>ML781662.1:0-32983 GCA_009831015.1 Picea engelmannii
TTGGCCTCTTCCTGAGGCAGAGGCTAACCATATCTTAGCTTAAAAGCATTTTCAAATGCATATTTATTGAGTAAAGTTGACGAAGTCAAGTAATTCTAGAACTAATTTTAGCATTACTTCCTCGCATTTAATGTTAAGTCCTCTTTAACCATCTTAAAGATTGGAATGTCCATAAGCCACCTTGTCACACGCTAAAGTCGTATACGTGTCAAAGACCTTACAAAAGACATTGCAAACCTCACTAAAGAGACAAATGATACTTACCACTCAGCCCAAGTGGCCTTTTTCGTGCAATAATTAAGAGAGAAATGGCTACAGAGGTGAAGAACAAAGAAAACTAATGGCCTTACTACAAAGAAGTATGGAACGGAAAATTGAAAAAGGTGATAATATAGAGAGAGTTGGTGGTACAAATTTTCCTATGGAAATTATTTTAAATCCATCTACATCTCCCACTTATATCAAGTTCTCGTGCAAATATTGAAATCAATTTACACGTACAAGCTAGTTCAGGTAGCCTTTGTCGCGCAATAATTGAGAAAGAAATGACAACATAAATGAGTGGCTTTATTGACACTTACGAGAAATGATAACATAAAGAACTGACTTGATGAAAATTATGCCCGTCTAATCGATCATGCCTGCAACTTGTATGAGAGAGAATTATGATAGATAACTTGTAGTGTAATTAAAGGAGTGCAAAGATCAATCATACAATTCCATAGATTAGAATATTTTTCAAGTAGTGCAAAAATAATAATAGTAAAACTATGCCAAACATAATTTGAATATTAAAATTTGTTTGTAAAAAGGCATACCAATTTTGTAATTGAAGGTGTTAGTGTCGGAAAATATAGGAACTTACCTCATCCATGATGCATGATAGGAAAACCCCTTCCATGATTGTAACTCTATTGATTTATCAAGAACATTAAAACCTCATCCATTGTACATGAGAAATGAGATGGCCAGTTAAACAGTACATATGAAATGTGATGTATCTTATCGATATCATGTAACTCACTAGTATATGGAGCCTATATATGGATTGATTTATGGAACTGATGTGATCCAAATTATTTTTGGTACGAAATGAGAGCAGAGATATAATAAATAAATGTACAGAGATATCTCATATATCCATAATATAACATAAATATATCAGAGATGCAACCATAAACACAGACATACAGTGATACACAATTTCTATTAATGAGCGAAATGTACAAAACTGTAGAAATACAGAGTGAAAGACTCGCTAGAATGGTGACAACTTATCTTTGAGAAGAGATGCGACGGCTACTCACATTCGTAAGAAGATGAATGTTACAATGAGGCTCCAAAGGCCTTTTTATCATAAAGAAAATCCAAAACCCTGACCCCGAAAGATGAAAAGCCAACAATTTTGTGGACCTTGTTTTGGGTAGTTTGGTGTATCAATTTCCTGGGGGCATAACTTTGGAATACGATTTATGTTTGGGGCGCATGATAGCTCGTTGGAAAGGTATCATCGAGGAGATTCATTTATCAACTTCCCGGGGATGTAACTTTGGCATACGATCTATGTTTGGGGCACACAGTAGCTCATTGGAAAGGTATCGTCGAGGAAAATCATTTTGGGGGCTCAACGAGAGACTTCGACTATCATTGAAGTGCTCAATCTCGAAAAAACTTCATTTAGGCTTTCAAAATGGCCCCGAAAGTTTAGGAACCGAAAAACTGCTAAAAGTAATAAGTTGCCAGAAAATTGTTTTGAGCCAGTTGGAATAGGTGGGTGGCCACCGATATCCACCTGGATGAGATGTCTCGAAATTGATCAATGTCATGGACAACTCCAACATTCAAGGAATGCATAATTGCAAACAATTTCAAAAAAACATGAATTGTAACATAAGAGGATGATATTCATTGTGATCACATTGATCTATTATTTTTCAACTCTAATAAAACAACCGAATCACCAAATGGTCAATCCATTATCTCAAGCTTGTGGATATTTGTACAATTAATAGTGCACAACACATTGGATCCCAAAGTCACTGTCACCAACAAAAGAAATAAAGCATCTCAAACACTTGTTGTAAGTACCAATCCACTAAAAATCCTTGTTTGTAAGCGAGTGAGTCAAAGACAAAGTCTATCGAGTTTTACAATACTAAAAAATTGTTCCAAACCCTTCATGTAGGGGTTTCTTTGTCACATGATATGATTTTTTGGGATCAATAATACATAAGCACAAAGGAGTGAGAAGACAACATTTTAGCTCCTTGTAACTATGACTAAGGATGCATTTGTCATTTGAGAACAAAAATATAGTACAAATGTGAGTTTAGGAAAACCCCTTGAAATATACATGAGGCCTTCCTCTTTCACAACTCCATAACCATAAGGGTCTAATGGAAAAAAAAAATCAATTCCCATGTCTTCAATATAATTGAAGACCTGCGATCGTTGACAATTATAATTCTACACTGCAGTGAAGAAAATTTTTAAACTTGAGAAGTAATGAACCTTAAAATGCATTCTAAAGAATATTATACATAATTATATAACAACATATACTTACAAGAATTTTCTTTTCAATGATACAAGTTAAACTACTTATGTCGATCTATATTCATATAAAGGCACCTTGCTTGCATCTACTATTCCAATATCAAAGTTTGAACTTCTATAGTAATAGTCAACACATTAATAAGATGCATAGGTATATTCTTGGTGTGAATGTCTTTGTATGAAATTTAAGAACCATGTGTAAATTTGTGTACAAGAGTAAGGTCAAGATTGGTCAATTATATCTTGAGATTCTATACTTGCAAAGGATTTCATTTATTAGATCTAGAAAATAGACAATCCTGGTATTTCCAACGATCATTTATTTGATTTTAATAGAATTTTAAAGTCACTTGTTCCCACGAGATATCAAATTAGAGAAAATTTGGTAACAATAGTAAACATGATTAATTCACCAGGAACATTGTTATACAAAAAATTCAAACCAATAACAGGCTTTAAGGTTTACAACTATCTCCCAGGATGGGGTGAGAAGTGGACAACATGCACATTAAGACGTTAAATTCACATGACACCACCATATCATCAATATCTCATAGGATGAGTGACATTCAAGGCTCATACACACAGGTGCGAAAACATTTCAACTTTGGTTTAATGTCTCCCTCCACACAACAAAGTTAATAGATTGGGATGGGTATGTGGTGCATGAGCCAGGTCCCTTCAACTCCTTCGGTGACTCACCATTTACAGTGGGTAAGCAATGGTTCTTGTCATTTGGATTTGGATCAGCTCTTAGGTTTTGGCACGACTTGTGTTTCTCCAGTCATCTTCCTCCCCTATTCGCAAGATCTGCGCCTATTAGGTGCCTTGATTGTGTGTTAAGTCATGCCCTGGGAAAGAGACAAACCCAAGAGAGGGCCCTCTTACTACATTTTTGTTGTCATGCAATGAAGGATGTGCCTATTTTCCCAGTCGTCCTCGACTTCTCTAGTCCGCCTTGATAATTCCCCAGTGATACCACCCCACTCCTCAGTCCCATACAGAGTGGTGGAAGAACCTCCCATGGCTATTGTGGAAGAATAAATACCAACAATGTCGTTTCAAATTCCACCATCTTCCCTCTTGTACACAATTCCTGACCCCCAAGACCTTCCGCCCCTCACTGCTTGCTCAACCCAAGAAATCTCATTGGAGGTGCACCATGAAGAATTCCGGGACACCTACACAATTGAAGAAGAAATCTCATTGGAGGTGCGCCATGATGAGACTCTCCCTCCTGAAGGCCACCCTCCTCCTTCCACTGCTCTGGAATAGACAACGAGCTCCACGTGTCGCCTCTCACCAGATCACTTGGACCTCATTTTCGATATGCATCGGGATATATAGGAGCAACTTCACAGACACACCCCGCTCAACAACCTCCTAGACCTATTGTTTGAAGCTCTCTCAGGTGCTCTAGACCAAAGAAGATGCCCTACATGTGCACAATTGTTCGTCTTCACTCCCACTAGAAACACTCAAAGGATATACGGGTTCATCCACTAATTAATCCTATTGTGTCTCTTTTTTATTATTATTATGCATTGTAATTGTCAAAATCATTGTAGGAATTTTGTCTTCTATATTCATGAATCACTCAGACTATTCATACAATTCAGACCTAGACATTCTTAGTTACATGTTCTAGTTTCCATTTGTTTGGCAGAACAGGGGGCAAATTTTTTCTCTTGTCCAAACATCAAATCATGCAACCACATATTATGGCTTCCATTTGTTTGGCGGAACATGTGGTTGGCCTTTAGTCTTTGTCCAACTATGTATTGTTGTGATGGAATTATGAGGTAATACAATCTTTTTAATTTACCAAAAAAAAGGTTCACAACTATCTCCGAGAGAATAATGAACCTCTAGCAAAAGAGTTTATACACTTCCATATTTGTGTGAGTACCCCATCAGAAATCTCGCAAAATCATATACAAATAGAACAAGTGAAATTTTGAATGAAATTCTTTAGGTTTAATATCAACCAACACAATACAAAAAATTGTAGCGCATTTGCAAGCTACTAAAATACCCATTCGACAATGAATATCTTGCATGCATCATAACAAGGATGGTGTTTTATATCAATAACAAATAAACATGATTTTCTTCTAGAGACTTCAACAAGAAACTTTTGCAAGAAAGGGATTTTATTAAGATATAATACAGATTGATATTTACCCCAAACAAAACCATGCTAAATCTACTATAAAAATGTGATTGCAACATTATTAGCCAAAAACATGTACAAAACTCCATATATCTGAACTCCATAGATACTCAAATTTTATATACTAAACACATAAAACAAATTTAAAAAATATATTGAATTCCTTGGAACATTTTGATGTATGCATATTCACATAGACTTGTATGCATATTGGAATATATTGAAGGATTTGTATATGATAGTTTTTGTTTTATATGGTTCGATAGATAGAATAATTCTTTTGAACCAAATTCTTTGCCAAATTATAGACTTCACTTTGAGGGGATAACAAATTTCAAGGCATTATTTATAGGTTATACACATGGTAGACCAATTTGTTCAGATTCAGATCAAGTTTGAGTTATTTATGGGTGAATGTGGACATAACTAGAATTGTATATCGTAAGTGAATTTCCAAACATGAAAAGGATCCATGCAAAATTACCATGGGGCATTTTTGGCACAATTTTTAGTCCCTGCCCTTCGGGTTGTAGGGAGGAACTAATAGTAATCGATTTTTCTGTGTTGCATTAATATGGCACGAAAACTCAGTAATTAAACCAAAGTTTTATGAGTTAAATGCACATTTACAAGTAGCATTTGGTTTTTAGGTGAAAGTTTTAACTTTGAAGCCTTATTTGGCCTCTTCCTGAGGCAGAGGCTAACCATATCTTAGCTTAAAAGCATTTTCAAATGCATATTTATTGAGTAAAGTTGACGAAGTCAAGTAATTCTAGAACTAATTCTAGCATTACTTCCTCGCATTTAATGTTAAGTCCTCTTTAACCATCTTAAAGATTGGAATGTCCATATATCTTAAAGATTGGAATGTCCATAAGCCACCTTGTCACACGCTACTGGTATCTGGCAGTCCTCATGTTAGCGGTTCACATACTATCCATGTGTTTTGATATCTATGTGGTGTTGTGTGCTATGACATCTATGTGGTGTTGTGTGCTGTGACATCTGCTCCACTTCTCCTTCTTCTTACCTAGTATTCCTAGGTACCTAGTATTCATACAATTTTGAGCAACTGCTGACTGGAGCTCTGATGGAAGTTTGGAGACACAACTTTGATGAAAGCCTACAGATTCAAAGACAAAGACAAAGGTATATATTCTAAGTTACCAGAGGTATATATTCTAAGTTACCAGATATAGGTATTCTAAGATAAAGGTATATATTCTAAGTTACCAGAGGTATATATTCTAAGTTACCAGATATAGGTATTCTAAGACAGAGGTATATATTCTAAGTTACCAGAGGTATATATTCTAAGTTACTAGAGGTATATATTCTATTGGGTTTAACTTACTTCAGCATCTAGTATGCAAGTTAACAAAATTTATTAAAAAGATTCATTCATTTTTTTTATACTTAAAATTGCATTTTGTACCTGGAAAACCCTTTAGGAGAGCAGAAATCTCACCTAAAGCCTCTCGATTTCTCCTCCGACAGCGAGTCGATTTCTCCTCCTATTTTTAGATGAATCTTGAAAGGAGCATTTGAAATCTCACCTACAGCCAGTCGATTCCTCACCCTGCGATCCCTAAACGAAGCATGTTTCTATACGACAAACATGATTTTCTGAGAAGCGGTGGCGTGGTACGCGGTTCCAGTCCAGGGGACTGTGACAGAAAGGCTAGTTACTACTGTCACTTTGAAAATTTCCCTTAGGGTTAGCAGCCGCACTGTCCCTTGAATTTGCCACATGCCCCAATCTTTAGAGAATGATTAGGCCAGTCTGCTCACTCAGAAAAGAAAAAAAAATTCTATGAATCTAGGGCAACTTACGACTGGGGAAGCAAATGTAATTTTCAGTCTTTAAGCCTTTTATGCAGAAACAAGTGCAATTTATTGACTTCCTCTATAATTATAATTATTGACTTGACATTTCTCTCCATTCAGTTTCCTTGACGAACAGACGATGAATAAAGACAATATTGCTTCATAGTAATTTCTCCAAGTCCCATACTACAACATCAGGTGTTAGATACAATAGCCCTGCAGGCATGTCGATTCCTCAATCGTCATGCACATTCTTCAGTTGTCATTAGAAGTATCCATAGTGAAGCATTAAAAAAATGCCTGAAATATTTCAAACTTCCAAATTGATTTATGTGTAGGTTTTTTTACAAGATATCATTCTCTCAAAATATAAATCCCATGCACACTACATATACTCAGAAATTGAAGTAATATTGAAAATAAAAGAGTATGTTTAGATAAAAGCTGAATTGAATAGAAATTGCAGCTCACAGGTAAGTACTGCACCTGGAGACTGCACACAAACTGAGAGTACACTCTACATTCATTAATAAGATGATACATCTATAAGTACATCACAAAGAAGTAGGAAGTTGTAAACAAACCCCTATAACCTAGGAACTAATCCTAACTTAAGGAGCTACATTACAACAATGTAACCATTTCTCCATTAGTATACAAATAATATTTATTATCATCTAAGACCTGTGAGTAAGGTGTTTACTGCAGTCCACCTACTCCTGTGAGCAATAAAGCTCCTGTGTGCACCTGTAGCCACGAAGGCTCTGTAGTCGTGGAGAGGCTCTGTAGCCACAAAGGCTCTATAGCCACTTAGGGCTCTCAAAAACAAATCAGGCTCACCCGGTCTGAGCTCTGATACCAAGATAAAAATTGAATTGAATAGAAATTGCAGCTCACAGGTGAGTACTACACCTGGAGACTGCACACAAACGGAAAGTACACTCTACATTCATTAATAAGATGATACATCTATAAGTACATCACAAAGAAGTAGGAAGTTGTAAACAAGCTCCTATAACCTAGGAACTAACCTAAGAACTAATCCTAACTTAAGGAGCTACGTTACAACAATGTAACCATTTCTCCATTAATATACAAATAATATTAATTATTTCCAACTTGTTTATGTAAAAAAAATGATTTTGAAAACATAGATAAGTATTGTAAGCCTTCTTTGTTCACTATTGTTTAGCAAGGAGCATTTGAATCGAATGAGTGTGATCTTGTACAATTTGACCGCCATTATTGTTGTATATTAGCTCTGTTCAACTATGTTTTTCAAAATATAGAATGCCATCTTTATTATGCGTGTACGCTACAAATACACTCAAATTATATCATATCAGGATTCAAACAAATACACCCAAATTATAACATATCAAGATTCAAATGCAAACTCTACTCACTCTATGCACATAACTGGCCCAACAATCGATATGAATACACTCCATAACATATAACTCACTCTATGCGCAGAACTGGCCCAACAATCGATATGAATACACTGCATAACATATAACGGTATATCAACCGCACCCATAAACAGGACTGGTTGGCTTAACGAAACTCAAATTAAGTTAAGATGATTTAAAATTCAAACAAGCTTAATGCTATGCCATGAAGACAAATAATATAAAGAATGGAACTTGTGTGTTAGGTAAACGTCAGGAAGTTGTGAAAGGGAATTTCAATGGCATTTTCGGCTCTAAAATGGCAGTCCGAGCGAGTAAAGAGCGAAGGATTTTGCCTTTTTCTTCTTTTTCTGTCAAGGTTCAAGCTGAACTTGTTGAAGAAGAGCATTCGTAGGTCCTGGATTGGAGAAGCTAGTGGTTCCAATACTCTCGTCTCTCAGCTATCGACATATTTTGTAATTGTTTCCTCTGGTCCCTCATCCATCAGTCAGTTGTCAGAATTAATTGCATCACTTCACGAGGAATCAGATATAAGATCCATCACTTCACGAGTTATAAGATATAAGATCGAGCTGTCCAGTGAGTAATTACCAATGATTTCAAGTAATTAGTTAAGGGGAATTGTAAATCCCGGTGAATGATATATGCGGCAAAACTGAGAAATCTGCCGTGTTTCGCAGAGAAAATAAAAGCCATGGGCTGCAATGGCAGTGCTCTGGGTAAACTCTCCAAATTTAGCAGCAATTCATCCACATTATGCAAGAAACGCTCCAAATTTGAGAGAAGGCCGACCATTTGCGCTATAGGAGACTGCAAGAGCCCCATGCAACCATGCAAAAAGACCCTTCTAATTTTGGACCAAAAAGTGGCGGTCAAGGGGTTCTCTGATACAAATGGCAACAATGGTGTTAATATGTTGTTTTCCGACCAAGAGATACAAACCCAGTAGCGTCAACGATGCTTATTCTGATAAAATGGTGAGTAATAGTTCAGAGGATCTGAATTCTCCGCATGAGTTCGGACTTGTGGCATTTCTTTTACAATACGTCCATGCCCCCAACTCAACCCTGGAGAAAACGTGTCCACATGCAAATAACACTTGTCTGGGTTACCATCGGAGCTTTCAATTCTAGCTGACACATGTTGCGCTTTAATGGGTTCCCGTCAGAGCTTCCAATTCTTAGCATGCCACTTTGTCGAGGAAGTATGGACTACTATGATAAAAATAGCTGAAGGAAATGGCAAGCAAATGGGAAGGGGAATCAATTGAGGAAGCCCCTCAATTCTCGCTAAAGGATAGTTTCACTAGAAAAAACATCATTCACTTCTAGCATTTGTATTTTGGGCCATTTTGTTGGCAAGGAATGCTTCTCTTTTTCAAGAAAATACCTTTACAACAGCCATGATATTTTTTTATGAGATTCAAGGTTCCAAGAAGGTTTTTGGACAAAGCTTCATTTTGTTGGCAAGGAATATCTCTTTTTTTAAAGAAAATACCTTTACATCAGCGATGATATTTTTTTATGAGATTCAAGGTTCCTACAAGGCCTTTGGACAAGGCTTTAAACAAAAGAAACTAGGGGTGGTAAGGCTTTAAACAAAAGAAACCAGGGGTGGTAGGAGAAGAGAAATCCCTATGGCTTCTTTGATGGAGCATATCAAAAAAAAAAATCTAGGTGAGAGTGGTGCAAGGGATGTTCTGTATTGATAAGATATTAACTAGATCTCTTTTTAGTATGGATTGTGAAGACAGTCCAACAACTCAACAGAAGTGAAGGCTGAAAAATCTTAACCATGGAAACTATTAAAAGAAAAATCTCATATATTGTGTGAACTATTAGAAGAAAAATCTCATATATTGTGTGATTGAATGAGAAAATAAATAGGTCGTGACACTACCTTCCCTGAAAGAACAAACATGAATTTAATACAAGTGCACATATGCTCACTAGTAACAGTAACACACATCCACTGCACTAAATCTATAAAGCATGTAAGAATGTGAAGGCATTGAGTTGTACACTAAATTCAATGTATGGGATCTCAAAAGCTTTAAGCTACCACTTAGGACAAGGGCTTGCTGCTTTGCAGCTCCCCTTGTTTAGAGTTTGAAATCATTCATATTTAGTAGTTTTCATAAGAATTTCTTCTAAATATTTCTAATGGTATTGAGCTTGGATGCAAGGTCTCTTGCCAACATCTTTCAAAATGTGAATGTTATAAAACAATTTATGGTTTCCTATAACTAGCTTCCATCGTAGTTGAGAGCGTTTATCCACCATGCATGTACATCTTCCAAAGTACTATGTATCCGTTCTCTATTTGTTACTTTGAAAACATGAATGCTTAAAAAAAGATATCATATTTTTACTTGTGCAATTTCATTATAGTTTATTTTAGCCAATTTGGATATCAATGTCTTTTATAACATTGATTTGAGTAAATATATCCTTATTTTAAAGATTTTTCCAAATCACATTGTTCTAATTAGTAAACTAAGAGGGAAGTAGGAAAGGTATATTGTTATTGAAATTGATGGGAAATTCTTATATTTGAAAATTTGATTTTGATAGGGATGGTTTTGATAATATTAATTTAAATAATTGTCAATGCAATTATTATTCTAAATAATTTTATGCACTCAATTTGTCATCATCACCCTCAATTTAGTAGAATTCAAAAAAGATATATGGACTATTAATAAACTAGGGACATACATATATCTAATTCACATGGAGTATTGAAGACTGCTCACTAGGCAATGGAAGGAAAAATGAAGAAAACAAAGAAAAATTGAGGAATTGTTTTCCTTCTTTTGTGTACTTTTTAAAGCCTTGCCAAGTTTACAATGTTGATAGTGTATATAACAAAAAAAAAATGTAAAATTTACATGATTAATATAAGGCATTTAACATGTATTAAAGAATCTAGAAATTATGTACCTAGGCAATGGATGGAAAGTACAATATCCAAGGTAAAATAATGAAAAATATTATAGGAATCTAGAGAAGTTTTTTCCATGATATTATTCTAATATTCATGTAGTCTCCCAACTTTTAGAAAAACATATTTTAGATAATATTAACAAGATTCTATAAAAACCAACCTTAATTATTTTTAAAATTTCCCTTGTTTAAATGTGTGTGCAAAATAAAATGAACCTTCATTATATATTTTTCAAATCTCTTATTCCATATTTTAAAATCAACACCATGCATGATTATAATTTCTCTTACAATGGATGAATGATAACATTTTTTTAGTGAAATTTACTAGGAAACACCTTATGAAATTGTAGAGAGATGCCATGATTACTTAAGAAAAGAAAATTGAACTAAATGTCTATGTGTTACAAGATCATCCCGAGGATATATTTCTGTTTGTATCTTGTCCTACAAAATCATCAATAAAAATGGAGGATTTTCAAATCAAAACCCTATTTGTGATTTGTGTTCGATTTCCACAAAGGGATATAGGAAAATACTTTGATAATGGTGAGAGAATAACATGGTGTGTCCACTGATTGTGAGATTTCAAAGTTCTGAAATAATTTATTTTGAAATATTTTTTATATGGATCTAGGGGGGTCATATACATGATTAATTGTATATGATATGACCCAAAATAGGACATGTATGGGTTAAATGTATATGCAATGGGGTAAATTTATATGTAATAGTGGTTTTCCTAATAAAGGGGACACATTTGCAATGTGTGAATATGTATATATAGAGATCATGTATCATTATTGAAGGAACATGTGATTTGGATGTATGAATGTATTGAGATATTTGGAGGAGGTTCTCCTATTCTTTAAAGTGGTATTGTATAACTCATCTCTATTATCTATATTGGAGTTGTGCACCATGCTATGATTTTGTTTACATGGTGTGTACTTTGATTTCTTATGATATTTTAAGGTTTTGGTGCATAACATTTGGTATCATAGTGTCCATTGGATGTAGCTTGGGTGGTTGGGAGGAAAAATTGTTTCCCTCCCCACCTAGGTTCAATTCCTCGTGAGTGACATGTTGTGCCCTTAAATGGGTCTATAAGATGCAAATAATCGGCCTCCTTATGTTCTCTAATAGATTTTTTTTTGGGGGTGGGGTTTCTATGGACATAGTGAGCATCGATATCCGGTGTCGTGAACCACATGAAAAAAAACAGTTGGTATCTTAGCATATGATCGTAGGGTTTTTCTTCTTCAGAGTCATCTTGGAATTTTCACTATAAATTTTTTTCTTGGATGTTTCATATAGTGAAATTTTCGGGAGATTGAGGAGACATAGTGTATTACTTTTGGTAATTTTTTTATGTTTTTCTTCTGTATAATTTTGTAAATATAGGCTATGGAAATTAAGGTTTTTTACTAGTCCTAAAACTACTCTCAAACACATGTTCTTGGTAAAATTGTCATAACCTTTTTCTAGGACATCTCACATAGAGACATTTCACAGGAAGCTAAGGAGACATATCAAATAACATGTGATAAAAATTTCAAATTTTGATTCTTTACAATTTTTAAGTTATAGACTGTGAAAGTTAGGGTTTTTTACTAGTCCTAAAACTAGTCTCAAGTAGGTTTTTTGGGTAAAACAATAATATCTTATTCGAGAGAAAGATCCAAATTGACTACCTCTAGTTTCCTTGGAAATATAATGGACCATAGTGTTTTAGGAAAACATTTCAAATGCATATTAAAAAAATTGGACATGTGAAATTCCATACAAGTTATCTTTCTACAAAGAGATAAAATTAAAATATTTTAGGAGAGTTAGCATAACTTTCACTTGGCACATCAAAATTTGGTCAAATATATGGCATTGCAAAGAACACATATTGGGTCACTATACACCAAACTTTCAGACTCAAAAGTGATGAAATTTCATAGATACATCAATATATAGGTCGAGCAACAAGATAGTCTTCAAATTAGGGTTTTAAAAGGTATGTTAATTTAAAATTATCATAACTTTTGATTGGGATTTTAGATTAAGGTGATTCAAAAGATGTTGGAAATATAAAACATAGGAGAATATAATATAAAAAGGATCATAACTATTTGAGATCATTATTTATAATATATTGAGGTTATGAATTAAGGGTTCGGGTTATACCTCAATTAATAATCAATGAAAATACTTAATTTTAGTGGAGATGAATATAAATGTGAAATCAATCTCATGGAATGGTTGAGGATGATAAAAAAAATTGATTTCAAATATTGGTTGACAAATTTTTATTTTTGGGGTGAATCTTCTAAGTGGTGGAATAGTCTTGATGAAGATATTGTATACTACTCCACATGGGAAAATTTCAAAAAACTCTTCTCTAATAAATGAATCAAGGACACAAAAATGGAGGAGATGCATAAAATTCAAGTAGAATTGAAGGAATCAAAATAATTTTTTCCAAATTGCAAAAGTATACTGAAGATCTAAGAAAATATATTATAAATAAAGATGATGAGTTCACCAAGATAAAAAAAAAAAACCTTAATGAATCACTCATTGAGGAGGTTAAGAAATTAAAGAAAGAAACGAGTAGCAAAGAGAAGTTGGAAAATGATGAGTCAATGGAAGAATTGAAAATGAAAGATGAAGAAATAAAAAGGTTTTGTTAGCATAATAAATAAATTCATAATGATTTTAAAAGTGTGACAAGAGTTTGAATCAAAGAATAGGGATGGAGATATTATCATAAAAATTGAAGAGGATATTATCAAAAAAATTTAAGAGGAAATTCACAACAAGGTTGAGGAATCCATAAATACTAATAAGATAAAATCATAAATGTATATAGTTGATGAAGGAAATAAGAACTGGATAGATGGGGTCACATTGCAAATTCAAAAGGAGAAACAAGATAAGATTTAATAAGGTCACTAGAAGATATTTGAAGAAGTGGAACTCCATTTGAAGAATGTCAAAGTCAAATATGATGAAATATGATGAAATACCAAGCACAAAGGATATGCTATTCGATTGTCTTTGAAAATAAAACAAATGATATGGGTGTGTAGAGTGAAGGAAAACCATCAAATGTGAAAACATATCAACACCCTCATTACTAGGAAATATTTCAATGAATACAAGAATATTGATATTGGCATTATCATGGAAGATGATAGAATACTCATCAATATTCATGGAAAATGAGCATCTGAAAATCATTATTCGATAGGATATTATTATATACCAACAAATACTACAAATTGGAGAAGTTACAAAAACAATACATGGAATCAAAAGAAAGAAAATTATGCAACAACCAACTATCAAGGATTAACACTAATAATAATTGAGTTTGGATGGATGGATCATCCAATGGAAAGAAGAAAGAAGGAACATAAAAAAAACATATTACTTGGTTTCGTTACATGTAAATCCTTTAATGCAAAGATTTCAGAACAAATCTTTTTGAAGGGGGGTACTACGATATGACCCTAAAGGGGGAATATATGGGGTTAAATGTATATGATATCACCCCAAAGAGAGAATATATTGGGTTAAATGTACATGTAATAGTGAGCATCCTAATAAAGGGGACACATGTGCAATGTGTGAATATGTATATATAGAGATCATGTAGTTATTACTGAAGGGACATGTGATTTGGATGTATGAATGTACTATGGTATTTGGAAGAGATTACCCTATTCTTTAAGAATTTATTGTGTAACTCATCTCTCTTATCTATATCAAAGTTGTGCTACATGCTCTAATTTTCTATACATGGCATGTACTCTAGTTTATTATGATATTTTAAGGTTTTTGTGCATAAATTTTTATCTTTATGGGAATTCCTTTCTAGGAATAAATACTTTCCTACCACAAATAAATATAGAAAATAATGGAATTTCTTGGCAACTATAGAGAGGGTTTCGAGAAAATGTTGTCTTTTCTTATTTGTATATGAAAATTACACATGTGAAGGAATGACATGTGGTCGACTAGGGTCTCATGGAGGTTGAAAACCTCAATGGGCATGAGCGACAATGAAGTGAATCTTGAAAACAATAAAAACATAATGTTATGATGGTACAAAGACATTAGGATTTGATGATAAACAGATATGGAGCTCATTGCACTTGATCCCACACCTTCTATGTGCTCTATCGAATTTCGCATGTACACAATAAAATAAAATAAAACTAGTCACAAAAGGAAGAATCCTAATAACAAAACAAAATGAAGTAACAAGTTCAAATTTGGTACCACACCTTGCAATAAGAGCTTACATATTCCTCGTCCATATAGTGAACATCTATGCATAGACCCTTAAGGACTTCATTGTTATCACTATGCTTAGCAATCTTATAGGTTCCATACATCCAAAGACTTTGTGTGTGACTCGTAAAATTGTTTAGCAAAAACATAAAAAATACATTAAGAGAGATAATTTTTCATGTTGTTTGGGACACAAAATTCATAGTATTGACCAAGTATTCTTTACTAGCAGAGTTATGTACAAACAATATTGCAAAGGATTATAAAATTCACTAAAAATGTTGAGAGTGAATTGGAAAACGTCAAAGACAATAATATATAAATAAAACCAGAATTGCATGTAGCTTAGTCATTTCCTTTAATAATTTGAAAATTAAATATATATACAATATTTTAAATACTAAGTATGTGTTAATAATTTGAAAAAAACTTAAATACTAAGTATGTGTTAATAATTTGAAAAAACTATTGTGAAGAAAACTTAAAAAGTCAAAAAAAAAAATATATTAACATTTTTATATAGAAATGTGATTAAGTTTTATAAAACTATATATAAATAAATCAAATATTATATTAGGTTTTTAATATTACACTAGCTTCAAATACACACAACAACATGAAACATATACAAAGAAAACTAAGGAACACTCAATATTTTACTCAAGGGTAAAATCATGAATGTGGGTAACACATTCGTGAGAATTGGGGCTGAAAAATTATTAAGGGATTTTTTTTGGCTGAAAAAATAACATATACGCTTTTCTGTTGAAACTACTTTAACATAGAGATTTATCATTCATAAGATAGAGACATAGTTCAAGTGAACCAAGGATATAAATAGGGTGGTATTTTCCCACACTTTAATCATGTCCATATGCTGAAGTGGTTTTATGTTGTGATTTTATAGCATACAATTTGACTTACTAGCTTCTAGTTGTATCTACAATGGATTATATATTTTGTTTCTTGGGGATTAAGAATAAGTCTTAAAAAATATTTCTTGTCTGGTATGGTCAATAAGAGTGCCAAAAATGACAACTGAAAACAATCCATCTCCATTTTCAAAGGAAAAATACCAATACTTCCTTAATCATGTTCAATTTAGGTGTATTCTCACTATATATTCAGGGTAGATTGTGAACCCTATTCAAAACATAATACCACTATACTTAGAATTGAGTGTGTTAGCCAAAGATACCACATAGATAAGTTTAGGTGAAAACAATGTGATTCAATGTTTTATACATTCTCATGCTATTCACCATATATTGTAAGTGGATTGTCTAAGCAATGTAAGTGGAAAGTGACCAATGTTATCAACGTTCAAATGCATTCCTTTCATCACAAAACATAACTAATGAATCTATGGTAATTCCCTAGAATCACTTTTCTGTTGGTATATTTTCACCATATGACCCACTATAACTGATGCATGATGATAAATGTGTAATATGCCTCATGAATATGGTGACATGTATGGTTTAAAGGTTTTTGGTCATTTAGAATGAAAATTTTGGTTTAGTCTTTGCAATTGTGACTTACTGGTTGTGCATTACTTATAATGTTGTCATTATGATTAGCATTAAAAGAGAGCATGGTATATTTTCACCATATGACCCACTATAATTTATGCATGATGATAAATGTGTAATATGCCTCAGGAATATGGTGACATGTATGGTTTAAAAGTTTTTGGTCATTTAGAATGAAAATTTTGGTTTAGTCTTTGCAATTGTGACTTATTGGTTGTGCATTACTTATAATGTTGCCATTATGATCAGCATTAAAAGAGAGCATGACATTTGATAATTGAGCTCACTTTTCAAATTTATCTATCTACTTCAAACAATAGCTTGAAACATGAGCCAAGGCTTATACAGTGATCATGAACTTCAAAGTTGAGAGGTTTAGGAGCTATAAATCCCACAACATTTTAGTATTGTAGAACTCAATCTCGAGTACAATGCTTATTGGCATGTATCAACAAAGCTTACTTGACCTATCACATGTACATAACATGAAGCTTCCTTTATGCCATATTGTGCTTGCCATTGCATATTGTCTTTTATGCTATCTTTGCTAGGCAAATTTTATTTTATAGGAATAACATTGTTTATGATTGTTGTTTGGGATGAAAGTTTGATGTAAACTTGAGTACAAAGAAATGGTTGAATGAGATTGATATCTATGCTAGTGAAAATGAGAATATATTTCTTGTTGGTAACAAGAATGACCTAACTACCAAGAAAGTAGTTGATTATTAGACAACCAAGATCATTTCATATGTTAACTGTTATACAGTCAAATGTGTGTGGCATTTATTTTATGTTCATAGTCTCTATTGTGTGGTCCTGAGTAACATTGGTGATTCTCAGATTTTGTTACGTTTTTTTTTGCCTAATTTCTATTATATTTCTTTATAGCTTAAATGCAATTTTGTATAAATAGAAGACATTTCTTGTTTATAAAATCCTTTTGACTAGCTTAATGGAAATCATAATTCTTCTTGACACATGAAGTGCTAATGAGGTATCTCCAATAACTGATTAAATGTGATGGAGATACTACCTCTATGAAGACCTTAGATTTATCACCACACACATACACACATGTTGTACTTGGACAATGATATTATGTAAAATGCAGATTTACTAGGTTATTTGACTAATTGGGGCTTTGAGAGGTGTAGTACATATCTTACCTTGTTTTGCATGAAAATGAATATATTTCAAAATTTTATTGAGGTTGTGCAACAGACAGTGAGAACAAATTTTTTTTTATGAACTCACAATGTCTAAATGTGACTTTTGAAAAAAATTACCATTCTTTATGTCATCAAACATTCTGTAAATTAAGTCTAGAGTATCACAACCTGCTCAGGATTTTGAGATGAAAATAAAGAGTTCTTCAAACAGATATGAAATTGCAACTATAATTGATAATCATTAATCATCTTGATATGTCAAGATGTAAATAAAAAATTCTTCAAGATCCATGTAATAATAAATGCTACATTGCGAATATGATTACCTTTTATTATTGTCACTATAACCAAAGAGAACGTTGGGTAGGTACTGAAGAGGAACTGTAGGAGTTATCGATTCTGTAAAATGATCCAATTTAGAATATGACTTCCTATTAGAAATGAAAATAGGGTAAAACATATCCCTAGAAAAAACATCAATAAGAATGTGGTGTTCATCTATTACTAACTTTTGCTAGTTTTTAATTTTAGAATATCCATTGTGACCATCTCCTCCACCAAGAGGATCACAAAATTCCTCAATCCCATGACCAACATGATTTCCTCGTTGCTATATTTTGCAATTTTGGAATTTTGAACAACTACATTGATTTATTTTGACATTTTGTAAGTGTTTGTGGGGAATGTAGATACTTTCAATGCATCATCATGGTCAAACCCCTTAAATGGTTGCAAGGAAGAATGTGATTAAGATTTAACTTGTATGTTTCACTTTCTCAATCTAGTAAACCAATTTATCTTAATAAAATGTCTAGGAAAAGCACCCAAATCATAATTTTACCTCTTACACAAATACTCTTTGTACAATTATTTTTCAAGATACATTCAAGGAGTGATAGGGTACTAGCTATGAATGGTATTGCATGGTTGAAAATATTTTCTACTTGAAAAAAAATGAGCTAGTTGATTTTCTTGATGCTTAAGTACACATTTTTTTTCTCTATTAGCAATTTTGAAAAAAATGAAATGAGAAAATATCAACATGATCACAAACTAATGAGGGTCCATATGTATTTAAAATAAGTTGTAGTTGCTACTTCACATTCAAACAAGAAATTTCACTGTGTACTTAATCCATGAACCTGTCCATTTCCACAGACTAGACAAAGTCTACTTCCACAATCTATACAAAATCCATTTTTTCATCCCAATCATGGCTGAAAGGGTCTTGGATTGGAGTGGAACTTGATAGATAAGTAGTCATGCAAGTACCCATATATAACTACGAATCCGTGAAGAAATAGAGGCTTGGTAAGTTGTGTTTTCCTTTTATTTTTTCCTTGCATCATCATCCTGGATATTATTTACAGTCCATATCGCTTCACAAACAAACAAATGTTGTTCTGAATCTTTTGAACCTGCTCCGTGAAAGATAAGAATCCTCAAAGTGGGATCTACTTCTGTCATCGTGGTCTATGTGATATTCATCCCTAGCGACATTATTTGATTCTGACTTGGCGTAATACTTCCATTACCCTAACTACCTTTACTACTATATTTACTTCCCTCACTAACTAAAAGTGAAAAAATTCCAAATCTTACCTCAATTCCTGGGGACACACACATGGTTGTGGGTTTGACGCAAAGTCTGGACAGAGTGGAATCTTATTCTACTAGATTGAGTTAATAATCCTTTTCCTTTTCCTACTCTTCTATGCACGGTATTCCTTCAATATGGATTATTACACCAGTGTCGCTTTCCTCAATCTCACTGTGTTGGCCTTCTCTCTTAGCCACAATCCTCTTCCTACTATGTCTAAATATTTTACCACCACACAATACTCTAATCTCTTCATCCATCACACATCCTTGTTCTCTTGGCATCCTCAACACATATGTTCCTCATTCCTTATTTTTTTCATCCCTCTTTTCCATACACTCAAAACATTCCCTTGTCATCCCTCAATCCCCCTATGTGCATGTTACACATTATTTTCATCACTCTTATGACCATTAATGATGTAAACCTATCTGTTGCCTTCAGAGAGGTCAGTGGCCTGAATTCCTGAAGAAAGAAGGGAGAAGGACTTTTCCTGAGAGAAGAAGTTGTATTTTCCTTTGTAAAAACCCTATTAAGGAGGATTTCCGCAAGTTGCACTATACACAGGGTGTGGAAATGCCTGATCTACGCACCTTGCTCTATAGCTAGGTTGCAGAGTTTTCGTAGGTTTCTCTATAGCTAGGGTGCGGAAATTCCTATACTTGGTAAAAACGAGCGTCTTCTCGATGCTTCTAGAAGGAGAAGCTTCTATGGTGAGGTGGCCTCTAAATGGTTTGGATCTTATTCGGTTTCATGATTTAGTGGGATCATCCTATCCTCCTCACCTTATCCTCTTCATATTATAAAAGGAGAGGAGTTCTCATGGAGAAAGTTAGATTGGCTTGTTATTGAGTTTTGTAGCTTGGAATTTTTGTAGCTTGTATGTTGGCTTTGAAATTTTCTTTGTCAAGATAGATTATGAATAGCTATTAGATCCATGGTCTCAGAATCCATGGAGCAAGAAGTGTGTGGGAAGAAAGGAACTGTTGGAAGGAACTTGACAACATCAAGGCATCTGGTTGTATATTTCTTCCACATTCTTTAATACAAATATATTTTTCTTTCCTATATGAATGTTATTTGTCCATATTGTACGATTCCTTGATCATGTACATAGTTTCATATCGAATAGACTCTGTTATTCTTGTCTTCATTGGCTTCTTCTTATTTGTAGATATTTCTCATAAACCTCGTGACAGAGCTTGGATTGCATTGGCGAAGTCAGATCTTCGATATTTAAAAGGTATGTCCTCGTTCCATTTCTCATTTGATAATTGAAGTATAAGGAAAGAGTAGTGTACTGTCTTGTTTTGTTATGGTTTCGTAGTGAAGCTAGGGGGATTGATTTGTGTCCACACTTAACAATTAGACCGATAACAAAATTGGCGACCGTATTGGGATCGAATTGTTTCCCTAGTTTGTCTTTCTTTCTTTCTTTGATTGCTTGGTTTCTATTTTCTGAGTCACTGGGAGATCCAGCTTGACTATTTGACTACTAAACTTCACTGGAAAACCTTCTTAATTTTTATTTTTTTCCATATTTGTTTGATTTCCGCACCTTTCTTTGAGGAACAGTGCAACAACTTGGGATTTCTGCACCCTACCTGTTTATACCAATGTGGAAACTCCACACCCTACCCATATTTGATCTGCAGTGATCAAGGTTTTATGCACTGTGTTAGGCTTCTAGCCTGCAACGTTTGTGAAAAAAATTGTTTTTGGTGGTTTTCCCTACCCAGATCTGTGCCATGGTTCTGGGGTGATTTGTTGGGTCTAATTACAGTCTGCTTGACAAAATTTGGATCTGCTTTCAGTCATCTTTGCCTTATTTTTGCTTTGTTGTCTTTTGAAAGATTTGGTCTCTTGATTTGAGTGTCTTTCAGTTACAAAGCATTGTTTTTCCTTAGAATTGTTTAGTGAAAGAATACTTCTTTTTTTGAATAAATCGTGTTAAAAGAGAAACTTAGTTTGGGTTGTTTTTGTTTTGAAGTGATTTTCTATTTGTTTTAGTGTCTCTTTGAAACAAAAAATTGTAATTTCTTGCCTTATATTAGATCAGGGGCTTCCTTGCATTTGAAATAGCAAAATTGCATGATTCTTGGCATTTTTTGGTCTTAAATTTTGAAAATTTTGGGGGGGCCATGAATAGTGTATTATTGTACAGTCTCTTTTACTTCACGCCTCTGGACTTCATGCTGAAGTTGAGCCGCTAGTTTCTTAAGCTGAGGGCTAAGTACCAACCATCCCTGTGTTATGTGTTGGGAAGTCGCAAGCATAGTTTTATATGGTTCAAGCTTGTGTAAAAATGAAACCACCTACCTCAAGCATAGTTTCCTTTGGTTTAAGCTTGTGTAAAAATGAAACCAGGTTCAAGCATAGTTTTGGCTAGTTTCAAGCTTGTGTAAAAATAAAATCTATCCCAAGCATAGTTTTGTTTTGTTTTAAAGCTTGTGTAAAAATGAAAACAATCCCGAGCTTAGTATTTGTTCATTCTCATGCTAGTAAATACATGAGAATATGTTACCGATCTTAGTCTTTGTTCTTTATCGTGCTCGTAAATACGCAAGAATGTAAATGAGTATACTTTTATCACTTTTTCGGACTCGTAAAGGTTATACACAAAAGGAACCCCTTGAAGTTCCCTTTAGTATCTTTTCAGACTCTCTAAACATAAAAAGATTGCTGAGCGACCTTGTTCTTTTCACGCTCATAAAAGTATTTGAAGAAAACATTTGATGGGCGATATATTATCACTTTTTCAGTCTCATCAAATTAATTTACGAAAAATGAACTGAGAGAGTTCTCTTTAAGTGTTTTTCAGACTCTCTAAACATGAAAAACCCTTGATTTTTCTTTCTTTGGACTCGTAAAACAAACATTGAAAGGCCCATATGGGACCGAACCAGTCCTTCCTAAGGTTCGTTAAACATACTCCAAGGGACTCATCCAAAGGATGAGCTTACATTTCAAGCATATGTTATCTTCTTCAAGCTTGTGTAAAAATAAAAAGGTACTCACTAGAAATGGTGGGGGGGAAATTGGGAAAGAAATGTATCTAATCCTGTATTCTATGGAAGAGTCACTTTTGAACATGACACCCTTTCACTCACTTTGTGTCTAGGTTGGAAAATCCACTTGTCTCTTGATCATACTCCTTTCTAAGATTACAAATTGGTCCATGATCCCTATTGTTGAGTCAGTGTTTCCAAGACAATTGTCCTGTCGTCAATATGTTCAAAGAGAAGTTCAACCCAAAAATCCTTCTGTTGCATCGGCCATTTCTACAATCCTTAAGCCTTCTATTGCATCGGCCATCCTTGAGTCAGTCCTGATTCATTGGTTACTCTGATCTACTTCAAATCTTGTTACCTGTTTTGTGTCATTGATGGGGGATACATTAAGGCCCTCCTGTGACAGTCTTTTCCTGTCGACTTCAACTCATTATCCAGAAATTAGACTTAGAAACTAATTGGTACCTTGGAACTTGCATGCCTCAATGGAAGGTTTTCTCACTTTTGACAGTGGGTTTCCATTATTGATCCTTGATCGGGAGATTCCACTGAGTGCTCGAATTCAGCTCATTAATTCTCACCCCTTGGATTGTACTAGTGTACCTTGGGAGTCACTGACATTAATGGTGATTTCCATCGTACTTGTTAACGATATTCACTAATGACCAGTAATCAAGTGGTTTCTACCATGTTCGACTTCAGCACATGTATTCACATGGTTATATTTGTACTATAGAATGGTGGAGATGAACACCCTCGATCTTTTCTGATAGATTTAGGTTGTGTTGGAGTATATTCAGTGTACAATTACATAGATCCACATTATATGTCTTGTGGCTATGTTCAAATTTGATTCTTTTACACGTAGATCCACAATGTATTTTTGGTGGCTATGTTCAGATTTGAGTCATATTGGAATGGATCCACGGTGTATGTTTGGTGGCCATCACCTATCTTACTTGACATGGATCTTTGCATATCGACATTTATGCTTTGAGTCATTTGTATTATGAGTATGGGAATTCCTACCTCAATGGTGATATATTATTGTATTGTATTTCCTTGTTTGTTGGTAGGTTTCTGACTGACATGTTCCTTGTTCCCTACACACACTCGACAAAGTATTTAAGCTATTACTCTGTTCTAAATTCATACTTTGGGGGGCTCTCTGTTACACATTATTTTCATCACCCTTATGACCGTTAATGATGTAAACCTATCTATTGCCTTCAGATGGGTCAGTGGCCTGAATTCCTGAAGAAAGAAGGGAGAAGGATGTTTCCTGAGAGAAGTTGTATTTTCTTTTGTAAAAACCCTATTAAGGAGGATTTCCACAGGTTGCACTATACAGAGGGTGTGGAAATGCATGATTTCCACACCTTTCTCTATATCTAGGTTGCATAGTTTCTGCAGGTTGCTTTATAGCTAGGGTGTGGAAATTCCTGTACATGGGAAAAATGAGCGTCTTCTCGATTCTTCTAGAAGGATAAGCTTCTATGGTGAGGTGGCCTCCGAATGGTTTGGATATTAATCGCTTTCATGATTTAGTGGGATCATCCTAACCTCCTCACCTTATCCACTTCAACTTATAAAAGGAGAGAAGCTCTCATGGAGAAAGTTAGATTGGCTTGTTATTGCGTTGAAGTGATTTTCTATTTGTTTTAGTGTCTCTTTGAAACAAAAAATTGTAATTTCTTGCCTTATATTAGATCGGGGGTTTCCTTGCATTTGAAGTAGCGAAATTGTATGATTCTTGGCATTTTTTGGTCTTAAATTCTGAAATTTTTTCCCCCTCATGGCCTGGGGGGCATGAATCGTGTATTTGTGTATAGTCTGCTTTGATCATTTCTTGAGAATCTTGATATTGATGAGTTTAATAAATTTTGGGACATTGTGCATCTGGGAATGATAAATGTTTTCTATTTCTCGAGCATAGATTTCATTGAAATGAAAAGATTGCATCTTCATATCTTTGCATAACTCTCAAGTCGGTCAAAACACCACATTGTCCACGCCATCTTCCTTTTGAGTAACAATAGCCTTAAAAATAAAGCACTTATAAAAATTGATTAGACATTTTTATATTTTCTGGTAGCAAACCTACATTAAATTAGTTGTAGGGATTTGGAATAGGTGTGAAAGATAACTTTTCAAAGCTGAAAACAAACATAGAATCTTGTGTTAGGGAGTGGTGAAATCCATTTGCTACATTTTGTCCTCGGAAATCCTTCTCACGCAAGGGTCAAACCTGAGGTCGCATTAAGACTAGTCGAGTTACTCACCCTGCTTTGTTGGTCTTGGTGTAGAGATTGTGCATATTATGGGGCTCACTTGAAGGTATACCCATAATGATGTGGGGAATCCTTTCAAGTTGATTTCAGGCTAGATGCCCTGCCCTTGCGCGTGGTTCGAACTGTCGACTGTTTCCCCAGGCATAATTGTTGTAGTTGGTAACCTTAGTGGCCTATCTCTTTAGGGTCTTTACAGGAGGTGACTGTGGAGGGGAAAGTCTTCACGGTACCTGGAATTGACGTTGGCCAAACTCACTCGAGATCCTTGGAGGGTATACCCATGTTTATGTGTGGAAGCTTGTACCAGGGTGTAAGTCCATTAAGAAGGTCGTCAACATAAATTTTCCACCCTCTCTATCTCATCCCCTTCTTGCATTGTTCTTGTGACGTTGGATTTCATCACCAACTAGTGTGTTCATTGTGAGAAGGTTTTTTGTTTGCTTGCTTGCTTCCTAGATTTTTAGCATGTGTTGTTTGTTTTCCCTAGTGGACTCTAGATTGGATCTTTATTTTTATAGCATCGGTTCTTGAAATGACCAAATGAAGGAAACCCTACTCCAGGGGAACCTTTTTTTTTCCTTCTTATGGAAATATTGTTCCTCCTAACATTGCTACTTTGAGCCTTCTAGGCCTCATGATTGGATTGTCGGTGTGGTTGTTTTCCACTCAAGTAATCCCAAATGTAGCTAGTTCTTTAGTTGTAAGAAATTCCCCACAAGAACATCAAACTCATGTTGATCCTTCACCTTCTTTACCAGTAAGATCTTCTTTGCCTTCTTCACTTGCAAGGTCTTCTTCTGTTTCATCTTCTTCGCTGAGTGAAAAATATAAAGCTAGTAACTCAGTGGATAAGAAGAAGAAGAAAAGGAAGATTAAGAAGAAGAAAAATAAGAAAGGGTCTAAACCTCTAACCACTACTGGACATGTTGGAAAACCACCAATTAGTGCTAATCATGTTGGGAGTGTTGATGATTCCAAGGTCACCCAAAAAAACCGTAAGCCCAAGTACCCTTACAGGATTTGTAAGGATAGCCATCTTCTTAAAGATTTCCCTGGTCTATCCAAGGTTATAGAAGCATGGTCTATGCACCCTCGCCAACCCATGTCGTCAGCCTCTGAACAACATGTTGATGAACTACTGTCAACTAGTCAGGATACCCTTGGGAAGAAGAAAAGTAGAGTCAAGTTTCTGTGTATCTTATGTCGTGGGAGGCATCAAAATCACCTTTTCCCTCGTATGGATGAAGCCTCAAAATTACTGGAAGAGCTGATGATTTCCCAACCTCAACTTCCAGCTTCTTATTGCAAGCTTACTCTCGACCCACCTGTAGTTGATGGAATGATCAATTTGGTTCCTTCATTGGTCAGTTCGGTTGATCATATAGTCAATTTGGTCACATCCTTAGTTGAACCAGTTGACAAAGTGGTCAATCTAATCCCATCCTCGGTCGATCCCACTCTCCCGTTAGAGAGTGCAACCAAAGTGGTAGATCCGATCCCATCGTCAGTCGATCCCACTCTCGTGTTAGAGAGTGAAACCCAATCGATCGATCCCTTTCCACTCGTTGACCCCATTCTCCCCTTGGAAAATAAAACCCAAGTGGTCGATCTGATCTCATCATCGGTCGATCCTACTCTCTGGCTAGAGAGTAAACTTGATACTGCCCACATTTTTCTCATTGATACAGACTCTAGCGTGTCGAGGGGTATTCCTCCTTCTCCCATGGAACCCCCTCCAAGTAATGAGGACATCCCTTTTGATTGGGGTGTGCTAACTAGACCTCATCTTCCCTCTCACATTCCTTTCCATATTACAATACTGGTTTGTGGTCAGGACATTCCTCGGACGCTGATAGATGAAGGTGTGTCTGTTAGTTCTTTTTCCTCTATTACTTGGAAAGATTTGGATTGTCCTCAACTTGCGCCGGTTACGCAAAATTTGTTAGCTTTTAAAAAAATAACCAGTCAACCTTTAGGTACCCTTCCTCGGTTTCCTGTAACTTTGGGAGGGAAAACTGTCTTTATCGATTTCCATGACCCTGTTCAAAAATGAAAACAGGTTCAAGCATAGTTTTGGATAGTTTCAAGCTTGTGTAAAAATAAAATCTATCCCAAGCATAGTTTTGTTTTGTTTTAAATCTTGCGTAAAAATGAAAACAATCCCAAGCTTAGTTTTTGTTCTTTCTCATGCTTGTAAATACATGAGAATAAGTTACCGAGATTAGTCTTTGTTCTTTCTTATGCTTGTAAATAAGTGAGAATGTAACAGAGTATACTTTTATCACGTTTTTGGACTCGTAAAGGTTATACGAAAAGGATACCCCTTGGAGTTCCCTTTAAGATCTTTTCAGACTCTTTAAACATGAAAAGATTTCCAAGTGACCTTGTTCTTTTCACCATCGTAAAAGTATTTGAAGAAAAAATTTGATGGGCAATAGATTATCACTTTTTCAGTCTCATCAAATTAATTTACGAAAAAGGAACTAAGAGAGTTCTCTTTAATTGTTTTTCAGACTCTCTAAACATGAAAAACCCCTAAGTTTTCTTTCTTTGGCCTTGTAAAACAAACATTGAAAGGTCCATATGGGACCAAACCACTCCTTCCTAGGGTTCGTTAAACATACTCTGAGGGACTCATCCAAAGGATGAGCTTACATTTCAAGCATATGTTATCCCCTCAAGCTTGTGTAAAAATAAAGAGGTACTTGCTAGAAATGGTGGGGGGGAAATTGGGAAAGAAATGTATCTAAGCCTATATTCTATGGAAGAGTCACTTTTGAACATGACACCCTTTCACTCGCTTTGTGTCTAGGTTGGAAAATCCACTTGTCTCTTGATCATACTCCTTTCTTAGATTACAAATTGGTCTGTGATCCCTGTTGTTGAGTCAGTGTTTCCAAGACAATTGTCGTGTCATCAATATGTTCAAAGAGAAGTTCAACCCAAAAATTCATCTATTGCATCGATCATTTCTGCTGTCCTTAATCCTTGTATTGCGTCGTCCATCCCTGAGTCAATCCTGAGTCATTGGTTACTCTGATCTACTTCAAATCTTGTTACCTGTTTCGTGTCATTGATGGGGGATATGTTAAGGTCCTCCTGTGACGAGTCTTTTCCTGTCGTCTTCAACTCATTATCTAGGAATTAGACATAGAAACTAATTGGTACCTTGGAACTTGCATGCCTCAATGGAAGGTTTCCTCGCTTTCGACAATGGGTTTCCATTATTGACCCCTGATCGAGAGATTCCACCAAGTGTTTGACTTCAGCTCATTAGTTCGCACTCTTTGGATTGTACTAGTGTACCTTGGGAGTCATTAACATTAATGGTGATTTCCATCATACTTTTTAATGGTATTCACTAATGACCGGTAATCAAGTGGTTTCTACCATGTTTGACTTCAACACATGTTTTCGCATGGTTAGATTTGTACTATAGAGTGGTGGAGATGAAGAACCTAGATATTTTCTAACAGATTCAGGTTGCGTTGGAGTATATTCAGTGTACTGTTACATAGATCCACATTGTATGTTTCATGTCTATGTTCAAATTTGAGTCTTTTACACATAGATCCACAATGTATTTTTGGTGGCTATGTTCATATTTGAGTCATATTGGCATGGATCCACGGTGTATGTTTGGTGACCATGACCTATATTACTTGACATGGATATTTGGATGTCAACATTTATGCTTTGATTCATTTGTATTCTGAGTATGGGAATGCCTACCTTAGTGGTGATATATTATTGTATTATATTTCCTTGTTTGTTGGCAGGTTTTTGACCGACACGTTCCTTTTTCCCTACACACACTCAACAAATTATTTCATCTATCACTCTGTTCTAACTTCATATTTTTGGGGGCTCTCTGTTACACATTATTTTCATCACCCTTATGACTGGTAATGACGTAAACCTATTTGTTTCCTTCAAAGGGGTCAGTGGCCTGAATTCCTGAAGAAAGAAGGGAGAAGGAATTTTTCTGAGAGAAAAAGTTGTATTTTCCTTTGTAAGAACCGTATTAAGGAGGATTTCCGCAAGTTGCACTATACATAGGGTGAAGAAATACCAGATTTCCACACCTTGTTCTATATCTAGGTTGCGAAGTTTTTGCAGGTTTCTCTATAGCCGGGGTGCGGAAATTCCTGTACGTGGGAAACATGAGTGTCTTCTTGATGCTTCTAGAAGGAGAAGCTTCTATGGTGAGGTGGCCTCCGAACGGTTTGTATATTACTCACTTTCATGATTTAGTGGGATCATCCTAACCTCCTCACCTTATCCTCTTCAACTTATATAAGGAGAGAAGCTCTCATGGAGAAAATTAGATTGAGTTGTTATTGAGTTTTGTAGCTTGGAGTTTTTGTAGCTTGTATGTTGGCTTTGAGATTTGCTTTGTCAAGAGAGATTGTGAGTAGCTATCAGATCCATGGTCTTAGAATCCATGGAGAAAAAAGTGTGTGGGAAGCAAGGAATTGTTGGAAGGAACCTGACAACATCAAGGCATCTGGTTGTATCTTTCTTCCACATTATTGAATACATATATACTTTTCTTTCCTATATAAATGTTATTTTCCATATTGTACGATTCCTTGATCATGTACATAGTTTCATATCGAATAGACTCTGTTATTCTTGTTTTTGTTGTCTTGTGCTTATTTGCATATATTTCTCATAAACCTCGTGACAGAGCTTGGATTGCATTGGCAAAGTCGAATCTTTGATATTTAAAAGGTATGTCCTCGATCCATTTCTCATTTGATAATTGAAATCTAAGGAAAGAGTAGTGTATTGTCTTGTTTTGTTCCAGTTTCGTAGTGAAGCTAGGGGTATTGATTTGTGTCTGATCTTAACAATTAACTTGATAACAATGCACAAAGGTGCTTAACTACTAGGGAAATCAGAATCCATCTTCATAACTCCTTTATCACAAAGCAACTTCTTGATCCATGTAGATAATGATTTCAAGTCTCTTCCGCGCGGACCCTTAAATAGTTCTCTTTCAAAAACACTATATGATTGGGTACAATCTATAGCAAAATTAGTAATATAACTCCCCACTGTACTATCCATCCAGAAATAAACTGCGTACGATATCTTGTTTCTTACTATATTAAGTTGTTGAATCAACTCAGGGTTCCAATTTCTCAGAAAAATAGTGTGAAATGTTCCATTCTTTTAAACTAACCTCTCTAACCACTCATCCAAAATATTAAGGAAGTCAACAAAAAAAATATCATGTAAATATGTGAATACATACCTCTGGAACCACTGTTCTAAATTGATCTGTGAGTTCTTATTATGACTTCTGGAAATCTCGTGCTCTCTTGCCTCTAGCCACTTTCTGATCTCTTCCTTAGTCAGGCTCCACATTTCCCTCAAAAGTAGATCACGGTTCTGGTAAATGAACCATTTGTTAGTGCACAGTGGGCAGACCTAGGGTTCAACAATAATTCACCAACAAAACCCTAAAGGTACCATCCCTTTCAGCATCATCTGCAAAAAAGTGAAGTCTCACTCAAGGTATCCATGGAGACTGCGGAAACTAGGTTTTCGTAGTCGTGAATGGATTTGAGGCATTCATTCTTACAAATTTTCTTAACATTCATTCATTATACCATATAAAATATGAACAGAACCATCACATAACATATTCATATTAAGCATTCATTCATTAAGTGCATGACATAATCAGAACAAGAAGCAAAACATCACACCAAAACACAAGGACACCATATTTAACGCGGTTCACCCCAAACTGGGCTATGTCCACAACGACAAGCTTATTATATTATTATTCAACATCATCTCTTATAGAAGGCGTGAACTGCACTCATACATTATAATTCAATTATACCCAAAATGCCCTTGTCGTTTGTGTATACAATGCACACTCAACTCATAACTCACTTATCCATAACATACTCTCAAGATAATTTACCTCAAAACCATTTACATACTTATACATTTTCATTAGGGCTTAGCCTATTATAAGATTGACCAAAATGTCTAACTAATTCTAACTAACTACCTCTTTTCGTGCGTGCTACTCTTGAAAATGCTCTAACCGCCTTCTTCTCTTCCATGTGTGCTTCTCCTCGACTTGTCATGCTGTTTTCTCCTACATGATTCCCAAAACTGGCCCCAAAATGTCTTGCTCCAACACATAGAACTATATTTCAATCGGTATGGATATCATGCATATTTCTTTTATAGACAAATGGTGGTGGGCTTCATGAATTCCAAAGTTTGGTTATGATGTGGGTGTTATAGTGTTTTTATAAACAATATAAAATTTATTGTATATATATCAAAACCCATATGGATCAATATGTTATATAACATGTTTATTAGGAATTGCAATGGTTAAAATACATTTACATGTTTATATTGTTGGCATTGTATATATATTGGAAAACATTATTTATATTGGCAAACATGGTTTTATTGGAAAACATGGTTTAACTAGAAAACATGGTTATATCATTGAGCATGGTCATATGTTATGCAAGTGTGAAAATTTGTGGTGACTTCATGTACCATGAATATACCACTCGACACCATTTGATATGAAACTCAAATTTTGATCTCACGAATTAATGCATGATACAATGGAGTTAACCCAATATCCATCACATTGAATATGGCAGTTATGATATCAATGATGGATATATTGCACTGAATACCACACACAACTTAGTGTTTCCACATGGCAATAACCTTCAACTCAATATTATTGCCATTTTACTTCACACACATCACTATCTCTCGATCAATTCGTTGGTTTAATGATATGGATCTCATTAAGCTCACATTCATTTATTTGTGTTTTGGTTGAGCTCGAGAGCTCTACATAAGCCGCTCACCTGGAACCATATGGAGAACAATGGATTTGTTCCCTCAAACTTGGTGGTGGTTTTGTTCATTGAATGACTTGGAGAATATGGCTATGTCTTGACACTTCACTCGCAAGGAAAGGTAAGCACTCAAATACACCTAGTTAAGAATTCACAATGTTTGTGCGTTGGTTTGATTTGAGTTTTCATATCCATATCTGTCACTCTATCCATTTTATTCTCACCATCATATCCTAAGCTTTGATTGTCAAGATTCATTTTTTTCTCCCTATTATACATATGTTTTTATTTGTAGTATTTAATGACCACGTTATGAATAGGCCCTCCTTTGTATTCATCACATGTCATCCTAAAGCTAGGTCATTTGACCCTATCACCATGAGATTCTCTCCCTTAACGCATTTCCATCTGCGTAATAGTTATGAGTATTTTGTGGATGAATTTTTAAATGCAACTTGTTCCCAACCTCTCGTTGGCCTCAACGTTATATACATTATGTCATATTTAAAATCCATTTCAATTTGTAGATGATTGTATATTCATGGATATATGTTCAACATTGTACATAAAGAAGAAAGGATTCCTCGAACTCTTTGAATCTATTCATGCACTCACATATTTGAAATGATGTTGGGTTTGTTCTTAAAAGTTATATATGTCTAGAATAATTTGGAAAATGATTGTGCACATATGAATATAATATAAGTATGTCATTTCATATCTAATGTACATTGATACAAATATTACGCCTCTATCATATGTTGCATATGTCTCGAAAAGAATGTCAAGTTTTGTTCCATACTATGTCAACCCGATACCCTACCCATTGGTTATGAACACTCAATTTTACCAAACACATTTGGTATTTGTGTTTGGTTTTAAAGAGAAATGAGTTGTTGGGTATCTTTACTTGCCCCTAGTTATCATTCTAATTTTGTTTGTGGGTATGGTTCGTGATAGACATGAAACATATCAAAAGTGGATATCAATTGTGTTTTTTGTGGTTATAGGCATAGACATGCACACATGCAAATGGAGATAATCACAGATATTAAAGCTCAGTGAATTTAGTTTGAAATGGGTCTTTGTTTGAAATGTTTTTTCATTCCAAAACTTATATTTAATTATGATAATTTATTTGTATTTTGGATGATGAAAGGATATGTATATTTGGATTGTGGAATGAATGTTAAATGATGTTATGAAAAGTGCAAGTTAAAAACACAGTGTATTGTCTCACTTGATTTTCTATATATGAAACTTTGTATGAATATGATGGTTGTGCCACATGATAAAATGGGTATTTTTTTTTTTTTTTTT
>ML781662.1:34082-68797 GCA_009831015.1 Picea engelmannii
GCTAGTGCTTTTGTTGGTTTCATATCTTGTTGTTAATAAAATAATAAATTTAAAGTGGAAAGATAATATCATTCATGTGTTTTTTATGTTAATGGTACACATATGCCATGTTTTTTATCTATTTAAAATAATATCATATACATTTTTTTTATTTTTTTTATGTTATCTTTCCTAAATAATCATGAAGGTAGAGATTATGTTAAGACTTAGGCTATAAAATCAGGGTGATCATTCCCAACTTCTATTGGTTTATCCAACCAATAGGTCCAAAAGTTGACTTAGGAACATTCATTTCCTCTCATCAACAATTGTGTCCAAGAAAGATACCCTTTTCGTGAAGTTTTATGAAATTTCCACCATTGTTGGCATTCATGACCGAGATAGAGGACACCATACTAAGATTTGGCCTAATCATCAATAATTCTATAAAAAGGAGAAATAATGTTCCATTTGAGAGACCTAGCTTGTGGGATCCAAGCCATCAAATTTGTTCACCTTGACTCTAGGAAGACACAGTTTGCGATGAGGCTGATTGGAATGAAAGGCTTGGAAATGGGAAGAGTGGGTGTCTTCATGGTAGGAAGGTTGGTAAAAGGAGTTGGGGCCCTAGAATTGACTCAAGAAGTGATTCATCTTGACAGAGAGGGATTTCTAGGGATTGTTTCACACCTCACATATCATATTTGAGGGAAGTAATATCAAAATTAATGGTAACAATATTGGAATTGATGTTCTGGATGTTATGCTTGTTATGTTCATTGTCGATGAGAAAGTTGGCTATTTCTTGGTTGCGAGTAAGATCCATTTGGGAATAAGTAGAAAAGGGGATGGTGGGTCCATGTATAAAAAGGGTTACAGGAGAGAAGTGCCACAGTTTGTGGGGTGAAGAGAGGAATCCAATGATATAGGTAGAAAATAAGGGTGTTAATAAGGGTAAGAGGGTCCACTGAAAAAAAAATTCTTAGAAGTGATAGGTACCATGACAATTAGGGTGAAGAGAGGAATCCAATGGTATAGGTCCTTAATAAGGGTGTTATCGGGACTACTATACTCTTTTTTTTCTACTATGGAGTTATATTTTGGCTTGAAGAATACTGCAGTGACAAAATGCCCAAAATTTTAACAGAGAAAATTATGTCGGATTTTTGCAACCTAGACAGAGGAGGAAGGGTTGCGCTGTAAAATTTCCCTTCTATTTATATTATGTTATCTTATGTTCCCAAGGGTTAGGGTTCACAAGTTTCCTATAGATAATGGTTTTCCTTTTGCTATAGCTATTAAGTTTTCTGGAAACTTGTCATAGAGAATCTAGCTAGTAGAAAAATCACATAAAGCTTGCAAGAGAGAAAAAAGAAAGAGATACAAGCTTGAAAGAAAGAATGAATTGTATTATTGCACATGAATAATGAGTAATACATGCATATAAGTAGTCCAAGAGAATAAATGAACAAATATTAGGGAGCGCATATGCCAATCTCATGAAGTACATGTGCCATTTGACATTGGAGTGATCTAAAGGAGTTTATGCTTGATGAAGATTTTGTTGAAGATGTAGATGTCTTTACAGATATAATGAAGTAGATGCACTAGTGAGATTTCAGTACATATCAACTTTCTCTTATTATAGAAAATAATATCCAAATCCCATACCATGTGAAGTTTAGATGAAACTTTTCAAATAGTGCAATCGTTTCTAAAAAAACCATGAAAAATTGTTCATTTTAAAATGTTCATAACTTCACTTCCTAGACTTTGTTTTGGATGATTGTTTTGAAATTGGGTATTTTTCCAAGAGGAATTCAAATATTCAATTTTTTTATGGAAATTATGCTTAGAAAATATTGAAATTGAATATGAATTGCATCACCCCCCTTTTTGGCTCCTGAGATGCATGCATGGTGCATGAGGAAGTCTTTGTGTGTGGCTCCTGAGATACATGCATGGGAGTCTCTGCATGTGGCTCCTGGGATGCATGCATGGTGCATGAAAAATTGTTTGTATGTGGCTCCCGAGATTCATGCATAATATCTTTTGCATCTGATTTAAAAAATAGATCTGAAATGGAGTAGACATCATCTCAAATCAATGTAAAAAAAGTTGTGCTGATACCTGTGTAGAAGGCTCTTCAAACTAATAGGCTTGATCTTCCAGTGTATTTTCTGCTAGCTCTATCTTGTCAACCTTTTGCATGAAATATTTACAATCTTACTTATTCCCAAATAGAACCTCCAATATGGTCCATAGTTTGTCTAGAGGTCAGAGTGATTCCTCCTCTACATGATATTGTAGTTCAAAAGAAATAGACATGCAAATGAGTCCAAGAGCCATTTATTGTCTATTGAGAAAATCATTTTTCTCATTGACAGAATCATTATTTTCTTATGTTTCCATATTTATTTGATATAACCCTCTAATTATAAGAAGAAGTATAATCTTTGGTTTCAATTCCAAATAATTGTGTGGCATAAGAAGAATTGTTGGTGAAAAATCCATTATATATTATTATATCTTCATCTTGAACCTGCAAATAAAGTGCCTATGTTATTTCTCCTAGAAACAAATCTCTAATACCATGTTAAGTTTCGTGGAAAATTGTCACAGAGAATCTAGCTAGTATAAAATCACATAAAGCTTGTGACGGAGAAAAGAGAAAGAGAGACAAGCTTGAGAGAAATAATGGATTTCATTATTGCACATGAATAATGAGTTATACATTCATATAAGTAGTCCAAGAGAAGAAATGCACCAATATTAGGGATTACATATGCCAATATCACGGATTAGATGCACCATGCGCCATAGGAGTGATCTAAAGGAGATTTGGACACTAACTCACTATAACGAGATTCAATTTATATCTAGTCTAAGTTACTTTTTAAAGAGGAAACAATTTAATTGAGTGACAATTGTGGAGACCAAGAATAATGCATTCATGCAAAGGAAGTGCACCCTCATGCCATAAAATATAAGAAATGGATGCATGAGTGGTCTTCTACTAGTCAAATGAGATCAACTATGGCTGAACTGAAGTCCTAATTGAAGTGACAATGCGCCCTACCTTTTAGGAAGCACCCTAATTTTTAGGAAATCTCCTAAAAAATAGGAGACCCTCTCGGTGACTAGAAATCCCTAAAAAATAGGAAAAATAATTATTAGGTGAGTGTGTAAGTGTGTAATATCTCCAACAATATCTCTCTAATATACATGCAGGGTCAAATAGTAGTACTCGGCCCAATATCTCAAGGCACCAACTAAGGAGGCTTGACCATACCCTTAGTCGTACTACCTGATTACCCAAGTAATAGAGAGTAGTCTCCTCGAGTGTTTTTCTCAGTGACACTATAAAAGTTAGGTGGCCAATAGGATAATCTAAAGATGGTTTCAAGAGACCTATGGGAATCCCTATATACATGAAGGTACGTGGGAGTGATGGTTGTGTATAGGTGTTGTTTGATGTGGTACTAATTGAAGGGGTACCAAAAGGGGTTATAGAGATTTCCAATAAGGTGAACATTTGTTTTGAGTAACCCATGAAACTGTCTTTATTTCTTGCATGTAGTCTTCCCTAGCCACAATTTTACCCATTGAACAACAGATCTCTATGTTTTAAAGATGTCGACAATACACATCTCTACCTAGTAAAAATATTCCCAACATTTTTGCAGAGGAAAGTGCTCTAATATCACTGGTAAGGAACCATACATATTATAATAAGGAAAAACAAAAATATTACGACAAATACTAGTGCAACAACAAAATATAGAGAAAAATAACACCAACAGTGGTAGCTTTATTGATATAAATCCAAGTTCACTTTCCTCTTTGAGGGGGAAACCTCCAATATAGCAGAGCTTTATTACAATAATTCTAGAAGTGGAAACTTCTATTAAGTCTTCTTACATTAGACTTGTTCACATTATTATATAGGCCTTATTTACTAATGTCGACCTTTATTACATAGAAATATTCTACCTACATGAGGAGTCAGGGAGGTTAGGTCCCTAACATAAAAAATGATATAGTCATTTTATAACTTAATGTAAAAACTTCATAGCATGGATATATACATGTTTTTTTGCTTCTGGGGTCTAAAATAAATTGGATGTTAGTGCAGTAAAAGTTTCAACATATGTTTATGGATACATTGTTTTTTTCTCTCGTGGTATGAAATTGATTACATGTTTGTGAGATATTGAGTTTGTATATATACATGGCTTTTATTTTCATGATTCATAGAATGTAAAATAGAATTACACTAATCACTAGTCCCATCAATATTAAAATATTGATATAATTAATAGTTAATAGTTAAAATAATAGTAATGATGACAATAATTACATGAATAATTATTATAATTAGAATGCAAGAACTAAATAACTAAATCGTTACTAATAATTATGTTACAAATTTGATGTTAAAACAATGAAATTTTAATGTTGATAAGGTGCAAGTTGTAAGTTTTAAACCTGTGAAGTAAAGAAATGCATATATATTCTTAAGCAAAAGAGAAATTAAACAATGGCTCATACACATAGTACACAACGATTTACACTAGAAACCCTTAATCGAGAGAAAACCAACCTTCCTTGGTGTTGCACCTCTCAAATCTTCATTGTATTAATTTCACGATTCAAAATACAATATATACAATATTTTAGGTATTTTGTAGCTACCAAAACCCTAATCCCTTAATCCAGGATTAATTTAGAAAACCACTAAAAATAGCAAAAAATGATAGAATAGAAAAAAACACCAAAAGCTAGGGAGGGATCGTCAAATGCAGTCATAAAAAAAAATTGTATCTATTATGGCAATGAAAAATATGCTAATATGACACTAAATAATAATCATGATGTGTACATGACACTAACAAAAAGCCTGAGAAATATAGCATGATGCTAATATGAAACAACAATGGATAACAATGGTACATATTAGATGATAAAAGAACATAAAAGTGATGTAAAATGATGTTAATACGATGGGAATATGACTCAAAATGAATAAAAAAAATTGTTTTTTAACACTATAACAACCCTAATTTGACTCAGTGATGATTCCCACAATGAAACATAAATGCCCATATCAATGCACCATGACGCTAATATGGTGCAACGTATATTCTTCCAACACAAATGAGAATGTGAAAATGACATGCTCTGTGTTTTCTGCAATAATATCTAATGAATGATGGCACAAACATGACTCTTTATGTGTTTTGTGTAGAAATAAATGACACATGATGATGAAAACATGAAACTATATAACACATGTTGAAAAATATGATGTACAATTGACACAGATGTGATGTAAATAGTGATGCACCCCTTAGCATCGTGTTTTGCATCGTCCAAACTGAAATTTTGTTCTAAGAAAATTGCATTAGGAGGTAATGCTAATTATGACACTACAACCCTATAATGTAGTAGTGTTGTAAATTGTTTAGATTGTCGCTATATAAATGTGTTCTATAGTATTTAATAACATCATATAAATTCCCTATTGAATGATTAATGGAATACACAATTGTCTCAAGGGATGTAACAAGGGAAAGACTCGCTATCTCTCTAGTACCTCTAAGATAGCCTATTAGGTTTGTAAGTATTTCAATGCCATTGTTGATGTTATCATTTGTATCTCTAGTTGGTGGTTGGGGATTAGGGTTGAGAACTTATTCAATTGAAGGTGGTGGGTTTTGGATTTGATAATGTGTATCCTCCATGTCAATATAAATTATAGGGTGCAATTCAACAAGAATAAAATAATTTTATTTTCTTTATGAATTCATGAAATTTAATAAGTGTAAAGATAACAATGAACCTTGCATTCAAACGAATGAGGGAGAAAATGTCTCTAAAATTGTTGGAAGCAATGAATGGTATAAATTCCAACCTTCCTCTTTTCCATCATGTCACATCCACTACTCTAGTGCTCCAAACTCCTCCTTTTCTCCTCCATAATGCATTATGTGATGTTGAAAAACAATAAAAGCCACAACCCATTTTTAATTCATGCAAAACAACCCTAGGTTTTCATTACCATTGTTTCTCCCATAAACTTCATGTGAAGGATCCATATAACTATATTTACAATATTCTTACTACCTATCACGTCCCCAGAGTCTTCTTTGTGATCATGCAACTATTGAGGGAATGCGACACCACGACGTTTCTCTCTTAGTTTCTTGGAAACACCAAGGATACTTCATCCGGACTATACCTCTTCACCTAGTGCAAGATACCAAATATAATAAATATGCAGAACATAAATAAAATGCTAGAAATGGCAGAATAACAGTAATATATCCAACATAATCTCCACAATAACACATAAATGATATAAGAACAACAACAAAAATAACACTTTGATTCAGAAAGCAATGTTCACAGGCCTCTTCAAGGGGGCAACCTCCAATCGAGCAACGCTCTATTACAATAATCTCCAAGCTAGGGTTTTCATACCCTCGACCCTTATTTATACTAAATATGTCTATCAAGAGAAGCATCTAGAGGAAGATCCTTCTAGAAGCGAAAGCTTCTATTAGGTCTTCTTACATCCGTCTTATTCTATTTTATTGAAAGGCCTTATTAATATTGACCTTTATTACATACGAATATATTGATCTACCTATGTGTGGGTTAGGACCCTAACATATCTGCCCCCTTAAAAACAACCTTGTCCTCAAGGCTTGAGATGTGGAAACTGCTGCAGAATGGTAGTTGGTTCCCAAGTGGCATCTGTTGGAGTCATATCTTTCCACTGGAATAACACTTCCTTGATGGTTCTCTGACGCAGGCGACGCTCATGCTGGTCCAAAAATACTTCTAGTTGTAGCCAAATGGATCCTTCTTCAACTAACTCAGGAAGGTTGGTTTGAATTTGGCACCTAGTTCCAATCACCTTCTTTAAGCATGAAACATGAAAAATTGGATGTAGCTTCAACTAACTGGGTAGAGCTAACTGATATGTGACTTGTCCCACACGCTTGAGAATTGTATAAGGACCATAACATTTGGGCGCTAGCTTCTGATAATGCTCGACCTTGAGAGAAGTTTTCTTGTATGGTTACAGTCGTAGAAACACCTGATCCCCTTCTGCAAATTGACGTTCAGAGCGACCTTGATCTGCTTGTTTCTTCATGCGATTCTGTGCCATGACCAAGTTTTCTTTAAGGGTACGAAGAATATCCTCTCGAACTGTAAGTGTTTGGTCAACCATCTAGACCTTCAAGGTACCCGGTAAGTATGAGAGAACTGAAGGTGGCTTCTGTCCATATACCACTTCAAAAGGAGTCATGCGAGTAGTTGTATGGTAGGAAGTGTTGTACCACCATTCGGCTAGGGGTAGCCATTGAGCCCACTGATGTTGTTTTTCATAGGCAAAACACCTCAAATATGTTTCCAAACACTTGTTGACAACTTCCGTTTGACCATTAGTTTGGGGATGATAAGTTGTGCTGAGATGCAAATGGGTGCCCTGTAGCTTAAACAGTTCTTGCCAAAAATTGCTTGTGAAAGTTGGGTCACGATCAGAAACAATAGAGTGAGGCATGCCATGAAGCTTGAAGACATGGTCCATGAAAAGTTGAGCCACTATGGATGCAGTAAATGGGTGTTGAAGAGCGCAGAAATGAGAATACTTGGAAAGGCGATCCACAACCACCATTATGAATGATTTATTCCCTGATTTGGGTAATCCAGTAATAAAGTCCATAGAGATATCCTTCCAAATAGCAGGTGGAATCAAAAGCGGTTGTAGTGTGCCCTGAGATTTGACTGTTTCTTCCTTGTTGCATTGACACACCTCACATTCAGAGACAAAATTATGGATGTCCTGTTTCATACCATCCCAGAAAAAAGAACGTTTGACCTTGTCATATGTTTTGGTGAACCCTGAGTGCCCCGCTGTGGGTGTAGCATGAAGCTCAGAAAGTACCATGGATTTAATCTTTGATTGTTTACTTAAATACAAATGGCCTTTGTATCGAAGCTCATTCTGGAGCCAAGAGTACCCTAGGGGAGCCAGAGCCTTGGTCTGTAATTGCTAGATCAGATGCAAAATTTTGGGATCTTGAAGCCATTCCTGGCACATAGCTTGGAGCCAATCGGGTACAATGAAGGAAAGGGAAAAAAGGGATCCTTCTTCTTCATATTTTCAGGACAATGCATCCGCCACTACATTGTCTTTTCCCTTCTTGTAAATGATCTCATAATAATAACCAAAGAGATTAGTTACCCATTTTTGTTTCTCCTGGGAGGAAATGCGTTGTTCCAGAAAGTACTTGAGGCTTTGATGGTCGGTCTTAATTTGTAAGCGTTGCCCCAAGAGATAAGGGCGCCATAGATCAACGACATGCAGAATAGCCAACATTTCCTTTTCATAAATGGGTTTGCCCAGATTTCTTTCAGATAGTTGCTTGTTGGTGAAGTCCAAAGGTCAACCCTCTTGCATAAGGACAACGCTGATTCCTTTCCCTAGGCATCACATTCCAACACAAAGGTCTTTGTGAAATCAGGAAGGGACAGAACCAGAGTGGTGCACATGGATGTATTCAAGGTTTGAAAAGCTTGAGCATCGGCTGGAGTCCAAGTGAAAGAGTTCTTTTTTAGGAGAGTAGTGAGAGGTGTTGCAATCTTTCTGTAGTTCTTAACAAACTTGTGATAATACCCTGTTAAGCCTAGAAATCCACGTAAGCTTTTGAGAGTCTTTGGATGCGGCCAGTCTTGCATAGCTTCAATATTTTTTGGATCTACCCTGACACCATCCTTGCCAACCAGATGACCCAAGTATTTTACTTCCGAGGCACCAAAAGAAAATTTAGACTGTTTCAGGAAAAGTTGGTGTTGGGAGAGGAGATGGAGAACTTGATCCACATGAGTAAGATGGTCTATCCAGGTTTTGCTATAGATGAGGATATCATCAAAGAAAACTAAGAAAAAATGACAGAGAAAGGGATGGAAGACATGATTCATGAGGCGTTGGAAGGTGGAGGGGGCATTACACAAGCCAAAGGGCATGACCAAAAACTCATAGTGGCCCTCATGAGTGAGAAAGGAGGTCTTGGGAATGTATGCCTCTTTCATACATATCTGGTGATAGCCTGAACGAAGATCAAGTTTAGTAAAGAATTGGGCGCCACTCAATTCATCCAGGAGGTCATCAATGACAGGAATGGGAAATTTGTCTTTAATGGTCAGTTTGTTGAGGGCACAGAAGTCAGGACACATTCTCCAAGAACCTTCTTTCTTCAGGAACATGACTATAGGAGAAGAGTAAGGGCTTGTACTAGGGTGGATAACGCCTACATTAAGGAGTTCCTAGACCATTTTCGCAATTTCATTTTTTTGTGAAAAGTGGTGGCGATATGGATAGATATTGGGAGGAAGGATTCCAGGTACAAGGGGAATGGAATGATCATGAACAACGCGGGAAGGAGGGAGTCCTTGGGGAGTGGAAAATACCATTTGATGTTTAGAAAGGAGATCTTGGAGGCCATGCGGCACCGGGGGTGTCTCTGTTGCTTGGATGGCATGCAGTTGGGCAATGACACCAGAATGACCTTTTTTGAGCATCTTTTCCATGCGATGGGAACTAATGACCTCAGGTGAACCAACATTGATGCCTTGTAATTTATATTGGTGTCCTTCCTAGTCGAGTTGCATGGTTAATGTCTTAAAATCCATGAGAATGGGACCCAAAGTTCTTAGCCAGTCGACACCCAACACAATGTCACAACCACCCATGTCGATAGAAAACATATGGGATTTTAGGTGGTAGTCACCAATTTGGAGACACACATTTTCACAGCGCCCTCCACATTTCATGGAACCACCATTAGCAATCATGATTTGGAAATTTTTGACAACATGGATGTAGAAATGAGTTTCTTGGGCAATGCGGCGATGAATAAACTTATGGGTGCTTCCACTATCAACCAAAATGATGACCTTCCGATGCTTGATGTAACTGATTGACTTAAGGGTTTGGGAAGAGAAAAAGCCAATGAGAGCATTGAGGGAAATGACGGGTTCTACTTCGGGAGAGTCTGAGGGAGGGGTTATGTCAGTGATTTCAGGTGACTCAAACACAAGGGGAGTTTCAACATCCTCTTTAGAAATATCCTTAGAGATGGCCATAAAAAGATTTTGTTCCTTACACTTGTGTTCCAAGAAATATTTTTCATCACAATTATAACAAAGGCCTTTGAGTTGGCGTTTAGCCATTTCATCCATGGTCAATTTTTGGATCTTTAATGGGGCAGAGGGAGTAGTGGGAGTGACGAGTTTAGGGTGAGGGATAAAGGAGGGTTTTCGATTTTGAGATGATACAACCTGTTGTGCTTCTTTATCTCTTTTATTAGCCTCCACCCAAGTCGAGGGTCGAGGACATGGGCCCAAATATTCTTCTTGAGGCCACTGATAAAACACTCTCGAAACAAAGCATCAATCATGCCCTCTGTTCAAAAAGCCAGGCGCTCAAAGGCATCTATGAAGTCTTCTACTGTTCCGGATTGTGTCAACTTTGTCAAACGACCCAAATGGTTGGTGTTTGTGTCAAAGCGTTCATAAATCTCAATCACAAATTGGGTCCAAGTAATATACCCTTGACGGGAAGTTTTTCTCTATTGCCACCATTGCTAACGTTCTTGATCTAGATGGAGAACACCATATCGGAGTTTGGCCAAGTCATATGTGATGTCGTATAAAGAGAAATAATGTTCCATTTGGGTTACCCAACCAGTGGGGTCCAATCCATAAAATTTGGTCACATCCACCCGCAGAAGGTGTATGTCCCATTGAAAGTGTTGGTGTTGAAAGGTATGGGAATGGGAGGAATGTTCGCCTTCGGTCTTTGGAGGTGCTTCAGAGAAATGGTCATCTGTAGGGATCTTCAGTTTGGTGCAGAGGGATGCAAAGACAGATTCAAGTTGGGTGGTCAATTCTTGTTTGACTTCCTCCATTGAGGACTGCATGGTTGTATTTATGGTTGCATTGATGGATGAATCGATGGAGGCAACAATAGCATTGAGTTGTTTCACTTCTTTTTGGGTCTCGAGGAAACCAGATTGCAAGGTGTCGAAGTGAGTTTCCAGATCTTGGCTATGGGTATGGGCCATGAGGATGGGTGAATTGAAAAGGGGTAGGTGGGGTCAAAAGTTTTTTTGAAAAATGATATGGATGAATGTGATAAGGGAGGAGAGATGAATCCAATGGAATAGGTCTCAAATAATGGTGAAAAAATTTCTAGACCTTTTTTTTTTTATACACCAGTGGAGTTATACTCCGGTTTGAAGAATACTACAGTGATGAAATCCCCAAATGCTTAACCAGAAATGTGTATTTACTTGGCAACCCGAACACAGTTGCGCGATAATAGATCTAGTCTGTTTTAATTTGTTTATGTTTCTGTCCCCCAAGGGTTAGGTATTCAAGGGTTCTACAGACAAGGGTTTGCCTTGTGCTATAGCTATCTGATATACATGCAGGGTCCAACAGCAGTACTCGGCCCAATATCTCAGGGAACTAACTAAGGAGGATAGACTGTACCCTTAGCCGTACTACCCGACTACCCAGGTACTAGAGAGTATCTTCCCGAGTGTTGTTCTCAGTGACACTATAGCAGTTCAGTTGCCGATAGGTTTATCTAAAGAGGGCTTCAAAAAATCTAGGCCGATCCTTACATAGGTGTTGTCTAATGCGCTACCACTCGAAGGGGTACCAACAAGGTTTACAAGGGTGGCCAACAGATGTGCGCTTAAGAACTACTTGTATTTCCTGCATGTATGAATCCCTCAACCGTGGGTTTATGCGTGTAACGACAAATCTCTATGGCTTAAAGACGCCGAAATACGTCTCTACCTTGAAAAAAATTCCCACAATTTCTTCCAAGGAAAGTGGTCTGATACCACTTGCAAGATACCAGATATAATAAATATGCAGAACATAAATAAAATGCTAGAAATGGCAGAATAATAGTAATATATCTAGCATAATCTCCACAATAACACATAAATGATATAAGAACAACAACAGAAATAACACTTTGATTCAGAAAGCAATGTTCACAGGCCTCTTCGAGGGGGGAACCTTCAATTGACCAACGCTCTGTTACAATAATCTCCAAGCTAGGGTTTTCATACCCTCGACCCTTATTTATACTAAATTTTTCTATCAAGAGAAGCATCTAGAGGAAGATCCTTGTAGAAGCGGAAGCTTCTATTAGGTCTTCTTACATTCGCCTTATTCTATTTTATTGAAAGGCCTTATTAATATTGATCTTTATTCCATCTGAATATATTGATCTACCTATGTGCGGGTTAGGACCCTAACATCTAGAGCATACCCATACTCCGTTCTAGGCTACCAACGAGTCACACTCTTACTCTACTACAACTCTTGTATACTTAGACAATTGTCACCAGTTTAACACTTATTCATATTTAATCATACATCCATGAACACGAGAATCCAAGAGAACAAAAATGGATCAAACATAAGTGATCCAGGTGGATATTAGTGGCCACCCACCTATTCCAATTGGCCCCCCTTAACAATTTTTAGTTCAACACGTTCTTCTGTACTTCTGTGTAATCGTGGGTTCTACACTTCTAGGGATTTCTGAATCCCTACACATCTTCCAGGTGGAGACTGGTGTCCTCCCACCTAATCCAACTAGCCACTTTGGGTTTTTTCATGTCAACACATCTTTCATACTTCCAGGGCCATTTTGGGGCCCTAAACAATGTTTTTTTGGCTTGCCACAGTCAAAATATAAACAGAGTCAAATTTTGAAGGGATAATGTGTATTTCTTGAGAATACCTTTCCAACGTGCTATCAGGCACCTAAAACAAAGGTCGTATGCAAAAGTTATGACCCCAAGAAGTTGAGGTACCAACTTACCCATCGGGGCCCACATAAATTTTGGCATTTCATCTCCTAAGGTTAGATTTTTGGATGTCTAGGGTTTTGGCATTCACGAGTAATGTTAAAAATTCCTCTGGAGCCTCATTGTAATCATTTTTCTTAGATGGATTTGTGTAGCAGCCACATCTCTTCTCAGAGATAGCTACCACCATTCGAGCAATTTGTTTTTAGTTATGCAGTTTTAAAGTTTCAACCTATTTTATTTATTCAATAGAATTTATTCTTCACTGGATATCTATTTTTGTTCTCCATATTTCTATTTTATTATATTCAGTCTATTATTAATTTCATTTCTCTCATAAATATGGATAAGTGGTATCATATTAGTCTTCTCTTCATTTATTTTTCTTTGTGCATGTCCTCGACAAGATCTGGGTACAATAAGTTGGGACTTGAACCAGTTGATCCTTTGCAATATTAGTCATGTCGAACTCGACAACAACCCATGGGGGATGAAAATAAAGATGATGGAGCAGGAGATCCTTTTAAAATGTTGCTCGAGGAATCCATTATGTGACAAAGGAATGAAATGATGGAAAAATTTGAACAAATCCTTCGATGGTTTCCCACAAGAGACACATCTTCATCAAGCAGCCATGAAACCCCCTTTAAGGTACATGTAAATTTTGATATTCCAATATTTGAAGGACTGATAGATGTAGATTCTGTAGATAAATGGTTGAATCTTCTTGGAGGGTATTTTTCGGTACACAATTTTTACGATAGGGAAAATATTACTTTTTCACTCCTCAAGGTCGTCCCCCATGTTAAGGACTGGTGGGATACTTACTCTGAGGAAAGGGACATAGAGGAATCTGAAATATTTGCAGTCGCCCCCACATGGGATTCCTTCAAAGATTCCATTAAAGAACAATACTATCATGTTGGAAGCTATGAGGACTAGTACATAATATGGACAACCCTGTGTCAGGAAAGGGACCAAAGAGTACCATATTTCACCAATATTTTCCATACCCTATGCACCAAATTGGGTATCAAAGACTCTGAGTGACATCTAGTGCTCAAATACCACAATTGTCTGCATAGATACATTCAAATAGAAATGGAGTTTTTGGACATCACATCATTGTGTACAACTTATAGATATGATGTCAATATTGAGCATAAATTTAAGCAGAAGAAGTGAGAGTTTGGATCTACAAAATACTCACATCCGAAGCAGGGAAAAGGTGGCCCCAACCCACAAAAAAAGGGACAGAGAAAATATGGCAACTCTCAGGACAACCATTCCAAGCCGTAACACAAGAAAGGTAATGAGAAGTCGAAGAAGGACACAAGAAAATGGTGTGAATACTATAAAACCCTTTGGCACAACACCGAAGAATGTCGCTCCAAGAAGTCACTGGTGGCCGAGAAGAAAGCTTCCAAGTTAGAGGTAGATTTTGACTCTGAATCAAATCTAGAAGGAGGGAAGCAGATTATCGATGTTGAACCTAGTGCCATTATTTATACCACCAAAGTCCAACCAAGATAACCAGAAGAACCATAGGAATGGGAACACCTCTTTCACTCATAGATGTGGGTAAAGGGGGCTCCACTTCATCTAATTGTCGATAGAGGCAGTCATAAGAACCTGATCTCAAAAAAGGTCGTCAAGCAGCTAGACCTATCGACAACACCACACTCACATCACTACACCATCGATTGGATTTTCCAAGTAAGATATCTTCACATTAGCCAATGATTTTGTCTGCCCTATGGCATCAAGCCTTTCAAAGATGAGGTATTGTGTGATATTGGTCCCCTTGAATTTTGTGATGTTATTTTAGGACAACCATAGTTTTGGAAGTGACATGTTGTGTGCAAGTCTAGACCCCGTAGTGTTATTATTACTTTGAGTAGATAATTGTACAAGATACTAGAGGTAGCATCATCTACCAATATTTCTTTAATCTCTGCTAAGAAATGCAGTAAGGTCATTTCACAGACTGAGAATTTCATCTTCTTTGTGATATATACTCACAGTAAGAAGAAGGTTGCTGCCACATTTGTGGCCTCTACACAGACCCTCTCTTTGTAGTAGAAGCAAGTGGACAAGATCGTGAAAGAGTACAAAGACATATTCTCCTCACCCACCAGGGTACCGACACACTACCAATTAAAGCAACCAATTGATCTAACCCTTGATTCACCTCTTCCTAATGGACCAGTCTATCATCGCTCACTGATGGAAAATGATGAAATCAAGCATCATATCCAAGAACTACTTCAAAATGGGAACATCATACCCAGATCCTCCCCTTGCGGAAGCTCGATTGTACTGGTGCAGAAGAAAGACGGGACCTGGCGACTCTGCATTGATTACAGAGTATTAAACAAAATCACAGTTAAGAACCAGTACCCAATTTCTTCAGGGGGGAAATTTCTTCAGCAATATTGACCTAAATTCTAGCTACCACAAGGTTCCTATCGAACCAACTGATGTATGGAAGACAACTTTCAAATCTAAAGAAGGTCTCTTCGAATGGTTGGTCATGCCCTTTGGCTTAACAAATGCACCAACCACTTTCATGAGATTGATGGATGATGTATTGAGACCCTTCACCAACTCTTTTCTGGTGGTCTATTTGGATGACTTCCTCATATTCAACAAAACTTGGGAGGAGCATCTGCAACATATTCAACAAGTTTTGAGCACTATGCGACAACACAAGCTATATTCCAACTTGGAAAAATGATCCTTTGGCATGAACAGGGTCCAATACTTGGGATACATTGTTGATGGGTATTGGAGTTCTATCTCTCACTTCTACTTCAAGGGTTGACCCAGGTTCTAATATAAGCAGGTTTCCAACAATACCCTCTAAAACTATCGACCCTCTTGGTAAACCAAAAGACAACACAGTGCATAGAGTGCACTGTAGAGTCCCACCCAAGATATATTTATGGGATAATACAATACTCAAGTTCTTGCAGTATAGGAATGAGTGGGGATCTGGTATTATAGTTTACCTTCTTCATGCATTCATCATACTATCCATTCATTATTCTTAGAGTTTATTCATCTCTTAAGCCATGCATGCATTCTAATATATTCAACTAATCATTTATTTGTAAATCAATCGTTAACGGGAATTAAACATGATCAATCATATACATAGTGGTAACCATGCACTACACACCACACATAACATAGGGTTTACCATGGTTCATCTCCTCCTGGTCTATGTCCACAAAGATCTGGTTTCTATGCTCTTTTATCAGGTCTGCTGCAAAATATAGCGTGACACACATTACATATTTATTCTTACAATCAAGAATAGGTTTAGGAACTTCTATGAGGTAGATTATATCACACCAGTCTCCTTAGCCTGTGATCTAACCCTCAAAATCTAACCTACTTGACTCTTCTATATCAACCTCAAACTTACAATGTTGAACTCAAGTACTACTAAAAAACAAACCCCGACCTAGACCTCCTAGGCCCTTATTTATACTAGTTTTTAGGCTTATAGCCATTACAATCATTATCCAAAACCATAACCCTACCATGGTTAGGTTTATCCACCTGCGTGCCACGTTGCTTTTCCCCTTGCATGTTTATTTTCCTTCTTTTTCTGCATGTTTCGTTCTTGCCTTCGATTACGCGCACTCCAAAATTAGGTCGTCTTCCCAAAATTAGGTCTTTCCAAAAATAGACCTTCTTTTCCAAAACTGTGCTTGTGATAAAAAAAAAATTATTCTCAAAATAGTCTTGCGCCCAATAATGAGCATGGGGTACATGTTGATCCAGCTAAGATTGAATTCATTTGTGACTAGCCAACCCTTATCACATTGGTCGAGCTTCAGAGCTTCTTGGGACTTGCCAAATTCTATCAACGGTTCGTGTTGGGATTCTCCCATATTGCATGGGCCCTTATCCAGGTTACAACGAGCATTTTATGATCTAAAGCATCACCTTTTCTCATGTCTATTACTCTTGTTACCCGATCTAAAACAACCATTCAAGATTGAGACTGATGCATCTAACTATGTTCTAGGCGCAGTTCTCACTCAACAGAGTCATCCGATAGCATACCATAGTGATACACTCTTAGATACTGTCCATAAATACCCCACCTATGAGAAGGAAATGTATTCCATTGTACAAGCCTGTCATCAATGGAAACATTACATTCTAGGAAAGGAGACAATCATCCACATTGATCACAAGAATCTACAGTTAATACAGACACAGGGGAAGTTGTAGAATGACTGACATGATAAGTGGTCCACCTACCTGCAGTAGTTCCATATCAACATCAAGTATAGGACAGGGAGCACAAATCATGTCGCTGACTGCCTCAATCGACCTCCTGTGGTTTCACTCACCACCATGCTCTATTCCTATGGGCATGAGGCATCTAAGTGGCCCCAACTTTATCAGCAAGATCCAGACTTTGCCACCACCTATCAGCTCTTAGGTACAAGAGTGAATGTCACCAATTTTTAGATTCAGGATAGAATGTCATGCCATCTAGGCCATCTCTATGTTCTTGCAAGCGATCATGCAAACAAGATTTGGGAGGATCACTATAGTCATATGGAAGGATATTTTGGTGTGGAGAAAACTATGGCCATTCTACAGAAACATTTTTATTGGCCAAAACTTTGACACGAAGTTAGCAAGTATATTAGATCTTGCATTGTTTGTGCCATTTCCAAGCTAGCCATCAAGAATCAAGGCTTACACACCCCTCTTCCTACTCCTGAGAGGGCTTGGGAATCCATCTCGATGGATTACATGGCTATCCTTCTATCCACCAAGAAAGGAAATGATTGTGTATTTGTGGTAGTTGATCGGTTTACAAAGATGTGCATTCTCACAGCTTGCAAGAAGAGCATCACATCGATAGATACTGCCAATCTCTTCTTTGAACGAGTGTGGGTCCATTTTTGGATACCAAAAACCATCAGCTTTTATCAGGACAAAAAGTTCCTCAACACATTTTGGTCGAGTCTCTGGCCACTGTTGGACACCAAGCTCACTAAATCCACTACTTTCCACCCCCAAACCGATGGCCAGACAGAGGTCATCAATAAAATGATTGTGCACATACTACGCATGTACAACTCTAAGCATATGCATACATGGGATGATAGTCTTCCCTATGTTTAGCACAACTACAACATGGATCTCCATAGATCCATCAACCATAGCCCATTTCAGGTGGGGCTGGGATTCCAACCCTTGGGTCCCATTGATGTTGCACTACCTCTTGCAACCACACAGGCATAATATTTCCATGTTCAGTTTGATGCTGACAAAGCCACCAATTTCATTGAGTGGATTTATCACATCCGCCAATAGGTCCATGAGTTTTTTCAGAAAGCCAATTCTAAGTACAAGAAATGCCATGATCAACACTGGGTACTGCACCAGTTTCAGGTGGGAGATAAGGTCTGGTTACATTTGTATAAAGAGAACCTTTCATGGCCCCATCGGAATCTCTGCCCACATCACTGTGGGCCTTACACTATCACCAAGTCTATGGGTAGCAATGATTTTGGGCTCAACACTCCACCCATTATTGGATTGCACCTAGTGTTCAATGTAAACCTCCATCGGCCATATTTTCCACCATTATTGGAAACCTCAGAGATCGTGGAATAGCTGAAACTACAAAATCTCAACCCTGATTGCATGGAACATGCATCCACTGATAAGCTAGTGGACACACAGGTCAAGGGCACTCGCCAGCGGAGGATCCAACTTTATCGGGTTGTCAAGGTAGGGAAACTCCTACACCAAGGCAAGTGGATCACTCGGGGTGAAATTAAACATAAGTTTCCTCACATGATGGGGTAACTCAATATGATGAATACCATTGCCTCCTAAGGGGGGAGGACTGATCCATATGAATATTGGTGGCCACCGACCTATTCCAACTGGCTCCTCTTGACAGTATTTATCTCAACACATTATTCTATACTTTTTTTTAATTGTGGGTTCTACACTTATGGGGCTGTCTGAATCCCTACACATCTTCCAAGTGGATACTAGTGGCCACCCACCTAATCCAAATGCATTACTTTGGAAGTTTTCATGTCAACACATTTTTCTAAACTTCTAAGGTCATTTTGGGGCCCTAAACAATGTTTTTTTGGCTTGCCATAGTCAACTGTAGATAGAGTTAGAGTTTGATGGAATAATGTGTATTTCTCGAGAAGACGTTTCCAACAGGCTATGACACACCTAAAATGGAGGTCATATGCAAAAGTTACAACCCCAAGAAGTTGAGGTACCAACTTACCCTTCAGGGCCCACATAGCTTTTGGCGTTTCATCTCCTAGGGTTAGGTTTTTGGATGTCTAGGGTTTTGGAATTCATGAGTAATGTTAAAAATTCCTCCAGAGCCTCATTGTAATCATTTTGCTCAGATAGATGCACGTAGAAACCACATCTCTTCTTAGAGATAGCTACCACCATTTGAGCAAGTTGTTTTCAGTTCTGCATTTTTACAGTTTCAACCTATTTTATTTATTCAATATAAGTTATTGTTCATTGGATATTTGTTGTTGTTCTCTGTATCTCTATGTTATTGTATTCAGTTTATTATTCATTTTTTTCCGCTCATAAACCCAGATCAATAATACATACACAAATATAGTACAAGTGGCACGAACCATGCCTAACACCTAGCTAAGTCTTTGTTATTGCGAAAAAATTACAATATGAGCACTATCATCTCGGTTTACAACTTCAAAAGAGTCGAATGACTCACCTCACCTCATCAAGACACTCATACAAATATTCTTCACACCAAAACTCTATGTCACAACTGTCTTTGCAACCTCCTGTAGTGCACCTTAGACATTCCCTCATCCGTAGACTTTTTGTCTCTTTGTTTCCATAGACTTCGCAAGTTTTTGTTTTGTCTCACACATGCCTCCAACATACCTACATTTCTAGACTTCCCCAAAATCATCCCAAAAGGAGGTATCCAAACTCTATTAATTGAATCCACCTCAAGGCAACACAATTCCTCCCATGTGGATCGACTTGGCTCCTTGAGGGAGCTTGTCCCTCTTTATCTGAGCCTCCCTCATAACCATATAGATCTTCTTTCTCTCCTTGTATTAAAAAATTCCTTCCTTGGTGGTACACCCTTGTTCTGTTATAGGGACTCCAAAGGTCCCTCCACAAACCATCGTGTCCTTTGGGAGTGTCATGCCCCTTTACAAACCCATGTGTCTAAGAGAATCATTGCACCCATTCGCAGACCAAGTCACTTAAACAAATCTTCATGTACCCGATCTCTCGAATGAACCCATGTGCTTGTCAATGATCATGCCCATTGGGACTGATGTGCCCCAACCTTGGTGCACTCTTCATGCCAACACAACTGAATTTCTTGGTTGCTTCATACTTGGGCAAGCCCCTTTGCATGTTTTCATGCCCAAGGTGTCCACTTTCCCAACTTGGGTGCTAGAGAAACCCTAAGTTCTGTGTCTTTGAGGATTTGGGAGAGGTTCTCTGTGCCCATCTAGTCGAATACCTTACATCCTCCGCCACCTCAATTCATTGTTATCCCCCAAAAAATCCACAAAATATACGATCTCCAAGTCGCTGCCCTAAATCATGCCTCTGTTGCAATTAAGTCTACTAGAAACCCCAAGTTTTGTGCCAACCGAAAACCCCAAATTCTGCCAAAGTGGAAACCCCAAGTTTTGTGCCAACCGAAAACCCAAAATTCTGTGAAAGTGGAAACCCCAAGATTCCCTATGAAGTGGAAACCCCAAGTTTCCACAAACCAATCTATATTGCACCTAACTCTATAGAATCTATTGCCTGAATGCATACGGTAATTTCATCCAACTCCAAGGATGAAATTCACCCAAATTTGTTGCACTATACTGTTGTGATGTTGTTGTTGTGATACTGTTCGGTTCTATTGTTGTTGTCACTTCCTACTACAATAGACTCCTTCCCACTTTACTTCAAAATATTTCCTAAGTGTTGAACTCCTTGTGACTCACTGTTGTGATCATACTTCAACCAACTCTTCCATGTCTCCACACATTGTGTGTCTCAAGTCTTGTACTATTCATATGACCAATCAAACTGTTGCACCAAAGTCTTGGGATGTTCCTCCCCATGCCTAAAATTTCCACTCCGATAATCCTGAATGAATCAAGTGATTCAGTTGTTAGAACTTCCCCACTAGAACATCAACCTCATTTTGATCCTTCACCTTCTTCACCAGTAAGATATTCTTCGCCTTCTTCACTTGCAAGGTCTTCTTCAGTTTCATCTTCTTCGCTGAGTGAAATCTCTGAAGCTAGTAACCCAGTGAATAAGAAGAAAAAGAAAAGGAAGATTAAGAAGAAGAAAAATAATCAAGGGTCCAAACTTCCAACCATTTCCATACACGTTGGAGAAAAACCAATTACTGTTAATCGTGTTAGGAGTGTTGATGATGCAAATATCACCCAAACAACCCATAATCCCAAGTACCCTTGCAAGCTTTGTAAGGGTAACCAATTTTTGAGGGATTTCCATGGTCTCCCCAAGGTCTTAGAAATGTGTTCTTCAATGTCATCAGCCACTGTGGGACATGTTGGTGACACCCCGTCTGCTAGTGACATTGAGGTTGGTAAGAATAAGAGAACTTTCAAATTTCCTTATTTGTTATGTGAAGGTGACCATTAATCTCACCTATTCCCTCATATGGATGAGGATTATTATCTTTTGGAAAAGATTCAACTTCCAACTAGTTATCATAATATTTCTTTGAAACCCTTGTTAGTTGATGGACTGGTCAATTTGGTTCCATCCCTGGTTAGTCTGGTTGATCAGGTGGTCAATCTAGTTTCATCCTCGGTTGAACCACTAACCTAAGTGGTTGATCCAGTTCTTTCATCGGTCATCCCCACTCTTGATATAAAGAGTGAAACTAAAGTGGTCGATCTATTCTATCATCGATCGATCCCACTCCTCCCTTGAGGAGTACCAAATTGGTCGATCCGGTTTTGTCATCATTCGATCCCAATCCTCCCTTGAAGAGTGAAACCAAAGTGGTCGATTTGGTTCCGCCATCGGTCGATCCCACTCCTCCCTTAAAGAGTGCAACCAAAGTGGTCAATCTGGTTCTATCATTGTTTGATCCCAGTCCTCATTCAAGGAATGAAGATGTCTCTAAGGACTACCTCATTAATATTGATTCACCAGGATAAGGGGGCACTAAACCCATCTAAATGGAACCCCCTTCGAGTAATCAATTGATTTCTATTAATTGGAATCATTTGACAGAACCTCATCTTCCTTCTTACGTGCATTTCCAAATCACTGTGCAGGTTTGTGATAAGAATATTCCTAACACTATAATAGATGAAGGTGCTTCTGTTAGTATCTTATCCGTGAATGCTTGGAAATATTTTGGTTCCTCGCAGTTTGCGCTCCTGACTCAGAATCTGTTGACTTTTAACAGAAGAGTTAGTCAACCTTTAGGGATCCTTCCTAAGTTTCCACTTACTTTGGGAGGAAAAATGGTCTACATCGATGTGATGGTAGTTCATGACCCCTTGGACTTTAACCTGCTCCTCGGCGAGACTGTGTCTACATTATTAGATATTTTGTGTCCACTCTCTTTCGAGTGATGTGTTTCCCTCACAATGGAAACATAATAACGATCGATCAAATTTCATCCATTTACTCTTATCATATGGTCAACCATCCACCTTCCTGAATGGTCCATACATGCCAGTGATTTCTGCCCCACCACAGGTCAATTATGTAATGACCTGCCCCATGTGTTCAACTCTGCATGAGAGGGAATCTCTCCCTTCTCTTGACTTAGATCCAATAGTTTACATGGTCATCTCTTAGATATCTATATTAGAGCCATATCTCCCTACCCTTATTGAGGTTGTCGACATGTATTCCTTCTGAAGTGTTTTTCTTCTATCTAATGAAGTTCTCCTGGAAGCCACGACTGACATTTGTCCTTTGAAATATATTCCTTCCAGAGAATTGTCCTCTTGGAAGCCATGATCAAGAAGAGCTATGAGCATATTTTTCCTCTCTGTATAAAGCTCGTTAAAAAATGAAATAGTCACCTCTCCCGACAAGTCAAGTCTTTCGCTAGATCTCGTAGATATCGAGTCGAGTATTTAGCTAGATCTCGTAGATGTCGAGTCAAGTCTTTTGTTAGGTCTCGTATTTGAACCTTCCTTTCATCCACCCTTATCCTTTTTCTCCATCCAGTACATAAATTGTTGACAACATCAAAGTCAATGAATGAATTGAAGCTTGGGGGGGGCATGTCTCCAACCTTTGATTATAATTCTGGAGTTAATCCACTAGCTTTTCAAGCTGGGGGCGGGGTACCAACCATCCATGGGTATCCCTACCTTTGGAAATTACATTGGGAATTTACAAGCATAAGTTTTTTTTTTTTTTCAATATTGTGTAAAAATAAAACCAATAGCGAGCTTAGTCTTTGTTCTTTCTCGTGCTCATAAATACATGAGAATTTGACCGAGTAAAATTTAATCACTTTTTCGGACTCGTAAAGGTTATACAAAAAAGGAACCCCCTGGAGTCTCCTTTAATCTCTTTTCAGACTCTCTAAACATGAAAATATTGTCGAGTGATATTTCTTCCTTTCACAGTCGTTAAAAGATTTTAAAGGGAAACTTTCGAGTCGTATTTTATCTCTTTTTTGGTCTCGCAAGACTAAAATTAGGAAAAAGGACAACCCTAGAGTCCCCTTTAAGTTATTTTCAGACCCTCTAAACATGAAAAACCACTTATTTTTCCTTCTCTGGACTCACTAAACTACACATTGAAGAGCCCATATGGGGAAGAACCCTTACTTCTTCTAGTTCATTAAACAAAGGAAGAGGAAGTTTCAAAAGGTGAGTTATATTGATCATGTGTTACCCTCCTCGAGCTCATTAAATTAAAAAGAGGTAGTCATCTATCTGGGTGGGGGGGAATTGAAGAAAGTGGGTCAAGTTTTTGAGAATCCTTTATGGAAGCTATTGTCACCCTTGAAAATGGCACTTGTGTTGATACTGAGAGGGGGGTGAATCAGTATCAAGTACAATTTAAAACCTTTTTCAACTTATACTTAAACCATTCAACTGTATCCAGTGAGAAATGAACAATAGTATAAGAGTTACACCAATACACCACAATACACCATGCACAATATATGAGAAATAATCAATAGTTATTGTTCAAGGGAAGTAATGACTTTCAAAGGTAGCTACAACTTCCAAATGTAAAGGGAGGAATAAATATCCAAGAGGAAGATACAATCCTCCAATATCAAGAGAGATTTGAACTCTCCATCCTTGCCCCTTCCTTCCACCCAAGAATATATAAGAGATAATAAAACTTTACATTAAATCATCACCATCAACCAATCATCACATAGAACCTGATAATGCTTCCTGAGACTCCTTCAATTTCTGCAATTCTTCAATTCTTGGATTACTTTGATCCTATAGATAATATTAATCAATCTATTCTCTGAAACTCCTCCAATTTTCACTCCTTGAATCCTCCCCAAAAGGAGGTTATAGAAAGAATGGTAGACTTTATTCAATTCTGGTCAGTTCAGAAGACCAAACTTGTACAGCATGCCCCACAATCAATATTCAACATACGATTATGAAACTTGCACAAAAGAAACTACAGTATGTACTCTTTCCAATGGAAGTGGTCCCACTTCATTTGGATTCTTTATGAATAATTTATGACTGTGTTACCTGGAACACCTGTTTATTGACTAGCTTCCGGACTGGTCACAAACCCTATCTTCCACAGAGCGTATCTCCATAATTATAGCGAATCAAGAGATGAAATTTTTACTAGAGGTACCTTGATATGTCTTCTCAATACCATAGTTATTTCACCATATGAATCATTATAGAAAAACAGTTATAGAAAAAATGGTAAGATGACCTAAAAATAACATACCTTAGAACACATCACCAAAAGACTTCATCCTCCCTTTAAATCTGTCCTTCTTTTACTTCTTCTTGCCTCTGAAATTCGACTTATATCAAATGAATGTATAATGATGTTTATTTATACCATTTATGTCNTTTCTTATTTTGTAATTCTTTTCTTTAATTATTTTCAGGGCCTACATGTACTTCCTTCTTCAATTCACTTTGTCATCTTCAAAAATTCATTTCTCCTCAACCATGAGGATCCATGTGATGTGCCACATACCACTGGAAACAACATGATGTATAGTATCCATTCATGGGTGTTGTATATGCATGCACATTATCCTTCATGTCCAAATACCTTTATCAATCTTGCGGTCCAAAACCTGTGACTAGGGTTGACATCAATGACAACAAAAAATATTCCAACAGCTTGTTTGTGTCTTGTCTTACAATTGGGTAATCCACTTGTCTCTAAGTCATACCAATTCCATGTGTCACCATACTTTTTATTCCAGTCGAAGAGTGCTCTTATTATCGTCACATTACATTCTTGGTACTCGTCGAGTCAATGTTTCTAAGTCAATCTTTGTGCCTCATCATGTTCAAGGGAAGTTTCACTCTGAACCATCCATCTACAATATTTCAATTTTCCATTTTCTATGTTAGTGCATACTCATTTTATTCACCATCTTACACCACTTTCCTATGTCAGTTTCTTATCGATTATGGGGGATACATCAAGTCCCTCCTTTGATGAGTCTTTTCCTGTCAACTTTAACACATCATCCGAGAATTATAATTAGAAACTTGTTAATAGATTGGGACTTGCATGCCTTAATGGAAAGCCTCCTCGCCTCTGACAGTAGGTTTACATCATTGACCTCTAATCGTATGATTCCATGAATTTTCGACATCAACTCATTTATTCACATTCATTGGATTGTACTAGGGTACCTTGGGAGTCATTGACATCATTGGTTATTTCCCTCACACTTGTTAACATTTTACCTCAATGACCAATAATCAAGTGGTGTCTACCATGTTCGACATCAAAACATCTATTCACATGGCTAGATTTGTGCCACATCGGGATTGGGATGAAGACCCTGGGTTGAGCATTCACTCTGTGATTTTCTTTTCCCAGGATGTGAAGTAGATCATTTGATCATGCTGATATATAGATTGTTACATAGATCTACATTGTATTGGTCTGTGGCTATGTTTTATCACCTTGTAGCTCTACTGTGTATTTCTCATGGCTACAATTAGTTCATGTCATGGAGGTATGGATCCACATTGTATCTTTGGTGGCCATATCCTTAGGAAATACTTTTCATGGATCCGCAGTGTATTGGTTGGCGGTCGTGCTTTGATTCATCTCATATTCCGAGCATAGGTATGCTTTCCTCAGAAATGGAACATATATTAATATTGTTTGATGGTTGTTTGCAGCTTTTCAGGCTCTCCAACTCCATGCCCTTGCATTGAAGAATTGTAAAGTGTTTTGGACATCAATTTCTCTTATGACCTCACACTTTAGGGGGCATACTATTACACATCAAATTTCCACACCTAGGTACCTTTTCCTAAGTATTGCAAGTGTCGTAAAAGTGTCATATGAACCTTTCTAATTGTCGGATACACCTTGACACCATGAAATAACATATGTTACAATTCCTAGTCAATTTGGAGGAGAAATATATTATATGAAGGTCAAAATACTATGTGCACATGAATTATTATTAATATTCATGAAAAGGAAATTAATATAATGTGAGAATACACCTCACATTTGGTTTCTTATTTTTTAGGGGAGGTTGAGGATCTCATGGATGGTTGAAATATTTCCTCCTTAAAATACTTGAGAGATATTTCCTCCCTAAAATCCTTAAGATATATTTTCTCCCTAAATATATTGGAGATCCCATTTTAGTGGATATGATGAGTGATCCTCTCTATGGTGGTTAAGCCCCAAAATCCTATGTAATGAGGGATTTTACATGGTGAAGAGGAAAAAGGAATATTAGAGGTATCAAACTTATGATCTTGGGAGGAATCTTTTAGATATCAAACTTATAATCTTGGGAGCATCGTGTAAGGGATGGATGAAGAGGACTTGGAGAGGTTGTTGCAACTACATCTATAGATTGTAAGTGTCTTTTTAATTTTCTCATTAATATATGCTTGGCCTATTTTCTTATAGTTTATGTATGTTTACATATGCTTGTCTATTATGGATGAATTTGGTTTAAAGTTATCATGGTAGAGTAGGAAGTCTTTTTTTTTCTTCATTTCCCATTGCATTGCAGGCATCGTGTCATGTTAAGGATCTTGGAGATCAAGTTTAAATTGGATTAAGAGAGGACAAACTTCGAAACAAGGTACATCATACCTTCTCCCTCTATTTCTTTTGATTATCTTAACTATATTTAAAGGAATTTTAGTGTCCATTTGCATCTTTCTGTCTCAGCATTAGGGGTCTAGAATCCAAGGCAAGATCCACCTGTCCATAGGGTGATGTTTCCATAAGAGTCTTGTCATGAGGATTGGATTCCTCACATATCAGTTGGATCTGAGATCAACAAGCTAGGTCTTGTTATGAGGGTTGGATTCATCATTTCTTAGCTGGATCTGAGAACTACACCTTGGGTCTTGTATCAGAGTGTTGGATCTCTTATATTCAATTGAAGATGAAGATATTAAAGGATGATTTTATTTGTGTTCATTCAAGTTAAATAAATAAAATAATTATATTGTATCTACTTCATACAGTTTGTGTTATACAAGTTTATGAATAATTAATTGAAATGCATATATCTTATTCAGTTAATTTAGTTAATCTATGAAAGTGGGAAAAATAGTCAAAAGTTCCAGACACTGATTCACCCCCCCCTCTCAGTGTTAGTGTGTGTTTCAACAATTGATATCATAGCAAGTTCATTCACTACAGTTTAACCACTCAATTGTTCTAGAGAGAAAAAATGGTATCAAAGTAAGGTCTCTTCAAGGAAAAACAATATAATCACTGGAATGAAGATCTTACTAAACACAAAAATGGATGAACAAATGGCTCTCTCCACAAATGAAGATCCTTTATTTGATGGAACATACTACCCTTCATGGAGGGAAAGAATGAAAATTTATCCTAAGTCAATAGGATCTAGAGTTTGGGACTTAGTAGTAAGTAAGCCTTGGTACTTAACAACCTCAACAAACAAATCCAAAACTGAAAAAGAAGCAATGAGAAACAATTCAATGGAATTAAAAACAATCCATAATGGATTGTCAGATCAAATCAAATAAAATATGGGACATTGCACCTTTGCTAAAGTATCATGGCTCCATGTAGAGAGTTCTTATCAGAGTAAAGTATAAAACACAAAAAAAGAAGACAATGCCATCAAGGAATTGATGCAATATCCTATCATCAATAAAGAAGACAACTCAAACAAGGAATTGATGCAATTCCCAATCATCAATAAAGAAGACAACTAAAACAAGGAATTGATGAAATCCCCAGTCATCAAAGAAGAAGACAACTCAAACAAGGAATTGATGTAATCCCTAGTCATCAATGAAGAAGACAACTCCATCAAGGAATTGATGCGTACCTCAGTAATCACTGAAGAAAAAATATTGAATCTTAAGACTGATGTTATAACTGCATTAGAAGATATTCATATGGAACCAGGAAATGGTATATATATTGAAGTTCTTATGGAGGCTCTTTACAATCTCAAATACACAAGTATGTGAACTCTAGAATATTTGGAGAAACTTCAAAAGAAAGATATGTTGCTACTACAATAGTTAGATCAATCTAACAATCATGAAGAGAAAGAACAAAAGATTTAGCTAGAAGACAAAGAAGAAGAGATCAATAGATTAAATATTGAAGTTGTTGATCGAAAAAAAGAAATGAATTAGTTGAAGGAATATGACAAACTCAATAAATGCATAAAAGAATTAGAAGAAACAAAATAAATGGTCAATGGTCTAAAGACTCAACTTGAAGAAGCTAAGGAAATAGAAGAACATTGGAAGATCCAGTTAATTAAAGAGGAACAAACATGTCACATGTTTGAAATGGAATTTATCAACCTCAAAAAGAAGAATAAAAAGACAGAAGCAACTGTCAAATTCTAGAACATCTCAGCCATCCTGGATAATATCTGGAACAATCAAAGACCAAATGATGGAAAAAATGTCCTTGGGTACAATAAGAAAGAAGAAGGAGGCAAGTGGAAAACCATTCACAACATGAGAAAGCATTATCCTCCTCAAAAGGAAAAACTGCAATAAAAAACCATGAAATTTGTTAAAGAAGGAAGCTATAAGATTAAAAAGCAAGAAACATATCAAAAGGAAGACTTCTCATGTCACAACAGACTTGTTGGTTGTGGAGCCTGATTATATTCCTGATTCATTCCTTAACGGGCAGTGTGGGAGGGNGGGGGGGGGGGGGCAACGATAATATTTGTAGCCCCACCTTGGTGGGGGATTCTGGGGCAGCACCCCTGAAGCGAAATTTTGGGAAAAATGACGTTGTAAAATTAGGTAATTTCATAGTCAATATGTATTGTTCATTATAAGGTTGCAAATTTGACAATAGAAGTTATTTTAGGGACTTTTTCCCTAGAAGGAAACCCTCTTTTACAAGTAAATTGTATTGTGGTTGTGTATTATCGTGAATATTGTATTCTGAAAGAGGAGGTTGTGAGAGAAATAAGAGGAAGTTACAACGAGTGTGTTGTAGGTTGTATCCCTTCATTTTGTTATATAATAAAAATGAAGGACCTGGAAATTTCTCTAGTGGATGTAGCCCACACTGGGTGAACCATGCATATTTGTATCTCTATTGTATTGTTTATCTTCTGTGTTTTAATTATGCATTTTTTTATTTTGTTTCTCCATGATCTTGTTTTTATCACAAGACTTGAGTGTGGAAACAATTTCAATGGTTATTTCTTTTCTTGTAAAATCTTTGGTCACAAGGCATTGGAATGCAAGATTCCTGAAAAGAAAAATTCAGGAAGGTCACAGAGTCAGAGAATACAAGATCTTGATAGACAATTCTCTAAACTATCTACAAGTACTTCAAGATCCGATTCTGCGAGACACACTCCTGTACATTCTCCTCCCAGAAACCCTGTATATAAACCTGTTTCTGGAAGATCTAAGTTAGATGATCATTTATTACATCATACCCAAGGTTCCAAAAATTGTTATTACTGTAAAAGAAACTTTCCCACCCAAGAACCTTGTTCTGCTGATGATCTAAAAGCTTATCCAATTGTTCCTCAGAATTTCAGAACTTATCAGAGTAAAGTTGATCATCATGGTCAACATCCAGACTGTTCTGAATGTCAAGATCTAGCTGTCCTGACAATTAAAATGTTTGATTCTCCTCTACCAAGGAGTGGAAAAGAAAAAAGGACAGAACTACCATACAGACATTTAGGACCAGGGAATCATATCCCAAAATTTCAGAATGATATGGTAGCAGACCTTGATTTTATAAAATACAGGAAATCAGATGCAGATCCTTCTCAGGATATTATAAGACTGCAAAATTACTCAAACTATCAGTCTGTGTGCCTTGCTCAAAATATTAATGACATAGCTCAAGATGTTATTAAAACTCAGAGACATATGAATGGAATACATTCAGAAATTGATAGTCTAGAGCATGGTCAGGAATATATGAAGCTCCAACTGCACACAATCTTAGAAAAGTTGGAAGTAATTGAGAAAGCAGTTGCTAATCTGAAATTTTCATATCAAGAAGAATCTCAACATGATTCTCCTATTTTAATCCCTGAGACTTCTGCTGATGCAACATTCTCTTTCTTTGGTCCCCCTCCTTCTTCTTTTGACCAAAGAATTTTAACCTTGAAGCAATTGGCTTCCAGTCTGGCTAATCCTACACTAATCTGAATAGCTGAAATTTCCCAACTAGCTATGGATAAACTTGAGTTAGTAAAATCCCAAATATCAACTCTTGAAACTCAAGTCAATGAATCTAAAGTAGCCAGTCTAGAACGTCAGTTATCCCTTGTACATATAACTCCTCCTGATTCTTTTGTAAATAGTCTTTCCATTAAAGCTATGGAAGGAGAAACAAAACCTACTGAAGAAAAACCTGAGTCTTCTGGAACTAATTTCCAGTCTGCTTGGGAAAAATGGTGTAACAGTAAATATGCTGGATCCAAGAAATCCCCTATGAATATTGATGGACAGCCTGCAGTTTCCATCAAACATGTTGATACTGCCCCTGTTTCTGATTTTGATTGTAAAAGCAAAACATAAATAGAAAATACAATACAAACATGGCATGCTTGGGCTAGAACACAAAAGTTGTTACATAAGGACAAAGTAACTTGGAGTGATCTTGCTCTAAGAATTACTTGGGGATTTGTTGGTAATCTAAATTTCTGGTGGGAAAGAGTAACTCCTAGAAGAAAGCTTAGAATACTCGAGCATGATAAACCTGTAGATGAGCTTGTAAAAGTCGTGGTACATGAATTCTATGGAGACATTAGAGTCAATATGAGTCATTTTGTTGACCTTTTCATGAATCAAAGACTCTGCCATCTCTCCCAGTTACCTAAATATTATTGTGTTATGCAATCCCTCTTATATAAAGTCCCGGATCCAAGTAATGCTGCATATTTACAAAAATATTTATCTTCCATGCCAGGTAGAGTCCCTGATCTAGTCAGAGAAAGACTAGAAGACCTAGAAATTGACATAGAAACTCTATCTCTTGCTGGTTTACACGAGCAGATTGTTACTGCTCTGCAACATTTTGTATGAGAAAGAAGACAGCCAAATCCTTGAAGAAACATTTAGGATTTGATTCTTCAGTTTGTGAAGTTTTCAATGAAACTTCTAATTTTGGATGTTTCAATCAGAAGAAACATAAGAAAGTGTCTAAAAAAGACTGTGGTTGTACTAATCTTAGGAAATCCCTTAAACATAGTTCCCGTAGATTTCCTATTCGGAAAAGAAAAGTTTTCTTTAAAAGAAGACCACAGGCTCATAAAGCCAAGCATTCTTCATGCTTTATCTATAAGAAGCCTGGCCACTGGGCGTCATAGTGTCCTCTGCGGTCGAAGACAAAAGTCCAAAAAAAATCATGGATTTGTTTATCACAACATATGATCCAACTGAATGGGACTTAGTCTCTCACCGTTCATATGGTGAATATTTCTCTATCACAGATGACAGTGATTCAGATAATGATTCCCAGCCTTCTTCTTCTGATTCTGACAGTTCTTTACCACTTGAAGAGCTCAACTTCTTAGATATCAAAATGATGTTTTCTTTTGTTGATCTCAATTCTCTTCTTGCCCAGAGATCATTCCTTGAATCCAAACTTTTAGCCCTCACTCATGGTCAGTTTCAATTATATGATCACTATTCTTCCCAGTTAGAGCGTCTCAATGAACAGATACAAGCTCTCCAGCAGCCAAGTGTGGTGACTATTCATCATTATACACCCACTGATGCAGAGTTTGTCCCTACTCCTGCTCAAACTCATGTTCTGCAAACTTATAGTTCTCTTACCCAACAGGAGCCTAAAGGAAAAGCTCTACAAATACAGTCTTCTTATGATATGGAAGAAAATTCTCTAGATAACACAATCTTTCATCTAGAAGAAGAAATAAAAGAGAAAGAGACTTTAGTATGCGATCTTTGGAAAACTTTGAAACTACAGAAAGAAGAACTTGAATATCTAAAAAAGAAAAGAAATGAAGAATTTGAGAAAGAGATATTCTTGGAAAATAATATAGAGGCTGAATTCCCTGTAAATAAAATAATAAAAGGCCTAGATGACAGGCTTGTCATCACTATATCCATTAAAGTATCAGGATATTTGCAATATGCCTTGGATGCTCAATTAGATACAGGAGCCATGAACTCATGTGCTAAATTTGGAGCAATTCCTGAATATTACTGGCAGCCTGTAAATATATCTTTCAGAGATGTCAATAAGACAGGATTAAAAATTTCTCATATAGCTCCAGACTTCCCTATCTACATCCAAGAAGAAAAGATTCCAGTAACCTTTTACAGTTTTGATACTGGATCTGATGTCCTGCTAAGCCAAGACTTTGTGAATAAATGTCTCCCACTAACAGTTGGTAATAACTTTGTACAATTATATGCTAATGGCAAACCATTGAAGATTCCTAGTAAAACTATCTTTGAAACCAGAATAGCAGTAAAAGAATCTACTAAGGTAGTAGAACATTCTGCTAGTACTCTCTCAAGAATCCAGAAAATAGTTTCAAATGTAAATAAGCATGGATCAGAAGTTATCAAAGAAATAAAAGAAAAGATTGAAAAAGATTGTACTTCTGATTATCCTGATGCTTTCTGGACAAGAGAACAGTACTTTGTAACTCTGCCATATAGAGAATATTACATTCCCAAACACCAAAAAGCATCTGCTAATCATATGTCTCCCACAAAACTTGAATATTGTAAGAAGGAGATTGCAGAATTATTGGAAAGGAAACTTATAGAGAATAGTAGAAGTCCATGGGCATGTCCTTCTTTTTATGTAAATAAACATAGTGAACAAAAAAAGGGGAAAGCCAAGAATGGTGATAAATTACAGAGCTCTCAATGAAGCTTTGTTACCAATAAGAATCCCTTTGCCCTCAAAGGAATTACTGTTCTCTAAAATTGGGAAATGTAATCTGTTTAGCAAGTTTGACTTAAAGAGTGGATTTTGGCAGATTGGTATTATTCCACAAGATAGATACAAAATTGCTTTTGTAGTCCCTCAAGGACAGTACTAGTGGAAGGTTATTCCCTTTGGTCTGAAAAATGCACCATCCGAATTTCAGAAGAGAATGGATGATATTTTCAGACATCTCAATTTTGTCATTGTATATATCGATGATTTACTAATATGCTCTGTAGATATGAAACAACATGTACAGCATTTGAAGCAAGTTTATGATTTAATTTTCAAACATGGATTGGTGCTCAGTAAATCCAAGTTATGTTGGGCTCAAACAAAGATTGAATATCTTGGACTCATACTTTCTCAAGGAGAAGTAGAGCTCCAGGATCATGTTTTGAAGAAATTGTCAGAGTTCCCTGATGAAATTCTGGACACAAAGCAACTACAGAGGTTCCTAGGTTGCTTGAATTATATCTGACAGTTCTACGAGAACCAGGCAAAAGATGCTCGGATATTACAAAGGAAATTAAGCAAGTCTCTGCCTTGGAACTATAAAATGACACAAGCAGTCCAGATTATTAAGAAAAAGATCCAGAACTTACCCAAACTACATCTTCCAGATCTATCATTTAAACTATTTCTTGAAACTGATGCCTCAAATGAGACATGGGCAGTAGTCCTTCTCCAAAATAATGGACCAAAACTGGAAGAAGTATGCATATATACTTCTAGATGTTTTTCTGATGCTGAGTCAAGATATCCCTCTTCTCACAAGGAAATTCTTGTAGTCAAGAATGGAATAAAAAAATTCAGGATGTTTCTTAAACCTATCCATTTTACTGTAAGAACTGATTTAAAACATATGAAGGGGATGATTACTAATCAAAGGTTACTTGAACAGGGGAACAACAGAGTTATGCAATGGAGCTTATGGCTAGATGGATATGATTTTGATATTCAATACAAGCCTGGTAAAGAAAATTGCATTGCAGATCTTCTAACAAGAGAAGCCGCACCTATAAAAGAAAAAGACAAAACAATTAAATGGCTTCATCCTCTTTAAGCTCCTGTCTTCAGGAAGCTCCACCAGGATTCAAATGGATCTTGGTCTGTACAGACTGTACATATTTTTTCTGTTTTGATTGCTTAGCTTGCCATATAAAGAATAGTCCAGCTAGTTTACGT
>ML781662.1:75716-125365 GCA_009831015.1 Picea engelmannii
TTGTGTAAAAACACCCATGTACAGACATTTGAATTAATAGAAAGCTTTGATTCAAATTCATGGTTTGTGTTGTTCTCTGTGTATTGGTGCTGAATGATAGGCTCATGAACATTTGCTTCCTATTATACATTTTCTTTTATATGCTGTGTATGTGATTTCATGTATGAATTGAAATCTGAGAGGGAGATGGAATGAGTTTCAATTGTTTCTCTATTTGAGCCAGAGAATTCCTGCAAGGAGTGCATTTGAAGTGTCTGCAAGTAGTGCGTTGACAGAGGGTTTAGATAGAGATAGTTTTTGTTCTCATTAATCCAGAAGTGCAGTTGGGCACAGGAGCCATGCAAGGAGTGCACATGCCGGGTAAAAGTCTCAGGGTTGCAAACCTAAGTGAAGCATTTGATAGACTGCAGCTGCAGGTGTGAGCAGAGTCAAGTGACTTCAACACTTCAACATTGTTGAAGGTTTGCCGCAAGGAGTGCGTGCAAGAGTTTTCTTGAAGGACTTGAGGTCATGGGGAAAAGCTCAGGAGGGATAGGACCTTCGAATTTGTTGAAGGACAGCGTAGAAAAGTTATGCCTTGAAGGTTGGCAAGAAGCATCGCAAGTTTGCATGCAGGTGGATAAGTTCTGTGGAAGAACACTTAGTCATTTTGTGGAATGCATAAGGAAGAACGGACGATCGATATCTTCCAGGGAAAATCAGCGAATCACCATGGGCCGTTGGATCTCGCGGGGGTGCAGGGGGATACTGCAGATATTCCCATAGTGTTTAAAGCTCATAAGGGGCAGAGCCGTTGATCTAAGCCATCCAGGGGCATTGGATTATTTGCGAAATCGCCTATCGGGATTTCATAAGAAAAGAATCGAAGATTTGGTAACAGGAGTCGCGAAATCGCGATACACGATATCCAGATGGCTATAAGTATAGTGTAGGGCCACAGGAGTTGGTGGTGGATAGGTAGCACACTGTATCGGGGTTCAGGAAATGTAAAGTCCTGAAACATTGGACATCAGGATTTGCGATCCCGCGAAGTCCGAAATCCCGAGGAGGTGACGGGACCATTGAAAAGTCCAAGCCGCGAGCTCATCGGAGTTTAGGCATATCGGGATTTGGGAGTCAGAGAACTGATTTGCTTGACACTGCGAGTGTCGAGATCCCGATAGAGAAAGTCATGACAAAGGAATGGAAGGGTCAATGTTGACTCATATCTTGTCTCAGAGATTCGAGAGTCCTACGCTTGATCACTGACCTCACAAGGTTGTGAAGTCTGATTCCCCGATAAGTAAAGAGAGGGGGAGTCACGCAAAGAGATCTGTGGGTGTAGATTTCCCGATAGGGAAATAGAAGGACCAGTTAGTGTTCTTCGGGCCAAGGAAAGAGAAGATCCTATGAGCAGGCGTGCCTGCGGGTGAGACACTGCGTCATTTTTGGTGTCTACCTGCATTGCCTCTTCATAACATTTTGGTTCACTAGAATCATTCAACAATAAATAATACAATGAAGGAGAGTATCGTTCGGGGGTCTATTTAACCTGGTAGATCTTCTTAAAACACTTGCAGGAGTTTGAGGTACATGTTTCTCCTTTTGTTGTACATTTTGATTTTTTGGTTCGTTTGGAATTTCTTTTACAGTGATCTCATCAAGTGTTGTGTATTATGGTTTTTATTTTTCTTTTATCTTTCCCTGTAAATGATCTTTGTACATGACCTTCTCATTGAATATGACATCTATGCTCCTAATGATTTTATGATTTTCATAATTCCATAAATGATAACCAAAATCATTAACATTGTATTCAATAAAGGTACACTTATTGGATTTTTCCTCAAGATTTGTTCTATTTTCTTTATCAATATGGACAAATGCTTCACAACCGAAAGTCTTTAAAAAATAATAGTTTACCCTTTTACCTGTCCATGCCTCCTCTAGAATTCTACCATCTAAATAGCTTGAAGTTCCTCTGTTTATTAAGTAAACAACAATATCTACGACATCTTCCCAGAACTATAAGGGAAAACCAACATGCAATCTCATACTCCTTGCATTCTCCATGATTATCTTGTTCATCCTTTCTGATACACCATTTTCTTGTGGTGTTCCTGGAACCTTCTTCTCTCTACGAATCCCATGGTATGAACAATAATCATCAAACTCCTTGCTACAATATTCACCTCCATTGTATGATCTGAGACACTTCAACCTTTTTCATGTCTCATTCTCACCCAAAGCTTTCCATCTCTTAAAAGTGTCAAAAACATCATATTGTTTTTGAATATGTACCATGTAACATTCCTAAAAAACACTTCATCCATAGTCAATCCCTAGTCAATAACTTCATCTTCCTTTCCTAAACAACACTTTTATTTTGCAATTTCATTTAACACATATATGTTTCTTTGAGTTCTTACCATTGTGGCTAATAACTTGTTTGATTTTTCTTTCGTTATTTCACTTTTATTTGAATCAAACACAACATTATGTCCTTGATAAAAAATATGACTTACACTCAGCAAATTATGTTTCATGTCTTCAATAAGTAGGAATTTTTTTGTTGTGGCGTCCTTGATTCCTAGCTTGAATATACCTCTTCCAATGATTCTCATTAAATTGTCATTCCCAAATGACACTAATCCATCTCATTCCTTCTCCAAACTCAGAAATATGTCTTTATCACCTATCATATTCTTTTAGCATCCACTGTCAACATCCCATCCTTGTTTCTTGTGTTGAGCTTATAGAGCAAGGTTACATTCTTTAGTGTTGAATTGATCTTTCTTTCTTACCCATATACTTTGTGGTTCTAGATTATAAATGTTGTAAGTTTGATTTTTTTTTCTTGGAGGAATATTAAGAATCCAGTCCTTAGCCACATGTCCAAAATTGTTGCACTTGGAGCATTCTGCCTCATTACTCAACAATCAAAATATGTTGTAATTTCTATTCTAAGATTCATGAGGTCTTCTTGGATAGTTGTTTCTTATGTACCCTTCATCAATGTTTTTGTTTCTGATATTTTCTTTACAATTCATGACCTTATGTCCAAAGTTATTACATGAATAACATGAACCAAGAAAAATAGTTTGATACATGTGAGTGGAAGATCTTATGAGTCCTTCTTCTTCTTGAGGTATTTCTATAGTTGGGTACAACTGATATTGAGTTTTGAATCTTATAGTTGGTGTAGTGTCTTTGTAATCTTCCCCTTGATTTTTCATGTCTTCTTCTTTCTTAGGAAAACCTCTGATTGTCTTTGCATAGCTTCTCATATTTTCTTCTTGTATTGTTGATTTGGATCTTGAACCTTTCTTTGTCTGTGTCTGATTGTATCCTAGTTCAGATCTGTCATAATAAGGTCTCTAACTACGAATGACATTATTCAATATCTTAGTGTTGTTTTCCTGCATATAGTTCTTCTGGCGATCCTTCCTTAAAGTGACTACCTCTTCTTCTAAAAGTTCAATGGTTTTGTCTTTTTCTTCCAACTATTCTCTAAGTGATTCTTTTATTCTCTTGTCTTCTTCATCTTCGACTTTTAACTTCGTAATCTTCTACTTGAATTCTTTGTAGTTATGAGATTCTTCTTTCTTCTTTAGTTCCTCCTGGAGTGATTTGTTTATTTTCTTTTCCATTTTTATAACTTCAATGGTACTCCACAATTCTTCCATGATATCATCTTCTGCCTCTTCATATTCCTTTTTAGAGCCTTATTCATCGAAGTCTTCTACTTCCATGAGTAATACTATTTATATATTGCCATCACTGACTTCATCTTCATTCGATGAGGAACTATATTCCTTGGTGCAGAGACTTTTCTTGAAAAAAATATTTTTTGTATCTTTTGCCTTTATGTATTTGTTTCCTTTTAGCTTCATCTTCTTCATTTATTTTCTTTTTTGTGGGGACATTTGTTATAAAAATTACCAACACCATCATAATTAAAGCAAATCAATGGAATCTTACCTTTGTAATTTCTGGTTCCTGATTTTAATCCTCTTATGAAGTTGGATATTTCTTCATCATCTTTTGAATCATCGTTGCTGATGGAATATGACTTTGGCTCTTTCTTGTGAACTAACTTTGGTTGTTTCTTGTTCTTTTTATTTGATCTTTTGGATTCCTTGAATGTTTCTTCTTTCGTAACTGGATTGTTTTGATTTTCTCTCATCTCATAAGCTATGAGTGTCCCATGCAACTCATCCATGGTCAGTGTAGCTAGGCCCTCTCTTTCTTCTAGTGATAAAATCTTTGAATCAAATGTCATTGGTAGAGATCTTAGTACTCTTTTTACAACAACTTGTTCCTTTATCTCATCTCCCAGACCTTTCATACTGTTTACTACTTCATCAAATCATAGAAATTAGGTTCTTATGTCCTCATCCTCATTCATCTTCAGCTGTCCGAACTTTACTCTGAAAATTTGAAGTTTGGCTTCCTTGAATTTCTCATCTCCTTCGTATATGTTCTTCAGTTTGTCCCAGTTGTATTTCGCAGAATCACAATGCATAAATTTGGTGTCTATTGATTTATTCATACCATTCAAGAGTGCACTTGTGGCTCTTGAATTATTTTATTCAATTTTCTTTCCATCTTTATCTTTTGGAGGACTAGTTAGTACTTTGTATTCCTCTACTATTGATTGCCAAACATCAAATCCTAGTGGTTGTATGCGGGTCTTCATTCTTCTGCTACATAAGGAATAATATTCTCCATCAAACTATGGTATCCCAATATTAGAGTAATCCATGATCTCCTTCTAGTTGTTAAACTTCCTCTTGAAGGACCTACTCTGGTACCAATTGTTGGATTACTGAGAGGGGGGTGAATCCATAATGAGCAATTTTAATCCTTTTAACCATAGTTTATTCTTCAACAATATTTAGCAATTTATCTTTAACATTCAATAGATCATCAATTGGATAAATATAAACAACATCACATCACAATAGATACATAATACACCAATATTTACGTGGAAACCCAAATGGAAGAAAACCACAACATGTTTTTCTTATATATTTATCAAAAGAAAACATCGATTGGAAGCACCAACTTCTGATTCTCCAAATACAAATGGGAGGCTCCAACCCCATATTCTAAGGATACAACTTGAAGGAAGCTACAAATCCTTGATTCTTTGGCTCCAACTAGAATGAGGCTACAACCCCCTAGGTTATCTGACTACAACCAACTTTCCTTGCCCCATCCTTCTACACTAAAATATAAGTGTAGACCAATTGTCATGGATTCTGCCACTGTCACAACCTCTGTCACAACTCTATCACTGTCACAACCTCTGTCACAACTCTACCAATGTCACTGTCACAACTCTGTGATTGTCTCATCAACCTGTATTTGATCATCAACATTCTAAACCTGTGCCATACCTTACATGAAGTGTATACTAGCATACATACTATCTCATGCATCAATCATGAATAAAAAATACATCAACAATGAATAGTGAATCATGAATAAAGAATCAACCAGGTACAATCTATGCCATATATCATACATCAACATATGCAGATCTGTACCATGTCGTCAATGAATTATCTCAACCAACCTATGCATGCCCCTCATGCATACATCACCATACAACATAGATATCCCTCAACTAGGTATGGGTATCTCAAAGATGTAAACTATCATAACCATATCAATGTTATACCAACATGAGAGTGTTGCTCACTCAACCAACTAACCAGCATATACCATATCCAATTACAAGACCAACCATGCCAATAATGCCTCAAGAATTCACAACAACATAATCAAATATAAGTATCAAAACAAACATGTAACCATACTATAACTTCTATAGATGACATGAACTTGTAGAATGTTGACCTAGGAACTTGATTTCATACTCTAGGGAATTGTCACCAACATCTACTCAATTTTTCATGACCTTTTCACATGTACACTACTTCCTCTTCTACAACCTGTGTATGTACGCACTTTCCTACACTACAACCCGCATATGTATGTACCTTCCTCCATTGCATCCCACATACACCTCAAAAACTAGTGTTTTTCTGAAACTTCGAGATTTTCGTCATCAACCCTCCTTTTCTACCTCATAAAATGATGCTACAAACTTAGCAAAAGATCACTAGATCACAAGATAGATAAGAAATGAATAAATGTGTGAGTGTACTTATGAATGACTCCTTAAGGTGCTTATATACTTGTGCTATATAACTCCCTCTCCTTAATTTAGGTCTTCTAGGGTTTTCTAATTACAACAACTTTACCCTTTTGACAAAGACTTATAACAAACTAGGGGCTTCTTATCCACTCTCTCTGGCTTCCAACTTTACAATATCATATCTCCCTAATGGTGAGGAACCACATGGCATTCCACATATCACCGAAAATGACACGATGAGCACTATCCATATATGAATATGTGACCATCATTTACTCCATCCTTCATGACCAAATTCCATTATCAACTACGGGATCCTTAACCATGCTTAGGTATTTGTTGTAAAATTATTCAAAGTGTCTTCTCGTGAGGGCCATGCTTAGAGATACCCCATAAGGGGACCAGTTTAGAGACTTCTCCAAATATACCCATCATATCAGTTGACATCAATCCAATATTCATTGACATCAATGACAACCAACTAACTAAACTAATTATCCAACAAAAATATGTCAAGTGCCCTCAAATACCGAATTACCATAAATGTTTAATTCTCTACCATCTGTACATTTATTGTTTCATACCTTGAAATGTTGGGTCTAATATTCCTTCGACCATTAATCCCTTTGAACCTGGAACTTTTGATTTATCTGACAATGTGAGATTGATGCTAATTTACTTCCATCAAGATGTAGATCTATTTGTCAAAAATAGAAAAAGATAAGAACAAATATCCAATAAATTAAGGATTTCGACTTGTTCATATTATCTTCTTACTCTACCCCCAAGTCTCGATTCTAGTCTCCTTTAACATTTTGTCTATTACAAAAAAAACCCACCTATAGATTAATTTTGAATAGTAGACTTGAAGGTAAACTATGAATGAGACCCCAAGAGGCTTGACACCTTTATCATATGTTTTTTGCTCAATCTCAAGAATAGTTGAGACATTCTAACATTGAAAATATCCACGATCTTGTACTTTAAATAAGGATTCTTGACATAGACATGATAATAAAAATCAATAAAGCAAACAATGCAATACCATCTGCATTGAGATTTTTCAACAAAGAAAATTTGTCTCATCATCGAATCCATCTTTTGTGTGAGCTATTGTGAAACTGAATTGACCTTTGACATCAAATATCTTGTTATATGAGTAGGCATATCTTCCTCGAACATTATTTGTGAATACCAAAATTGATGGATTGAGCACCAAGCTTGCAAAACTGAGACATTGTGATATCTCTCGGATCTCATCAATATTATACCATACAACAACAAAAGAAAAAATTGTGTCCAAAGATACTTTAATAAAAACCCATCATTCTTGGAGATAGAAACGATCGACCCTGCAAAGGAAGTTTGATCCTTAAGTCACATGAAAAATAATAGATAACAAATTCTTCAATGGGAAGAGAAAACAATTGTTGGAATGGTGAATTCTTTTGTGGTGAATATAGTTTAAAATTGCCCTTTAATCCCTCTCAAACACCATTTTTTATAATAGATTTCATAATTATACTTCTCTAGGACACAGGGAGATGTGATTCCTTCTCTCCTTGAGGTATATTAAGCTCTTTGTTATTTTGTAGCTTTCACATGACCAACCAATGGATCCTCAGAATGTTCTTGTGTATTATGTGTAATGGCAAGGTCCTGTATGAATTGTGAATCTAGCTTAAAAATGAAACCATTCAATCTTCCCATACTCACTATATAAGATTGATTAATGATAATTCCACCAATAATTTCATCACAAAATACTCAATCAAAAAAGGCACAAACAAAATTTGATATTGATACACACTTATCATGAAATTCCCCATAGAACAATTTTATATGAATCGAATGTGCCCTGAATCACCATAACAAATTCAAAAAAGCGCCACCACAAAACCCCAAGTTAGAGTAACCTGTACAATTTTCATCCGAGTGAGTTTAACGATTGGACACCTACCTTGAGAACTTGTTAACTTCTCCACTTGGCACTTTTTGATGCTTGACTCATTTGAATTCCTTTCATGGAATCTCGGTGTATGTCAAGTTGACTTTCCAAATTCCATGGTCACATAACAACTCAAATAACATTTCTATTGATAGATGACAATCGATGTTTGTATTATGTTGGGTTGGTTGTTTGACTATTGTCTTGTGTTTTCATTTGACAATAAATGTGAGTTGTATTTTTGTAGGTTCTACCTACTATGCTCTGATGACATTCATAATTTGGATGTTGTATGAAACTCGATGGCATGTTTTCCTTTGGCACATTGTCCTTTGCATGTATGGTTTATATATCCCACTTGCATTAGAAAATGGTTGTTGCTATTATTCATAGACATAGGTGTACATGACTCTACCCAATGCGTTGTGTAGTATACTTGGCTCGTGGGCTCTCCCTTGGTGCTCAAATTGTTAATTTTTGAGCTATTATTAGGTTTCTTTTAAATTTACTAGATAACAATAACATAGGTAGGATCACTGCATACTCTTCAATATTTCAACAATATCAAACCTCTTCAGTATTTCAACATCATACTTCCCTTATTTGAGGAATATCTTCTCTGGGCTCTGCCATACCTCTTCTCTGGGCTCTCCTAGACCTCAATACCTAAGAAATAGTGCATTAGGACAAGGTCTTTCATCTCAAATTCTACATCAAGCTTCTTCTTACAATCAATGATGAGATTTTATTATCCAGTTAGAAATAATTCGTCCACATATAAAAACAATATATTAGGCTCATCATTCATAACCTTGAAGTAAAGGTTAGAGTCAATGTTACTCTTGGTAATGCCCAAGCTCGTCAGAAAACTGTCAATTCTTCCATACCAAGCTCTAGGAGATTGTTTTAATCCATACAAAGCCTTATTCAATCTGCATACATGAGTCTTTTTGTCTTCAACTTCAAACCCTTGAGGTTGTTCTATATACACTTCCTCTTCTATGACACCATTTAAGAAAATTGTTTTCACGTCCATTTGGTGTAACTTCCATTCAATCTTAGCTGCAAGGGCTATGATGGTTCTGATTGAAGTTTATCTGGATACATGAGAAAACGTCTCTTCATGGTCAATTCCTTCATTTTGATAAAATCCACGAGTAACAAACCTTTCTTTATATTTCTCAATACTTCCATCAAAAACATGTTTTATCTTGTATATCCATTTGGAAGATACCACATCCTTTCTCTTCGGTCTGGGAACTGTTTCCCATACATCATTATTTATAATGGATCGGTATTCTTCTGTCATGTAAGCTTCCCATTCTTTCTTCTGAATGGACTCTTCAAAGAAAGTGGGTTCCTTTTCTAAGAGATCACACATCAAAGCCATGTAACTAGAGAATGGCTTGGGTTTCTTGACTTGTCTCATGGTTCCTTCGGGGACACCATAATTCTCTCCATATTGAATAAGTTCCCTTTCCTAGACTGGATTTCTCTTGTCGGAGATCGTCATCTGGGGAGGTTATTTAAATTCTATTATGTCATGATATTCTGGAATCTCCTCATCAGGCGAAGTTATGACTTCCCTCACTGGTTCTACAACTCTGGGAGCTACAAGTTCTTATTCATATACTTCTTCAAGCTGACATGATCTTGATTTCTTGAGTGTTGCATATTCATCAAAGGTTACATCTCTGTTGATATCAATAAGATGGTAACCTGGTATATAAATTCTGAAGGCCTTGAAGACCTCACAGTATCCAACAAATATTCCCTTCTTTCATGAAGTGTCCAACTTGTTTCTCTTCTCTTTAGGAATGTGTACACATACTGGACAGCCAAATATTTTGAGATGGATTACTTATGGTTTCTCTCTGGAGAACATCTCTTCGGGGGTTTTGAGCCCAAGTGTACTATGGGATAATCTGTTCTGTACATATGTTGTTTTTCTTGTTGCTTATCCCCATAAGTGCATTGGAAGATCTTGATCATGGATCATAGTATTCATTGCTTCCATTATAGTTATGTTCTTTCTTTCTACTACACCATTTTGTTGAGGATTGTAGAGAGTGGTGAGCTCCCTCTTGATCCCGCCATATTTACAAAAGTTTAAAAAATATTTTGAGGTGTATTTTCATCCATTATCTGACCTGATTATCTTGATCTTTCTTTCAGAGAGATTCTCTATCAAGGCTTTGAATTCCTTGAATTCACCAAACACTTCATATTTTGAGTTCAAAAAGTAAACCCAGGTTTTGCGAGAATAGTCATGAATAAAAGACACATCGTATACATACCCACTGATGGAGGTTGATGGAATTGGGCCACATACATCTAAGTGAATGAGCTCCAAGACTCCTTCTTCTTTACTGTCTCTTTTTGGAAAAGGGTTCTTGATGTTCTTTCCTTGTGCACATCCATTGCACACACCTTCATGATCAACCTTGAATTCTAGTAGACCTGTGACTTCCTTGCATACATATGGTAATGTCTTATAGTTGATGTGGGCTAGTATTATGTGCCAAAGTTCACATGGATTCTCAATGGAATGAGTCAAGGCTACTTCTGAGTGACCTTTTAGCTTATACAAGCCACCTTCTTCTTTTCCAATAACAATTTCTTCTTTTGTGGTTTTTCTTTTGGGCCACATAAGAACTTCTCCATCTATAAAAGAAACTCTGAAGCCTTTCTTATCTATGAGCCAAGTGTCTCACCAGGTGCCATTGATCCTGAGAGGGCAGAGATTAAGTCATAGTCTTAAATCTGTTCTTTTATCATCTTTGTGGGTGGCTCTTCATCTTCAACTGTATGGGCATGGTGCCTTTTGTTTCTCTTCCTGTATTCTTTTCTTATAGCTAGACAGGTTTTAGCAATATGTCCCATCTTGTCACAATGGTAACATTGGTAGGATGATAAATATTTTTCTCTTCTTTGACCTTTCTGAAACTTATGAAATCTTTTTGGAGGGTGAGATTCTTTATGGATGAATTTTTTTGGGGAGTGAGACTCCTTATTTTGATGAGTATATTTATGGAAGTATGACCTCTTCCTTCCTCATTTAGTGTGATCATCTGGGGCTTGATATTCATCTGTTGATAGTATTTCTTCTATGTCAGCTACTCTTGCTTCTTCTTGAACACATTCTTCCCAAAGACTGTCAAAGTGTATTTTCTCCTTTCCGGCACAAATATTTTGGATGAATGCATCCCAAGGTCTTGTGAGGCCATGAAGAGCTATCATTATGAGTTCATCCTCATCTAGGTTTTCTCCAATTTCTTCTAGCTATTCCATGAATTGTGATATTCTAGAGAAATATTCTTGAATTGTTTCTCCTTTCTGCATCCTTGTACTTTTGAGTTAAGTTATTAGATTCATATTTCAGTTTATGTTCTTTCCTTCATATATTCTGGTTAGGGCATCAATTTTTTTTTTGGTAGTTTTCTTTGAATCCACTTGAGGAATCAAGTGATCTTTAATAGAGTCTACAATGATTCTTTTGGCCCTAACTATGTCCTTTTGGTGTTTTTCTTTAGCTACAACATCGGTAGGTTCTGGTACATATTATTTAATGAATCTTGCTAGGTCATTCTCTTCTAGAATGAGTGAAATCCTATACTTCCACTCCTTCTAGATTGTCAACAAGCCTAGTGCTTTCAGACATCTTGACCTAGAGCTAGGAAAATGCACAAAAAATGAAACTGCTCGGAATTTAAATATGAACTTACCAGGAGGTGCGCTTGGTTGAGGCGAGTATCCTGGTGCAGTTATATTTCATAAAATACAAACTTTTCCCCTCCAAATGGGGCCAATGAAATTCTGGTACTGGTTCTGGTTTCCTGATTTTCTGGTTCTTTGGTTTTCTGGTACCATTGAAAACTAGGGTTTCACTTTCTAGGAGTTTTGTCCACTGAAAAAGTGCACTGAGGCTTCCAAATAGTTCACTAGGCTAGGGCACACTTCCTTGATGAGTTTTAGGCTGGAATTCCTCTTCAATAAAAAAAACCCTAATTTTCTTATACGAAAACAATGATGTTTTTGCTTATCTGGTGAAAGGTGCTCTCTTCAGCTTAGATCTAATACCATGTTAAGTTTTGAGCTATTATTAGGTTTATTTTCAATTTACTAGATAAAAATAGCATAGGTAGGATTACTGAGAGAAAAACAATCACAAGATACACAACATTTATCCTGGGAGACCCTCATGGGGGAGAAAACCTAGCAAAAACTTCCTTAATATAGATAGCCAATACAATGCCAAGACAATAAACAAAAACACTAGAGTATATCCAACACTGAGCAATGTGCCTCTCTCTTCCTTCTTCTCCCAACTGCAGATGCCAAACTTGTGCACTGGATGATCAAATGAGTGAGTGAGATAATGAGGTGTTGACTTCCTTTATTTATACAAGATGGCAGGGGCTAGAAAGGTGTCTCTTCACTGGGAAGGGAGGACTTTCCTTCTTAGTGGTTAAAACCACTTTAATTAGGCCTAGGGGATGGCTTCTTAATTTGCATAATACAATTAGGGTTTGACCTATCCAAAAAAGGGGATTTGGTCAAGTACAAGGCCCAACATGATCAATCCACAAAAGGGGATTGATCTAATGAAAAATAACTCAATAATAAATAGAATACACTTTGCAGTTACAATATTTCAACACAATGCTTGTCACTTGGGTTCAATTGATTATGGTGTTTATTTATGGTTCTGTCACTTGTAATATGGTTTCGGTTGTGACTTGGAAATTGGGATTTAAACATGGGACCAACAAGTTTATTTGGAAAAAGTTTGAATAATAGACAAATAAAATAACATCATTTGTTTTAAAATAAATAATTAATTTGTTTTTTTTTTCTTTGGATTTGAGAAAGAATGCGGCAAAGGAAAAGTTGGAATTCTCAAATGAAAAAAAAGGAACAATACGATAGTATCCTTAGAATTTTCAAGACAAATATGGATGGGAGACTCACCAAATTGAGAATTTGAGAAGATGGAAGATCTCAACAAAATTTGACAAAATATTTGGAGGCTTTGGAAATGTTGACACAAAGTTGGAGAGAAGGTTAGAGATTTTTATGGGATCAAATTTAGGTTCCAATAATTGAGGTTTGGAAGAATAACTTCATGCAACAAACCTATTAGGTGATCTGTTGATTTCGTTACTAGAACTTAAATTTATGGTAATGACATTGCAATTTTGGGTGTTAACACTTGGCTCCATATGGGGATGATGTCCTCCCTATGAGGCATCAAGAACTTGTAGACCCTTTTCCTTTTATACTCCGATCTATGAAACCCATAACGTACTCATCATACTCTAAAACCATTAATTCCTAGATGATTCTATCTGAAATCAAACCACACATTGAAAGCAATCTACAAACTGAACTCAAACTAAAAACCAAAGGCCAGAATATTGAGCTTATTTATGTACACTGATATACTCTAATCAACTGAATATTTCTTCCTCATTTGTAATCACATTTCCAATGTAGCTAGGTAAGATATTGATTGATTAACAAAGCTTCATTCATGTAACTATCTGAGAAAACATATAAAGAATATAATATGTGCAACAAAAGGTTCATTGACAACATATGTTGACATATGCAAATTGGTACTATGCAGGAACTTGCAACATTTGGTATTCTTAGAAAATAAGAATCCATCCAAACTGCCACTGGGTCGTGAAGCACTTGACAAACTTTCACCTGATTTAAAAGACAAGATTGTTGTTTTGTAAAATATGCACCATTGATAAGACTGTAACCCTCTTGTTCTCTTTGAAACAATCCATAAATATTATATGCTTTGTAACAATTAAGGGAAGCAAAATTCTCTTGAAACTGTTGATAATTTTCCTGGGCAGAAAATTCTTTAGAAGAATTCAAAGTAGCATGAAAATTGGAAGGAAACAATGTACTTTCATCATTTTCAAGAGGAAAAATAGCATGCTCAATAAGATATTCATTTTGAGTAACATGTAAGAAAAATAGAACCATGTCTTCATGCATTTGGCTGGAACTAACATCCTTATCTTTATAAAGTTCTTATTTTTCCTTACTATCAGAAGAATAAACTACTAAATGTTGAATATGTGACTCAGACTCTTCATAATAGTGCTAAAAAAGAAGCTCAGTAGGAAAATATATTCTATAATGATTATGAAATTCAGTATGAAATTCCTTCAACGAAGAAATGTTGGAAATAAGTAAATATCTACACCATACTCGGGCATTTCTTTCCAATGAATACCTGAACATATTCAGAAAAACATCCTCGTGAAAATTACTCAACTGATGCATGCATTCATGAAAATCTAGCAATTTTTCAGTAGGAATTTCTCCATCAAGCATAGGATTGGGAAAACCAAGTACATTGGAGAAATAAAAAATTCCATACCTCTAAGCTAAAATAGCATGCATTTTAGTATCAAATGGTTTTGACATTCTGAACCAATGAAGCCACTAATGGATTCTTCAGTCACATAGTTTCTAGGTGAATTATCTGCAGTCAGATTCTATGTCTAACTCGTATTCACCATTAAGAATTAGAACTAATCATTGTCGTATGCCCAGGGAAGATAACAACGTTCCTTCACTCCCCAGAAATGACGCCAAAATATGTTAGAGCTATATAATGTTTCCTAACTGAAAAACAAACATGTCTAACACATCTTGAAAAGGATTTCATTAGATAGGTGGGTCAAGGTTGAGGAAAAGAGAAAAGGTAGAACACTAGATTTAAAACATTGAAGATCAATTATCAAGGCCATTGTGCATGGAGTCTCTTATCATATTTCATGGATCTGAGGCAATTAAACCAATTATCAGATAATCTTGATAATAGCATTCATAAGTGGAAGAATAAGAAAAAAAATTATGGAATGCATAGGCATCACTAGCAAATCAAATTTGCACGATCCATATGATAGAATATTCATGAAAAAAAATTCTTTTTGTTAATGAATATTATATATCTAAATAAATTCCATAGAAACATAGAAAGTACATTAAGGATTTAATGCATAGGAATTATGTATCACATAAGTTCTGTTCATGATCCAGGTGGATATCGGTGGCCACCCACCTCTTCCAACTGGCTCAAAACAATTTTCTGACAATTTTGGCAATTTACTATTTTTAGCAGTTTTTAACTTTCGGGGCCATTTTGAGGGCCTAAATAAAGGTCTTTTGGGATCAAGATTCTTAATGATAGTCGAAGTCTCTAATTGAGCCCCCAAAATGAATCTCCTTGACAATCTGTTCCAATGAGCTATCGTGTGCCCCAAATGGAGGTCGTATGCCAAAATTACGCCCCTGGGAAGTTGGTACACCAAAGTACCCAAAACAGGGTCCACAAAAATGTTGGCTTTTCATCTTCCGGGGTTAGGGTTTTGGATTTTCTTTATGATAAAAAGGCCTTTGGATCCTCATTGTAAAACCATCTTCTTGCAAATGAGAGTAGTCGTCACATCTCTTCTCAGAGATAAGCCACCACCATTCCAGCAAGCTTTTTTTCTGCTGCATTTTACAGTTTCAGCTTATTTCCTTATTGAATAGAAACCAATTTTATTGTATCTTTTTTATTCTGTGTTAAGCATCTTTTAATAATCTGTATTCATTTCGTTCCGCTCATAAAATCCAGATCAGGATTGTTTTCAGCACGAAATGAGAGTAGAGATATAATAAAGAAATGTACAGAGATATCTCATATATCCAATGATATCACATAAATGTATCAGAGATGAAACCATAAACATAGAGATACAATAATACACAATTTTCTATTAACGAATGAAAATGTACAAAGACTGTAAAAACATAGAGTGAAAGACTCGCTAGAATGGTGGTAGCTTATCTTTGAGAAGAGATGTGTTTGATACTTGCATCCGAAAGAAGATGGTCTTACAATGAGGATCCAAAGGCCTTTTTATCATAAAGAAAATCCAAAACCCTAACCCCAGAAGATGAAAAGTCAATAGTTTTGTGGACTCTGTTTTGGGTAGTTTGGTGTATCAACTTTCCAGGGGCGTAACTTTGGCATATGATCTCGGTTTGTGGAGCATGATAGCTCGTTGGAAAGGTATCATCGAGGAGATTAATTTTGTGGGATCAATAAAATCCTTTGACTATCATTGAGAAGATAAATCTTGAAAAACCTTCATTTAGGCCCTCAAAATGGCCCCGGAAGTTAAAAACTACTAAAAATAGTAATTGCCAAAATTGTCAGAAAATTGTTTTGAGCCAGTTGGAAGAGGTGGGTGGTGACTAATATCCACCTAGATCAATCCTTCCTCCTTAGGAATGAATTGTCTCCATTGCGTTGAGTTCCTAGGGGAGAGGGGAAAGGGATTGAATCTTGGTGCACTTCTTTCCTTGCTGGAGACGTTGTGCTATGGAAGGTTGTCATGAACCTGTTGTTGGCGGGGTTGAATCTATTCAACTAGTAGGGCTACATGAGATGTCTGGGTGCATAAGTAATCTTTTTTCTTTGTTACATTCTTTTCAACCTACTTACGTTGGATATAAGGTGCTTGGGTCGAGGCTATAGTGGTTGCAGTATCCTTTTTTTCACCTTTTGAGCAGATTATGAGGAAGATGAGTTTTGTAGTATGAGATACTATCTTGCAGCATTTTTTAGGTGGTACAGTAGTTGGAACTACCTATGGTATCTTGTAGATATGACCCCCCAGAGTAACAATGACACTACGGGGTTGAGACTCATCGATAGCATGGCGCTTCCACATATATGGTTGGCCCAAGAGAACATCATAGACATCTAGCGGGGAAACATCACATAATACCCCATCCTTGAAGGTTTGGATACCATATGAAAATCAACAGTGTTTGACATGAAGATCTCGTCCCTAGTGAAGCCACCCAATGTTGTATGGTTGCGGGTGTGGTGTTGTCTACAATCCCAAATATTTGATGACATCTGCTGAGATGAGGTTCTTCTAGCTTCCGCTATCAACAATAAAATGCAACAGGGTCCCCTTCACCCACATCTGTGAATGAAAAATTCGCTCCCCCTCTTCAATATTTGTGGGTTCTTCTATTTTAATTATTGTGGTCACGACAATAGTAGTGGGGTCTGCGTCGATGATCTATCTTCTATCAATATTTTCTGAATCAGATTCTAAATCAAGGTTCGAATCCTTGTCTTTGATCTCGACCACCAATGATTTTTTTGAGAGACATTCATCGGTGTTGTGCGAGGGGATTTTGTGGAATTTGCACCATTTTTCATTGTCCTTCTTCATCTTTTCGTTACCCTTATTTTCCTGTGTCTTGGAATTGTTTTTGGGATACTATTTGTTAGGGCTGTTTTTATCATACTTTGGTTGTTGCAGATTTGCAGACTCAAATTCCCATATGTTCGGGTGCTTAAATTTATGCTCGATTTTAACAACATATCAATAAGAAACACTGAGTGATGAGATGTCCAGAAAATCCATTTCAGTTTGGATGTATCTTTGTAGATCCCCACTCTATTTCAGACCCAAATGTCGTTCAGAGTCTTTGATACCTAGCTTAGTGCGCAAGGTATGGAAGGTATTGCTGAAATCCAGAACTGATTGGCCCCTCTCTTTCTGCAGTGTGGTCCATCTCATCTACTGGTCCTTATAGTTTCCAACAAGATAATACTGTTCATTTACCGCATCCACTAAAAAATACCAAGTGGGCTCGGCCCCATATATTCCACACTCCTCTATGGAAATTTTCTCCCATCAATTTTTCCACCAATGTTTGACATGGGGGAGATCCTTAAGGAGTACGAAGGTGATCTTTTCCATGTTGGAGTAATTATGAACAGAAAAATAACTTTATAGCAGATTTAACCATTTTTGTAAGGCATCTGCATCTATCTGTCCTTCAAATATGGGAATATCAAAATTAAATTGTACCTTGAAAGGAGACGTGCCTCTAAAGTGGTCAATTTATGAATATGCACCTGTTGTTATCGATAGGAGTTGAAGGATGTGGGAAAAAATCTCCATCATTTTGTCCCTCTGTCGCGTGAGAGCTTGCTCAAGCAACAAATTAATAGAATTGCCTGCTCTGTCATTTTTATTTTCTTCTTCCATGGAAGGTTTCTTGGGAATGCGAGAGAGATTATATTCAAGAGAGACAATCTTGAGACCCAACTTACTATACTCAGACCTTGTCAAAGACATGCACTGAAAAACGATCTAGAGCAGTCTGCTCTGATACCACTAATCCAGATTATTTTCGGCATGAAATGAGAGAAAAGATATAATAAATAAATGTACAAATATATCTCATTTATCCAATAATATCATAGAAATCTATTAGACATGCAACCATAAACACAGAGATACAATAATACACAATTTTCTATTAATGAATGAAAATGTACAAAGACTGTAAAAATACAATGTGAAAGACTCGCTAGAATGGTGGCAGCTTATCTTTGAGAAGAGATGTGTCCGCTACTTGAATTTGCAAGAAGATGATGTTACAATGAGGATCCAAAGGCATTTTTATCATAAATATATTCCAGAACCCTAACCATGGAAGATGAAAAGACAAAAGTTTTGTGGACCCTGTTTTGGGTAGCTTGGTGTATCAACTTCCTAGGGGCGTAACTTTGGCATACGATCTCTATTTGGGGTGCACAATAGCTCATTGGAAAGGTATTGTAGAGGAGATTATTTTGGGGGGATCAATGAGAGCCTTCATATATCATTTAGAATCTATGTCCCGAAAAACCTTCATTTAGGCCCTCAAAATGGCCCCAAAAGTTAAAAATTGCTAAAAATAGTAAATTGCCAAAATTGTCAAAAAATTGTTTTGAGCCAGTTGGAAGAGGTGAGTGGCCATCGATATCCACCTGGATAAATTCAAATAAGAGGAAAAATTAATATGAAAACACAATAGAAAGTACAGACTAATAATCAAGGTTCTCATGGATCTCTGATGCTAAAATATACAAAGAAAGAAATGTCCTTGAGCTTACAATGATGCACACAATATCACTTCCCTCCTAGTCTATCTTTCCATGTTTTTTAACCCTCTTCCTTATTACATCACAAGAGATATTACTTATAAGAAATTACATTTATAAGTTGTTACTAGATTTTAGAAACAAAAGTCCAACAATAAACCAAAAAAAAAAAAAAAATATTGAAGCAATTGCAAGAAATCTGGAAATGATGAAATTGCTTCCTTAAAATCTATCAAGTTCCCTCGAATCTCAAATTGACCATAATTATTGAATACTTTGCAATATTTACATTCACTTTCTTCATGTCTTGAAATGCTAGGTCTAATATTTCTTTGACCATTAATCCCTTTGAATATGGAACTTTTGGTTTTCCTAACAAAGTGAGATTGATGCTAATTTACTGTCGTCGAGATGTAGATCTATTTGTAAAAAATAGAAAAAGATGAGAACAATTGTCCAATAAATTAAGGATCATAACTTGTTCATATTATGTTCTTACTCTTCCCCCAAGTCTCGATTCTAGTCTCCTTTAAAATTTTGTCGATTACAACAAAATTCCAATTGCGACAAAATTCCACATGTGGATGAATTCCCAATAGTAAACTTGAAGGTAAACTATGAATGAGATCCAAAGAGGCTCGAAACCTTTACAATATGCCTTTTTCTCAATCTCAAGAATAGTTGAGACATTCAAACATTGAAAATATCCACGATATTTTCCTTTAAATAAGGATTCTTGACATAGAATGGAATTGCCATAGACATGATAATAAAATTCAATAAATAAAACAACGCAATACCATCTCCACTAGTATTTTTCATCAAAGAAAAAATTTCTTTCATCATAGAATCCATTTTTTGTGTGGGATATTGTGAAACTAAATTGAAGTTGACATCCAAAATCTTGGAATATGAGTAGGCATCTCTTCCTCGACCCTTCTTTGTGAATACTAAGATTGATGGATTGAGCACCAAACTTGAAAAAATGAGACCTTGTGATATCTCTTAGATCTCATCAATATTATCCCATTCAACAAAAAAAAATTGTTTTGTGTCCAAAGATATTTGGAAAAAAAACGATCATTCTTCGAGATTGAAACAATTGACCCTACAAAGGAATTTTGATCCTTACGGAACATGAAAAATAATTGATAAGAAACTCTTCAATAGGAAGAGAAAAAAGTTGTTGGAATGATGAATTCTTCCGCGGTAAATATAGTTTAAAATTGTCCTTTAGTCCCATTCAACGACCATTTTTTATAACTTATTTCATCATTATACTCCTTTAGGACACATGGATATGTGCTATCTTCTCTCCTTGATGTATATTAAGCTCTATGTTCTTTTGTAGCTTTCACATGACCAACCAATGGATCTTCAAAAAGTTTTTATGTATTCTATGCAATGGCAAGGTCTTGTATGAACTATGAATCTGGATTAAAAAGGAAACCATTTAATATGACCATACCCATTGTATAATACTAATTATTGAGAATTCCACCAAAAATTTCATCACAAAACCCTCAATCAACAAAGGTGGAAAGACAATTTGATACTGATACACATTTATCATGAAATTCCCCATAGAAGCATTTTGTTTGCATCGAATGTGCTCTAAATCACCCTAACATGTCCAAAAAGGTTCCACCACAAAACTCCAAATCTGTGTAACCTATACAATTTTCATCCCGAGGCATTTAACACTTGGACACCTACCTTGAGCACTTGGTAACTTCTCCACTTGGCACTCTTTGATGCTTGAATCGTTTGAATGCCTTTAATGGAAACTCAATGTATATCAGGTTGACTTGCCATATTCCATGGTCACATAATAACTCGAATAACATTTCTATTGATAGCTGACACTCGACATGTGTATTATGTTGGGTTAGTTATTTGATTATGGTCTCGTGTTTGCCTTTGACGATAACTGTGAGTTGTATTTTGGCAAGTTATCCCTGTGGTGCTCTCATGAAATTTATAATTTGAATGTTGTATGAAACACGATGGCACATTTTCCTTTGACACATTGTCCTTTCCATGTCTGGGATATATATCCCACTTGCATTAGAAAATAGATATTTCTATTATTCATAGACATAGGTGTACATGACTCTACTCGATGCATTGTGCACTATACTCAACCCGTGGGATTTCCCTTGGTACTCTATGCTTGTCACTTGGGATTGGTTTATTATCATGTTTGTTAAGGTTTATGGCACTTGTAATATGGTTTCAGTCGTGACTTGGAAATTGGGGTTTTAACATAGGACCAACAAGTTTTTATTTTCCAAAATGTTTAATAATAGACAAATAAAAATAAACATCATTTGTTTTAATATATATATATATATATATATATATATATAACATGACAAAGGAAAACTTGTCATTCTCAAATGAAAAAAAAAAGGAACAATAGGCTATACTCATGATATGGAAGAAAAAGATGGATGGCAGACTCACCAAATTGAGAATTTGAGAAGATGGAATACCTCGACAAACTTTGACAAAATATTTGGAGGCTTTGGCAAATTTGACACAAAGTTGGTGAGAAGGTTAGAGATTTTGACGGGATCAAATTTAGGTGCCAATAACTGGGGTTTGGAAGAAAAACTTCATGTAGAAAACCTATTAAATGACCTATTGATTTTGCTACCCGAACTTAAGTAGGGACACTGCAATTTTGGGTGCTAATAGGAACAAAGACACACTAACATATCTAAAAAGATATGTGGGGGATGATTCCCAAATATCCACTCACTAGCTAGTGAGCTCACTCAAACAAATAACCCAAAAAAAACACTTAAGAAACCTCAAAATCACTTCACACTCAAAACAACAAAGAAGAGGATCACACATGGATAAGATTTATGCTATCATACCCCTAAAAAGATTCTAAGCCCAGGAAAATCTTAGATCTAACCAAGGAAACTCAGAAAATTATGAAAAAAATCCACCTACAGGGGTAGGCACGACCCAATACGTGTTCAGCTAGAAACCGTCTATAAAAGGTCATAGCCCAATAATAGGTCGCTCTAGTGTGAACTAGTCAGTTGTGACCATCTAAAAAAATGGGGAAATGGACCAAATCTAGCCTGGGTCTAACAGTTCTGCAAGATCCGTTCTCTGAGGGATTGATAGGGAAGATTATAAACTACAGAAAAGTTTCAGAAGGATGAAAAGCAAGGGGAAATTTGAAATAGATAAGAATCAAAGATTCTTCCCCAATGAAGTCACAATATTTTTTTACAGATAAATCTAACCTATTGATAAGTTGGACCTACCATTGGTCCAAGGCAGACAACTGGTATAGATAGCTACAAGTTTTCTCTAGATCTAAAAGAAATGATTTTTTTTTACACTAAGAGAGAGAATGACATACCTTTTTAACAATGGTTGTTTGTGTATGTATTAGCTGATGAATCTATTAATATCTAGCTCCATCTCCTGCAATTTGTTTCCTTCACACAAGTGACAAACAAACACCAATCCACAAATTCTCCAAATGTTGGGAATAACAATTCTATTCGAAATCTAATCCAATCTACTTAAGGAGAGGTCAAATCTATCATTTGAAACTACGTACAACAAAATAGAGAGGGAAAAACACATATATGCCTATTATGAAAATGGAGAAGTACATCAATGTTATTTTATCTTGAGTAAATGACACATTCCTTGTAACACACCCAACCCCTAAGTACCCTTTTGAAGGTTGGGGCATCAAAATTCCGCTTTCCTTAATCATCTTGAATCTTGTTTTCTGGGATCTCCATATTCTTCTACTCATCAATAGATTTCCGATGACTACTACCATGCTCAAATATGAGATCTGGATTGCAAGTTATGGCCCTTCAAGGTTCTTTAAGCCTTCATTAAATGAATTTTGTTACAACCACATGGCTCCCTATCACTCGAGACTACACCTTTTCATAGTATACAAAGACTCCTCCAACCTGGAGTCGACATTTGTCTAGATCCTATAGGTGTACTAAGTTAATTAACCATTAACATAGTGAAATTCCACTCTTTACTAAAATCTCCAAGGAACTTGGATTCATTAATGTTAATTAGCACCTAAGTCTTCAGAATTCGGTGAAATTCCTCCTCATGTGCTCATGAACCCAAGTCTCTCGAATGTCAGAGTCTCAGAGATGGTCCCTTTTTATTTAATTAATTATATTTAAATTTTTCGACAGCCTGCAGAAGTGGGAAAGTAAATCCGAGCCTTCGACCCGTTTCAACTCATCCAATCACACCACTCCAAACCTATGGAGTTTTGAATTCCAGGATTCTTGAAGGATCCACACTTACACATGGTGGTGCATTAAATTTAGAGGTAGGGACAGGTAGGTCTAATTATTCAGCCGATTAACCCCAGTGTCCCAGCTTCCCAAGTTTCTCGATGTCCCGAACTCCTAGTGCCCTGGGGTATTCCACCAGCTATTGGGCCAAGCAAGGAAATGTACACAGTTTTTCACGTGGCAAGGGGAATAGATGAAATGTATCTCCATCAATGGGAGACATGTGTCATGTACCAATTGGCATATAAGGTCTGCAAAAAATATGGATCAAGATGACACATGTCATGTTGAACATGGGTCTGCTCCACCCTAGGTAATGTCAGTGTGCCATGTCACTCCAGGAAGACAACCTCTAGGATTCTCTAGCTTCTCCTACTTGTGAATTCTCCTAGAGCTCTGAAGTTTGAACTCTCGCCAAAATCCTCCTAATACTCCTTATGTCCTACGGTCGATATGGGCCCATGTAGATCCATAGATCTATGGCCTCCATTGCTTCGTAACTTCGGTGTTTGGGGAATCCACTATGTAATTTCCTCTTTACTCATGGAGTCGTCAGAAATGGGCTAACTGCGGTGTAGATCCAATGGTCATGGGAGATTCCAAAGTGTCCCCATATCTATGGTCCTCGTCACTTCACAAGTTCATCATTCAGGGGTTCCACCCACTTAACACTCCTTTTCACTTAGAGTGGTCAACATCGAAATAACTGCAATGTAGATCCAATGGTTAGGGATGATCCCAAAGCATCCTCAGATATATGGTTCTATTCACTTCACAAGTTTAGAATTCGGGGATTCCACCCACTTACCACTCCTTCTCACTTTGAGTGGTCAACGTCATACTAACTGCAAAGTAGATCCAACGATCATGGGAAATATTGAAGCATCCCCAGATCTACGGTTCTCGTCACTTCCTGACCAGGAAGTGGATCATGTTTTAATGATGGGAAATATCCCACAGTCACGGTTAAGGAAACCTCCAGATGTTGGTCAACCTCACCGGTAACCGCCCCATCAAGTTTCCTTCAGTTGGTTTTGAAGGTTGTAAATTCATAGCATACCCAAGTTCCAAATCCATAATAGCTAAGCTCCTTTTGAACCTAGTGAAGGGTTCCCATTTCTTGGTCATATGGATCCTGTGATAAGTCTCAGGGTTTCACACTCCACTCTTAGCGTTGATTTGGTTAGGGTCATGGAAATGAGATCTTGGTCACATCGACAAAGGGTTTGAAGGAGGCGCCCTCCTTCCACAGAGCTCGACTTTAGTGATTTGTGAAGGTAAAATTAGAGGGGTTGACAGGACTGAGGTGTTCAGGGGAAGTCTACCCTGAATTTTACGTTATAAAATCAATCATTGGGAAAATTCCCTTTAGGATTTTCCAACTAGTACATAAATCATAAAAGTATTCCTAAATTCATTTGAATACCCATGTCTCATATCTCTCCAACTGCTAAGCTAAGGAAAAAAAAACATTCAAATGAAAGGGTTCATAGAAAAAAAGTAAGCATTTCTACATTAATCATACGATACAAATTTTAGTCATATACATAGACATTCAACCATCATTTCAATTCTAGTACGCATGTATAAGAATACTTATCAAGAAAACCAGATGGTGAAGAAACTGTTGAGAAGGGTGCCCTTTTCCACCCAAACGTAGGCATATCCACTTCTATATGGATTTATTGTTGGCCACCCCCTAGCTAGATCATGATGCTCTGAGAGATACTCTTCCTTCTCGTTCAGCAACAATCGAGGACAAAGATCTCTCTCCTCTTCCCACAGGAATTTAACAGATCATTTCTCCATCTACCAAGCAAGGGGGTCTGTGATGAGTGCTTCCTCAGTCACTCATCTTCTTGCAATCCCCTTTTATCATCTTGGACTGAAGACCCTTCCCCGCAAATTCTTGTACCCAGAACAAACTTGTTTTTTAGTTCTCTTCTGAACTAGAGAGTTGCACACGCTCTCACTATTCATATAATGGTCTCTAGGCTAGTCTTCTTCACAATCCCCTCTACCCCACAAATTCCTTTCTTTTCTTTCCTTCATCATCAATATTGTGTGGGTCTGAGTCCCCAATTCATGGTCAGGTCGAGAATTATTTCAGGTGGGTACTCTGCCCATCTCCTCATTAACTCTTGAGGAGGATGTCCCAACTATTGGTCTGATTGGTAACTTATTTCTAGGTCATAGGACTGTTTTGGTTCTAAGTAATTTATATCCAGTGAGGTACTGTTCTAGTGGGGGTCATATCAACCATTGTTGGTTCCCCTCACCATATCTCTCATAGCATGATGATCTACCTTGGAAAAAACCTTCAGTAGTTATGAAACACTATCCATTTTATTTAATAAAAGAAATACATACATTAACTTTTATTAAAAAAAGGTTCATTAATTCCAACATCCACACACATTCAGTTTGCCCATAGTATTTTGACAAGTTATAGTTATATTTACAAGCTAGGGGGAACATGGTTATTACAATCCCCTCCCCCTTAAAGGAACATCGTCCTCGATGGTCTACATGTCGATTTTCTCTGTATGTACAAAAGTAAACAAAAATGGGTATGTATGTTTTTTGGCATCCTCCATTTCCCATGTAGCTTCATCTAGACCAAAGTGTTTCTACTGCACCTTGACCTATGCAATGGTTTTATGCCTGAGTGGGATTTCCTTCTTGTCTATTATGCATTGTGGTTCTGGCAGGAATTCTCCCTTTGGTTCCACCTGATTCACAGACCAATCAATTATATGATTAGAATCGTGTACATATTTCTTCAGTAACAAAACATGGAAAACATTATGTGCCTTCACTGTGGGAGGAAGTGCTATTCTATATGTTACAGGTCCCAATCTATCCAAAATTCCAAAGGGTCCATAATACTGGGGTGCCATCTTGGCACGGGCTCCCATTCTCAAGGAACTTTTCCTGGGCCTAACTCAGAGATACACATGATCCCCTTCTTTGAACTCTCTAAGAGTCCTTTTTCTGTTGGCATAGATTTTCTATATATCTTGAGCTATTTTCATATTTTATTTATCTTAACTACTTGTTGTTCCATTTCCTTTAGCATATATGTCCCAATCATAATTTTGTCTAATGGGTTATTCCAGCTGAATGGAATTTGCATTGTCTACCATAGAGGGCCTCAAAAGGGTTCATCTTCAATAACTCTTGATAGTCATTGTTGTAAGAAAACTATACTAGTTGTAGGAAATCTTCCCACTTCTTGGGATGATTCAGTACATGCATCCTTAACATGTCCTCTAACACTTTCTTTACCCTCTCTGTCTACCCATCAATTTGAGGGTTATAGACTATACTAAATAACAATTTAGTTTCAAAATCAACAAACAAATATTTTCAAAACTTTGAAGTAAATTTTGTATCTCGGTCGGATATGATTTCCTTAGGCATGCCATGCAGTCTAAATATTTCTTTCATGAAAATACTAGAAATATCTATTTCCTTGCAAGTTGATTTGATGGGAATAAAGTGAGCATCCTTTCTCAGTTTGTCCACAAATACCATGATGGTGTCATTATGTTTGGTTGATTTTGGTAACCCTGTGATGAAATCCATGGAGATGGTTTCCCATTTCCATTATGGGATTGGTAGGGGCTGCAACAACCATGTTGGATGTCAGTGCTCTTCCTTAACCTCTTGACATTCTAGACATTTAGCTAAGTAATCAGCTATGTACTTTTTTCAGTCTGGGCCAACAAAAATAGTTTCCTATTGGTTGTGATCATTTTATGATAACAAGGATGTCTAGTATATGGTATTTTGTGTATTTCATCCATTATGAACCTCTTCAAGTTGTCACAATTTGGAATATACAACCTACCTTTGTAAGTTAGCAGGCCATCATTCAACAATTGATAACCCTCATACTTCATCCATGTGGGCTCTTGTTCTAAGTATGATTTCACAGTCTTGAAAAATGCATATGTTTCTTGTGCACTTTTAACTCTCTCCTTGACATCTGATTCACAAGTGCTTACAGCTTCCAAGTGGATCACTTTCATACTTCTACTAAGGGAATCAACCACCCTATTTTCTTTTCCTTTGATATGTTTTATTTCAAAATCAAACTCACTAATAAGATCCATCAATCTATCTTGTTTAGCATTGAGTTTTGGTTGATCAAACAAATATCTCAACCGACTATGGTTTGTCATAAGCACAAATATTTTACCTAGGAGGTAATGCCTCCACATTTTTAAAGCATGTACTATGGCATCCAATTCCAAATCATGGGTCACATAATTGATTTCATGCTCATTCAATTTTCTGGATTTGTAGGAAATCACATGTCCTTCTTGCATAAGGACTCCTCTGAGCCCTTCCTTACAAACATATTTACAAACAATAAATTATTTGTTTGGATCTGTAATATTCAACACAGGTGCATTGGTTAGAAGGTATTTTATCTCTTGGAATCTCTCTTCACATTATGATGTCCAAATGAATTTAACTCCCTTTTTCTGAAGGGAGTTGATTGGGAAACCGATCTTGGAAAATCCCTTTATGAACCTTCTATAGTATCCTGCTAGGCCCATAAAGAATCTCATATCAGATACATCCTTTGGGGTAGGTCAATCCATAATGTATTTGATCTTGTCAGGATCAACCACCACTCCTTCTTCATAACTAACATGGCCTAAGTAATGGGCTTGTTTTTGCAAAAAGTCACACTTACTAAACTTAGCATAGAGTTGATGTTCTCTTAGCACTTGAAGCACTAACTTGAGATGTTCTTCATGATCTTCCCTACTCTTAGAGTAGATTAGGATATCATCAATGAAAACCAACACAAATATGTCCCAGAACTTACTGAGTACATTATTCATTAAGCACATAAAAGTGGTTGGTGCATTGATAAGCCCAAATGGCACCACCAGAAATTCATAATGCCCATATCTTGTCCTAAAGGTTGTTTTGTGGATGTCTTCATACTTAATTTGGACTTGATGGTATCCATACCTCAAGTCAATCTTGGAGAAAATTGTAGCACCTCTTAATTGGTCAAACAAGTCATCAATCCTTGGCAAGGGATACTTATTCTTAATAGTCATATTATTGAGTTGTCTATATTCTATGAACAACCTTAGTGTTCCATCCTTCCTTTTCACAAACAAGGTTGGTGCTCCCCATGGAGACACACTAGGTAGAATGTAGCCTTTGTCCAACATCTCCTTTAGTTGTATTTTGAGCTCAACTAGTTCTGGTGTACTCATTATATAGGGTGTTCTAGACACTCACACCCACTCCTGGTACAAGTTCTATTGAAAAGTCAATATCTCTTCTTGGAGGTAGACCTAGTAGCTCTTCTGGAAACAAATATTTATACTCTCTTAATATGGGATGGTCCTCTAGGATTGGCTCATTGATCTCAACAGAGTTCAACACTTGTATTTCATACAAAGGACATCCTTTTCTATAATACTTCTTCACTTGAAGGGATGATATTTTTATCACTGAGATGGGATTTTGAATTCCTTCTAGGGTTATTTTTCTCCCTTCATCTTCACACTCCAAAGTTTTATTGTAACAATCCAACTTGGTTTTATGGGCAACCAACTAGTCCATGCCAATCAATAGGTCATAGGATCCTAAAGGGAGCATGTTTAGGGTCTCTCGGGTGGGTAATCCATTCATAATGAATTGGCATTTTGGTATGATCTCTATTACCTTTATTTTAGTTCTAGTGGTTAGTTGTACTAGCCATGATTTAACATGTTTTAATTGCTGCAAATTACATTTCTCAACAGTTTGAGGGGAAACATAACTCATATTAGAACCAAGGTTGATTAGAATGGAAACTAGATAGTTGGAAATAATACCTTCCATCTCCACCACTGAAGCTTGGTGGTTAGCTTGTCTATTATCCAAGGCTGCATAAATTTTTGGCATGCTCCTAGCCACACCATTGACTGTGGTAGCCTCTTGGATTTTGTAGACCCTCATATTGTTTTGTTGCCTATGTGGACAGTTCCTTAGTAGATGTTCTTCTCCACAACCCCAACATTTCAAGGGTTCTCTCTTTGTGTTATCAGTCTTACCTGGGGCTTCTCCAAGGATTTATTACCACTTTGAGATGGGAAATTCTGTTGATATACACGTTTAATAGGAAGACCTATCTTAGAACTTTTCCCATGGTTCTTAAATATTGAGGATTTAAACCCCTTCTTCTTGAATCCTGAATTACTTTTATTCTTCCATTCCTTATGAGGTTCTTTCTTATTCTTGATTTTCTCATAGAAATACCTTACCTTCCAGATAATATCTTCTAAGGTCAAGGGTTTATCAAATTCAATTTTGTCTCGAAAGGACTAAGGCAGTCCACTAATAAATTGTTGCATATTTACCTTTTCATCCTTTATGTAGGGAACATACCTTATCAACACAAGAAATTTGTTGATATATTCATCTATTGTGAGTTTTCTTAACTTGAGTTCATAGAATTCCTTGATCTTCCCATTAAAGTATTTTTCCAGCAAATACTTTTTCTTAAAGTATTTCTCAAATTGTTTCCATCACAAGTCCTTCTCATGGATTCCTTTCACATTCCTAAGTTCCTCCCACCAAATGGAGGCCTTTTATTTCAAGTTGTAAAAGGTTATTCGAGCCTTTAAGTTTTCAGAGTAGTCATGGAATCTAAAGTACTTCTTCATGCTGAGCAACCAAACATTTTCTTCTTCCCCCTTTTTATTTTCTCAATTGAAAGTTCATGTGACTCGTTCATGATCCCAAGTGAGTTACCCTTAAAATTTAGAGAAATTTGCAAAGTGAGTTACCCTTAAAAGTTCTCTAATAATATTTTTATGTGACTCGTTCATGATCCCAAGAAGGACAGGTGTTGTAACCTCACTCTGATACGAATCTCTAACACACTTGACCCCTAAGTACCCTTTTTAGGGTTGGGGAATCAAATTTTGTCTTTCCTTAATCATCTTGAATCCTTAGAGAGGGTCCCTTTTTATTTAATTAATTATATTTAAATTGTCTGACAGCCTGGAGGAGAGGGAAAGTAAATCCTGGCCTTCGGCCCATTTCAATTCATCCAATCTCCCCACTCCAAACCTATAGAGTTCTTAATTCTCAGACTACCGAAGGGTAGACAATTACATGTGGCAATGTGTTAAATGTAGAGGCAGGGATAGGTAGGTATGGGCCTTCGGTCGATTAAACCCAACCTCTCAACTTCCCAAGTTTCCCGAAGTCTCAAACTCCTAGTGCGCTAGGGTATTCTACCAGTTATTGGGCCAAGAGAGAAATGTGCATGGGGTTGATACATGGCAAGGGGAAGATATGACACAAATCTCCATAAATGGGCTATACGTGTCACATTACAATTGGCATATAAGGTCTGTAAAAAAAATGGATCAAGGTGACACATGGCATGTCGAACATGGGTCCACGTCACCTTAGGTGACATGAGCATGCCACATCACTCTAGACAGACAACCTATGGGATTATCTAGCTTCTCCTACCTGTGAATTCTCTCAGAGCTTCAAAGTCCAAAATCCCGCTAGAAGCCTCCCAATACTACTTATGTCCCATGGTCGAGATGGGTCCACGTAGATCCATAGATCTACGGCCTCTCTTTCTTCACGACTTCGGCATTCGGGGAATCCGCTATTTAATTTTCTCTTTACTCCTAGAGTGGTCAGAGTTGAGCTTACCATAGTTTAGATCCAACAGTCATGGGAGATCATGAAGCATCCCTATATCTACGGTTCTCGTCACTTCACGAGTTTGGAATTAGGGGGTTCCACCTGCTTCACACTCCTTTCACCCAAAGTGTTGAACATTGGACTGCCCGCAACGTAGATCCAACGGTCATGGATGATCTCGAGGCATCCTTGGATCTATGGTTCTCGTCACTTCGTGAGTTCAACGTTCAAGGATTCCACCCACTTAACACTCCTTTTCACCTAGATTAGTCAATGTTGGACTAACCGTAATGTAGATCTAATGGTCATGGGAGATCCTGAAGCATCCCCGAATCTACTGTTCTTGTCACTTCAAGACCGAGAAGTGGATCAGGGTTTAATGATGGGACAAATCCCATAGTCATGGTTAAAGAAACCTCCAGATGTTGGTCAACCTCGTCGGTAACCGCCCCAGTAGGTTTACATCAGTTGGTTTCGAAGGTTGTAAATTCATAGCATCCTGGAGATCTTAACTCTTGGATTTTCGAAGCTGGAATAGCTTAGCTCCTTTCGGACCTAGAGAAAGTTTCCCTAGGTATTGGTCATATGGATTCTATGACAAGTCTCAGGGATGCACGCTCCACTCTTAGCCATGATTTATTTGGGGTCGTGGACGTGAGCTCTCGGTCACATCGATGAAGGGTTTGAAGGAGGTTCCCTCCTTCTAAAGATCTCGATTATAGTGACCCATAAAGGTAAAATTCGAGGGGTCGAAAGGACTGAGTTGTTCTATCGAAGTCTACCCCGACTTTTACATTATAAAATAAATCATTGGGAGAATTACCTTAAGGATTTTCCAACCAATACATAAATCATAAATGTATTCCTAAATTCATTTGAAACCCCATGTCTCATATATCTCCAGCTGCTAAGCTGAGGCAAATAGAAACCATTCAAATGCAATGGATAATCATTTCTACATTAATCATACAATACAAATTTTATTCATAGACACAGAAATTCAACCATCATTTCAATTCTAGAATGAAGGTATAAGAATAATTATCAAGAAAGCCAGATCATGAAGAAATTGTTGAGAGGGGTGCCCTTTTCCACCCAGTTGTATCCATAGCCACTCCTAGACATATTTACTGCTGGCCACCCCCTAGCTAGAACATGATTCTCTGAGAGAGACTCTTCCTTCTTATTCAACAACAACTGGGGACGAATATTGCTCTCCTCTTCCCACTGGAATTTAGCAGATTGTTTCTCCCTCTACAAAGAAAGTGGGTATGTGATGAGTGCTTCCTCAGTCACTCATATTCTTGCAATCCATGTTTATCATCTTGGACTGAAGACATTTCCCCGCAAATTCTTGTACCCATAACAAACTCATTTTTCAATTCTCTTCTGAACCATAGAGCTGCACACGCTCACCCTCTTCAGAAAATGGTCACTAGACTCATCTTCTTCTCAATCCCGTATGCCCGATGAATTCCCTTCTTTTCTTCCCTTCCTTATTAATATTTCATGGGTTTGAATACCTAGTTCATGGTCAGGTCAAGAATTCTTTTAGGTGGGTACTCTGCCCATCTCCTCATTAACTCTTGAGGAGGACTTCCCAACTACCATCCTGACTAGTAACTTATTTCTCGGTTAGAGGACTGTTCTAGGTCTAAGTAGTTTAAATGAACCTTTAAATGAATGTGTCTAAGTAGTTAACCAGTCTTCCCATTCTATAAGGCTACAGAGGGAGTTACGAGCTAGAAGTAATGCAACTAGCGACTGATCATTGGATGCAAAGGTGTTCAACAATGAATAGTTGCACCTTATTAGTGGGATCAATAACGAACATCCTCAAAAATAATTGAAAACAGGGAAGAAGAGTGTCTCTTGATGTAATATCATCAATATTTCCTTCATGAGACCCAAGGGTGGAAAATAAGGCCATAACACTTACCACCATTAGAGAATGTATTTCATTCGTTTTTGGAAACCTTTCTATTTTCATGCAAAAACCTTGTGAAAGACATTGGTTTGTTGCAAAACCAGTCCTAAAATACTTGAAGCGAACTTAATATTTTGCAGTCAAGTATTCTAAAGTGGTTGACTTCAAGATAATTGGATATTTTGATTCAAACTTTGATGGGGAAAAAGAAAATAAAGTGTCAACTTCAGTTTATCTCATGAGTCTTGGACCAATAGTTGTCTCCTAGAGAACATGTAACGTGTCAATTCCAATAGATTCCACAATAGAGGAGAAATATTTGGTAGTTGTAGAAGCAACAAAGGATACTGTGTGGCTCGGGAAAGTACTTGAAGATTTGTAAGAGAAACAAGTGAATTCTACTCCTCTTTTGGTTGACAATACTTTTGCAATCAAGTTGGCCAAGAATCCTAGATTCCATGATCAAATCAAGAACATCAACACAAAGTACCATCTAATACAATATCATGTAGATTCCAAGACTATTCATTGAAATTGTTTTCCAAACATGAGCAAATTACAGACATCTTCACCAAAGCGCTTGGAAGAGAAAATTTTGAAAAGTTCAGCATGATGCTTGGACTCATAAACACCCCTTTGGATTAAGGGGGGGAATGATGGATACCTAATCCTTAGGGATTGAGTTATTTTTTAAATATCATTATGAATATTATTTAGGATAAATATGAAGAGTCATAGGTGAATAGAGTTGCAGAATAGGGTAGAACATGACATGAAACATAAAATATAGTACTGCAAATTATCAAAGAGGAACAAATTTTTTTGAAGACAAAAGGTGGCTTCTAAATACATCGTTACAACGCTTAAGAAAAGCACGTTGTGATCAGAACATCACAATTCATGTTGAATCTTGATCATCTGATGGCCATGATGATGATGACCCAATGGGTCTACTTTTTATAGCCTCCAGGTCTAATTGATTTCCATAGAAGATAAAAAATCTTGTCCACGTTTAATTTTCATTTGTTAGCGTTGACTTTACAAAATCCATGATATCAAGTCAACTTGAAAAGAATTCTCAAACCGATGTCTTGTTCATACAAATCATAGTCGAATTTTGGGTTGTCCGATCCACCACCCAACTATCTTTGACTATTAGTCAATTTTCCAATCAATAGGCATGCCAACTACTTGACCGAATGGTCTAATATCCTGGTCGATCACTCGATTGGCTGTATCCATATGAGGGTTGACCTATTGAGCAACTGTATCCAGATAACGATCAACCTCTTGACTGAATAAACCTAGCAGATGTGTGATGGCCATCAATTCTTGATGTTCCAACACACCCCCATACACACACATCTCTATAGATTTGGGATGTGAAATTACGACATTATGAAACCCCCCATAATTGCAGCTTCCTGAAGTCCAAGCATCATGTGGATCTTGATAAATTTATCTTCAGCTAAAGGTTTCGTGAAGATATCAACAACCCGATATTCTATTTGACAATATTCAAGGGAGACAACATTCTCATGAACCAACTATCTCAAATAGTGAACATGGAGCTCAACATGCTTCATCTTATTGTGGCCAACAAGATTGTGAGCAACCTATATAGCACTATAGTTATCACAATATATTTTAGTTGAGGTCTAAATAGTTAGGCCAAGTTCTCCCAAAATTTAACGAATCTAGACAACTTCTATACTTGCTTGAATGACGTCACGATACTCTTCTTTCATAGTTTACAAGGAGACTAACTTGTATTTATTACTTGGCCACACCAACGTTCCAATTCTATAGTCAAACACATATCCAAAAGTGGACTTATTATCACCATTGTCTCCATTCCACTCAGAGTCGGTGAAGCTAACCAGCGAATCTGAACTTTGGCAATACTTGATACCAAAATAAGTGGTACTCTTGAGATAACAAACCATTTTTTTGACTAATTTCTAGTGCCTTTGTTCAGGGTCTTGCATAAACTGATAAACCACACTAACAACAAAGGAAATGTCAACTCGACTATGAGTAAGATATATAATATTGTTGATATGTTTTCAATAAAGTGTAGCATTGGTTGTGGGTGTTTGAAAGGTTTTGGTAAGATTTACTCTAGACTTAAAAGGAGTAGCACAAGGCTTGCAATCAACCATATTAAAACATGCCAATGGATCCATCACATGTTTATAATGACAAATGAAAAATCCATCACATAGTGGTAATTGTTGGCATAGACCATTTTGGGGAAAAGAATGGTAATTAATGAGGATAGTTAGGAAATGGACCAGAAAAGGAGCATCCACTGAAAAATAGGGAAAAGCAGCATTGAGAAAGAAATAAAGTCAAAGGAAGGAAGAAGGACATGGATCGATGAGTAAATAGGTTGAATTTTTTACTAGTTGTGCTCAAGTACTTAGGATGTGGACAAACCTAATCCACTTAGGGTTAGTAGCTTAGGGTTTTGGTCATTGTTGTAACAGGTACTAACCCATTTTTGTAATATAAATATATCTGGTGAGATAGAGGACAGGTGGTTGTTGTTGTTGTTGTGAGAGTGAATGTTTTAGATGGAATTGTAGTTAGTTTTGAGACATAGATATGCATTTTCATTGAGGGTAAGGTCACAAGTTTTGGAGCTTAGTGCAATCTAGTCTGTCTCACTTGTAATGTTTGCAACACTATAAACTTGATGAAGAATAATTAAAGAGTGAAGAATGGCAGATGTTTGTGAATGTAACCCAGGGGGGTGAACCACGGTAAAAAAATGTGTCTATGTGTGGAATGTTATCTTAGTTCTTATTATTGTTTAGTGATGAATGAATAAATCTATTACAAGTAAGATGAAACGTGCACTAGAATAGCGATGATATTCACTACATAATGAATCAAAATGATTACAAAATCGTAGATATGGATATAATGATGTGTTAGAATAATATGTTTGATGTATGTTGAGATAGAAAGAATTCCTATCATCCCCACAGTATCCTCCCTTCCACGATTGCAGACATTTGGGTCATGCAGTCACCCATAAGCCATCTTGGGTAAGACTGCATTGTGCACTATGTGCACAATGTTCCCTTATAGTCTCCAAAAGGGCCAATGGTTTGTAGGGTTTTGTTGGAAACCTAAAGTAGAACCCAGGTCAACCCTAACATCCAAAAAATAGTTATGTTGTCATCTGGAACCCAGAAGAATAGATTGGAAGGGACTTGCTGAGAAGAAAAATGAAGAGAATGCAGTATTAGAAGGGGATGTTCAGACAATGAAATCCAACTAAACAAGATATTGGATGATGGTTGACAACAAAAGAGATCAATTTTGGGTAGAAACACAATAGAAACTCCAAGTATACATCATGCCAATATTTGGAAAGGTATGTATTTATTGATCTTCATGAGGCGTTTTTATGTGATTTTTCACATTTGTTGCAGGAGTGGATACTGAGATTGAAGAAAAATCATCCAACTAATCAGATAATACTAGTATAATGGAATATTCAGAATATTGTGCGTCTACAAAGAGTCCATAAAAAATTCACACACGTAGTCGATTTTTGGCTAGACAACATTATTATAGGATTCATTATCGAGTTTGTAATCGATACTACAAAATCATACACTACTATAGAGAAAGAGTTTTTGAACAGTCCAAGAGGCATATTTGATCACTTTTTATATCGATCAATATTTTTTTTCATGATAAAGGCGTGATGACAATGGATTCATACAACTAAATAACTTTGCACGCATGGGGAGACTAGGGGAAATGCTAAGGACGATATGAGATATGGAAAGGGATCTAGATAGAGGTAAGAAAAAGGAAGAAATGGACCCCACTATGATGGACAAGAACATATCAAGGAAATAATGGATAAAGTAAGAATGATGTGCAGTGAAATACCCTACCAATATAGAATTAATAGGAAAACGAGAGTAGTAGCTGAGCAGGAAGGCTTGGAAAGTGATGAAGAAGAGGTAGAGGATATTCGTACTATGGAGAATATTGAGGAAATATTGCATGCCACATATGAGAGGAAAACCAGAGTTCAAGGGTATGACGTAGAAGAAGACTCTCTATTCCATATCAGAACTACTGTGGAACTCATGACCCCATGTGCGACTGAGACATTAGAAAAGAAAGAATTGTTTAGAAAACCACTAATTAGTAGCAGAAGAATTCGAGTAGGACAAGGGACTAGTGGAAATTCAAGTGGAAGTACAAGTTCATCTAGTAGTAGTTAGATATCTACACCCTATGGAGGTGGTACAACAAATTTTACAATGGCAGTAACAAATCCAATTATTTGGTTACCAGAGTTTCATGGAGAAGGATCGGAGGACCCATAGAAACACTTATTTATTTGTGAAAATATTTGGCAGCTAAAAATATCACAAATGAAGATACAAAATTGGTTCAGCTTGTAGTTACATTCACAAATTGCGCGCTAGACTAGTTTATGAGCCTCACAGTAACCAATCCAGAAGGAGACCCGACAATCATCACAGATCTAAATAATGCACTAATCAATGAATTCCAGTGACCAAGTTCAGAATATAAATATATGAATGAGATTATATAAATCAAACAAAATCTAGGAGAGTTGGTTTGGGAGATTGACCAGAAGTTCAAGCGATTGAAAGGTAAGTTGAAATACCTTATAACAGATATGCAGCATAGAAACCTATTCATTAATTCATTATTTCCACATTTTAAGTACCCATTGAGGCAACAAAATTTCCAGACTTAGGATGAGTCTTTGCAAGAATCCATACAATTAAAAGAGAATCGATATAAACATACAGATCCAGCTATAGAAGAGCTGAGAGTAGATATTAATAATTTGACATTTCAGTTGAACCAGAACAAAAGGCAAGGAAAAGTGGGAAGCTATTTTGTGTACCTTATGCAGAACAAAAGGTCACCATAAAAATGAGTGCCCAACATTTGCAAAATACTTGGGAGAAGGACTACCAAATCCCTTACCCACAGGAGGAGTATGGTGTGAAATATGTGAAACACATGTACATGATCCCTATCATTGTCCCATGATGAAAAAGTACCAAATAGTTCCTAAGAGTACATTTTTCAATTTTTACAAGTCCATAGGAAATGAGGATAAGGATTGTCTAACTTTGGAACTTATGAAGGAAAGTACATCATATTATTATAGGGTGTAGGATGAACTAATGACAAGACATCCTGCGTAGCAATTTACAACACCACCGTAGTATAATAATGTGTAAATTTTTACAGTGCCACCATAGTATAATAATGCATAGTATTTTATAGTGCCACCGCAGTATAATAGTGTGCAAAAATATAATCAAGTACCAAATTATAATACATCGCGTGCATACAATCAAGGTAATAGAGGAGGATTCAAAGGAGGAGGTCATGGAAGAGGACCGGTAACATGCCACAATTGTCAGCAACTTGGACATTATGCAAAGGATTTTCCACTACCACCAGTGACATGCATGTACTGTCGCATAGTAAATCACACTACCTAAGACTATCCTACAATTCTAACAAAGATACAAGAAAAAATTAATTAGAATAACCGCAATGTTCAATGAATTTCTATAGAAACTAGAGATGATGGGAAAAATATCAATATAGTTGCTAGAGGTGGAACCAAAATAGGAGCATATACATTGAGTCAAAATCAAAATCAGCATCAATGGGTCATAAACAATACAACACCTCAACAACATTTTGATTCGCACAAGGAAAAAGAGACATCCAAGAAAGCCATACAAGAGAGTTTGCAGGAGAATATTGCTTCTGCTTCAAATACAAATCCAGAATATGATGGACCAGTATATGATATGCCTCATCCATTTGATCATACCAACAAAGATCGGTATTTAGAAAAGGTATGTAATATAAGAAACGTTTTTATGTCTTTCTTGAAATTATTGAATGATCAAACATCTCTACAAGTATTACAAGGTCTGATAGAAAAATATAGTTCTAAATAAGAGATAAAGATAGTAAATCATGTCCAAAGGAAGACAAGAACAAATAGAGAGTTCATACTGAATGTAAATATTGGAGACTTTAACATGGGTGACATTATATTATATTTGGGATGTGAGGTAAATGTTCTTCCTAATAAAACATGGGAATGCATGGGGGAACCTACATTGGGATATTCACTTATTCAACTAGAACTGGAAAACCAACATAGGGTAATACCAATTGGTCGATTGAAAGGAATACCAATTGATTTAGATGGTGTGTTCACTATGGAATATTTTGAGGTAATTGATATAGTGGATAATACTACACCTTATCTAGCATTGTTGGGACTGGATTGAGCATTTGACAATCAATGCATCATCAATTTGAAGACCCAGAAAATGATTTTTGAATTAGGAGAGTATAGATTCATAAAACCATTAGATCCTTCAAAAGGTGGAATATATGTTGAACCAATGACAACAAATTTCATCACATAAGAGATAAACCAGTTTTATAGAACTATCACATGCGAGGAAGATTACATTAACCCAATAAAAGATGGAATGCTTAGCTATATAAGAATTAGTTCTTCTACTTTAGATTCTGATACGAGACTGAAGAATTGGCAATAGCGCTTACATGAGATATCTACCAAAATATGTGCAAGAATGATGTGCGCACTAAGATGGATCGACTGAGAGGTAAGAGAACCTCCAACTTTTTATGGTCAAAATTATTTGGAAGAATTTTTGACAAAGTTTTAGTTAGAATTATTGGAGAGTTGGAGATTATTAGTTTTAGATATGTCATTTAAATAAACACCTGCACATTGGTGGTGTATTCATAAGGAGAATATCCAGGATTGGCATCAATGCAAAATATTACTGCGCAACAAATTTGGCACGGAACAAGAGAATAGACATATGTAGAAATATGATGGAATAGGAAAACCTAGAGAAGATATAGATAAGTTCATAACCCAATGAATAATAGTACCAAAAAATGAATGGCCACATCACTTCATTCATACATTAGAAGGAATACCAAGAAATTGGTATACAAAACTAGAACTACGCAGAGGATCTGTAAATTGGGAAGACTTGCAACATAACTTTGTGATCACATTTGCATTTGAACATGAGAATCCCATGATAGAAAAATCACTAAAGCTGATAAAAGAAAATATATTTGAAGAACATGAAGTTGAAATTGTAACATCTTATCAGAATCACAATTGAAAAATAGTTAGAAAGTTGTTACATTATCACCACGTCACAGAATATGATCCAACAGAGGAAAACTAGCACGATATTCAAATAAAATAAGTTAAATGGGAAAGAGAGGTATAAGGTCCACCATTACAGTCAGAATAATTTGATGCACAATTGAAGATAAAGAAAGTCAATATTGGAACAGAAGAGAACCCAAAAATTGCAAGTATTGGTGACTATTGGGATAACCAGACATTGGAAAGAATAATAGAACTACTACACGAGTATAGTGATCTATTTCCATCAACATTTTCAGAGATGAAAGGGGTAGAAGGAGAAGTTAGAGAAATGAATATCCATTTACGACCATATGTGAGACCAATAAGACAGAGACCCTATAGGTTGAATCCAATACATAAACAAAAGGTTAAGGTAGAGATTGCTAAAATGTTAGATGCTGGTATAATAGAACCCATTGAAGAATCTGAGCAGATTATCCCTATGGTAGTTTAGGAGAAGAATAAAAGGGGAATAAGTATCTATCTAGACTTGAGGAATTTGAATGATGCATGTCTGCATGATCCCTTCCCTATTCTAAGGTAATGGATAATGTAGGAGGACAAGAAGCATACTCATTTACTGATGGATTTTTAGGGCATCCTCAAAATATAATAGCACCATAGGATCATCATAAGACTACATTTTCCATAGAATGGGGGTCATATCAATACACATTGATGCCCTTTGGATTGAAGAATTCCCCCACTATTTTTTCAGGGGTAGTGGTAGCTGCATTTAAATATTTTATACATAAAGTTTTCGAGGTTTATCTGGATGATTGGATAGTGTTTATATTACTAAACTATCATGTTGAATTTTTAAGATTGATGCAAGGTATGTGTAGACAATGCCAAATTTCATGGAACATTAAGAAATGTATATTCAGTGCACCATTTGGAATTTTGCTAGGGCATGTGGTGTGTAAACAAGGTTTGTTGGTCAACCCTGCAAAGATTGTTGTCATTGTTAACTTACCACCACCTAAGTCAGTGTGCCAATTAAGAGATACACTTGGTCATAAATGTTATTATATAAAGTTCATAAATAACTATGCACATATTATTTCCCTCATGGATAAATCGTTAAAGAGTGATATCAAGTTTCAATGGAATTAAGAGCGATAACAAATTTTGTACATCTTAAAGGGAAAAATAGTGACAATGCCAATTCTAGTGTTTCCAGATTGGTCAAAAGAGTTATGTGTTCATGTGCATGCCTCTTCAATAACACTTGGAACAGTACTAACACATCCAGGAGAAGGTGACATACATCACCCAATATCATTTGCAAGTAGGAACCTATTAGATTCAGAACAAAATTACAATACAACAGAAAGAGAAGGTTTGGATATGGTGTATGCATTGCAGAAGTTAAAACATTATCTATTAGGCCAACACTTTAAAATGTTCACAAGCTAGTGTTTGGGGGGAGAATATGTAGATGGTTGTTGTTATTTGAAGGGTTTGATTTTGAAGTAGTTGTGAAACCTGGAAGATTGAATGCAGGGCTGGATCATATGTCCAGGAAAACTAATCGAGAGGAACCAAGTAGATTGGAGGAAAATTTTATTGATGCACAACTCTTTTCAGTGAATATTGTTGATGAATACATTTATGATATTATTGAATTTTTGAGTATAGGATTTTCCCCAAAGGATTATAGCACTGCAAAGAAGAAGAATTTTGTGGTTAGAGTTGTATATTACCAACTTATTGCAGGACACTTGTATAAACTAGGTGCAACTAATATTCTAAGGAGATGTGTCATGGGACATGAACGTCATATCATCTTAACAAAAGCACATGAAGGAATAGATGGAGGACACTATGCGGGAAAAACCACTACACAGGATATATTGTGCACGTGACTGTGGTGGGCAACAATTTCTAAATATGAAAATAAGTATTTCCATAATTGTGATGTTTGTCAAAGGGTGGGAAATCCATCCATGAGGGATGATATACGACTAAGACCTCAGGTAACCCTTAAAGTGTTTGAAAAATGGGCAATATATTTTGTAGGAACAATCAATCCACCATCTAGAATATCAGTAGGAAGGTACATCATTACAATGATAGAATATCTAACTAGATGGGTTGAGGCAACAATAGTAAAATATTGTAGCATAGATGCTACAACACACTTTTTGTTTGAACAAGTAATTACAAGATTTGGATGTCCTAGAATTCTGATGAGTGATCGAGAAACTCATTTTATCAATAGTGTCATCCAGGAAATGACTAAATAATTTAAGATATGCCATCGGAAGAGCACTCCATACCATCCTCAAGATAATGTAACAGTGGAAGCATTTAATAAAATATTGGATAATTCCCTAACCAAAATTTGCAATGTAAACAATGATTGGGATCTGAAGATACCAACAATATTATGGGATTATAAAACTACATGCAAGAAACTCACAGGGCAGACACCTTTCATATTGGTGTATGGACAAGAAGCAGTAGTCCCTTTAGAATATTTGATACCTATTTTGCGCATTGAAACCATTACAAACATGACAGAAAGAGGAACAACTCAAGAAAGACGATCTCACCTCATGGAACTAGTAGAAGACAAAATTATGGTTGGTTTTCATCAGGAAGTATAGAAAGAAAAGGACAAATCTTGGAATCATAGACACATTAAGAAGATAATTTTTAAGGAAGGAGGCATGGTTCTTCTTTATGAAAACAAATATCTACAACACCCTGGAACATTTAGGATGCATTGGCTAGGGCCATATGAGATAAAATATATCATAGATGGAGGTGTTGTGTAGTTGCAGAATCTAGTAGGAAAAGAGATTCAAGGATTGGTTAATGGAATTTGAGTCAAACTGTATAGGGATAGTCGACTCGGTAACCCAAAGTATATGTAGCACAGGGGATTAGAGTTGTCCATAGTGTATATAGTAGGAGTTAAAAGAAAAAGAAAAACAAGAAAAATACAAAAAATGTAGTAGATGGATAAGTGGTAGACATGAAGTTAGAATATATCATGTGTAGAAGATAGTAAGTGGTATGAAATAATGGGAAAATACTATGCTCTAGAGAAATGTGACCAGGTAGGAAAAGTAGCACGTTGATACAGAAAGTGGCCAAAGAAAGGAAAATTGGTGATCGGAAAAGTGGGGTGAGACAGAGCATTTATGGCACGACATAAAAAAGAAGGAAACGTGCACGACAAGACTTAATGTGAATTTGTGCAAACTAGATATAAGAGAGAAAATTCAGTGTGAGCAGATATTTTCGAGTGTTCATGTCAGATTCAGAGAAACCCTTTCAACGTTTAGTAGAATGGTGCCACCAAAGTTTGGAGCTCCTAGTCAAGTTGCAAGAAAAACACACAGTTTTCTGATACCTCCATGGGACACAGTGGTCAATGGGGTAACCTCTAATCATCCGAAAGGAGTGGTAGATGTGGACCCAATTCCATCTCTAGTCATTGAATCGATTATTTCCACCATTTTATAAGAGATGGATCCGGTGATAGAGGCAATGGATGTCGACCCGTAGGGTGAAACAAAAAACCCTAGTACAGAGAAAAACCCCATGCAACAAATTGTATTAGGCATGGAACAACCACAGGTACTTCCAAACGAGGAAGATGATGAATGAACAGAGTTTGATGAAGTACAAAATTGTGTAGCAGAGTCAGTGCAACAATCAAAGGAACAAGTACAGGTCGATGACATTACTGATAAGAAAAAATAATACAATGAAGAAGATGAGGATGAGAACCAAGAAGAAATTCCATCAGCAAGGAAGAATAAAACTAGGGTAAAACCTTCCATAGTAACAACAACAAATAAGCAAATTGAACTGACATTTCCACTGCCCTAGATACCTGAAAGATTCAAAGTAGTTGGTGACATGTTAGGATGTGTGAACAAATTGAAGTATGTTGATCACAATGTTACAGATAGACGCAAGTTCCTTGAGTTTTTGCAGCAAGTGTACATGGAGAGAAAAGGAGAGGGCCCATCAGGGGTTCCCATTCTGGAGCTGAAACAGTGGATTGTAGGACTATATACCATAGGTATTATGAATCTGTTGGAAATTCCCAACTTTGGGAGAGGAAAAGATGTAAATGTATGTGTTAAATATCTACTGACATTGTTACATTTAGGTATCCTATGTATAGATAGGCATGTATCAATATATGTGTATTTAATTACAGAAATCACAATCTCACCAATAGACGGTGCAAAACCAAAACATTATTTGGATGACAAGACAAAGGAAAAATCTTTAGCAGAGGAGATAAAGAAGAAATGTAGAACTGATAGAGGATCCAAGGGATTGATCATTAATTGGATCAATGAACCAACAAGGAGGTTGGAGATAAAATTGATGGCTTGCAAACTTTTAAGAAAATTTCACAAGGAAGAATCCCCTGTAGGAGTAACATCGACAACAACATAATGTGCAAAGGGAAGCCTACTTAGCTGGGCTCTATATCTATTAAATTTATTTATGGATGATTGAAAGGATGCACAGGATCTTGGAACCAAATTTCATTATCATGGATACTCACACTGATGGCACTGGTGGGATGGGGAGAACCTAAATATAGTGGCTTTTACCAAAGTTTCACACAACAAAGTATACAACACTATGGCACACTTCAGATGAAAAAATAAGGAAGTAAAATGCCAACATGTTTGTTATGCATTATGATGAGATGCAGGAGAAGTTGGATAATACATGGATAATACCACTAAAAATGGTGAGGGAGAAGCAAGGGATAGCTAAATTTCAGGATTCTAGACACAACATGTGGATCCAGGCTAAGAGGGATCCTAAGAAGGAATGGTTATAGTTGAGGTATTGTGTGATAGAAGAAGTGGAGTGGGCCATGAAGGATTGGACTGAATAATGGAAGGTTCCATCAATACCAAAGAAGGTCCCAAAAGGTAAGAAACAAGTAGATGTTGGACCTTCACAGAAGTAAAAAAACCTAGCAACGAATACAATAAAGGAAACAAAGTGCACAAAGGAAATAGGGGGCAACACACCAACTAGAAAACCAAGGTAGAAGAATACTATCCTCGAGGCTTCAGCAGAGGAAAAAGAGCGCTCAATAGAACCAAATGGAGGAGCTCATATATATACAAATAATCCTATACCAAAGGAAATAGGAGGTGGAAATCGCCCATATATGGATATACCAATTGATATCGCATAGAAAGAGACACTACCATTAAAAACAAAAGTGTTGCAGACAATAGTAAAACACAAGAAAATAAAAGCGCACAAGGAGGTTCATCAACTCACACTAACAGAAGATGATGGAGAGTTAGTCATAGAGAAAGTGCAGGATCGCATGACAAAATCATGGTATGATGTAGAGAAGTAGAGGGAGGAGATAATAAATAAATTGACAGAGGTCGAGGATACATTGGAGCAATTACAACTTACTACAATGCAGTAGAAAGAGAAGGCACAACAACAACAAACTGATCAGGAAAGGAAAATTCTTGAACATGAGATAGTACAAATTATAACCATGGGGAGTGAAAATTCTCATATCACTCAAATAATGTTGCAGGTCGATGGAGATACAATGCATAAGCCACTAAAAATCATAGATCATTTACACTTGGCACTACCCAAGATTCAAACTAAGTCGTTGTATAAACTTCAAATAAGTGTCACACAGGAAATTGAGTCAAAGGCCCATGCAAATGCTACAATTTTGCAATTGGATAAGGAATTAAGTAAGACATTGAAGGTCACACTTAACAGGCATATTTTGAGAGTAGGAAACAAAGCAGCGCATGGAAATAATATAGTAGCAAGTGGAATAAGTGTTAAAACTATTGTTGACATCGTGTAGGGAGAGAATTTACCAACAAAGGAAAAGATTGAGAAAATAACACAGTCTTGGAAAATTACAGGAGCCACATTACATTGTTGGCAGAACTCCTAGCACCAAGCACTACACCAAAATTCAAAACACAAAGGGAGCAGGAGGTGACATGCCATACAGAAAGCATTGTGTTGATCATCTAGGAAATCATAGCGTTGTATAATAAGAGCTCATAGTTATGGAATAATATTCAAGAGGATGAGAAACTCCAGGAGTTAGAACAAAAAGAAGAAGGGGTAACGATCCAGGTGGATATCGTTCACCACCCACCTATTCCAACTCCCTCAAAACAATCTTCTGAAAACTTACTATTTTTAGCAGTTTTTTCGGTTCCTAAACTTTTAGGGCCATCTTGAGGGCCTAAATGAATTTCTTTTTGGGATCGAGCACCTCAATAATACTCAAAGGTTGTAATTGAGCCCCCAAAATGAATCTTCATGATGATACCTTTCCAACAAGCTATTGTGTGCCCCAAACAAAGATCATATGCCAAAGTTATGCCCCCGGGAAGTTGATAGACCAAACTACCCAAAACGGGATCCACAAAACTGTTGGCTTTTCCTCTTTCGGGGTTAGGGTTTTGGATTTTATTTATGTTAAAAATTCCTTTAGATCCTCATTGTATTCATATTCTTTTGAATTAGAGTAGACATCACATCTCTTCTCAGAGACAAGCTACCACCATTCTAGCGATTCTTTCACTCTGTATTTCTACAGCTTTGTACATTTTTCTCATTAATAGAAATTGTGTATTACTGTATCTCTGTGTTTATGGTTGAATCTATGATATATTTATGTTTTATTGTTGGATATCATATATATCTCTGTACATTTATTTATTATATCTCTGCTCTCATTTCATGCTGAAGAGTTGAATACTATACAATAAGATAAGCATGTAAGGTAGGATAAATTAGAACCACTACAAGAAGGCGTAGAACAAATGCTTAATGATATTGACACAGAAAAGGGTCAGATTGAACAAATTAGCTTGGAGACTGGGGAATTGTTGAAGTAGAATATTATAGAACAAATTGTGGAGACTGTATCATAAACGTGCACACAAGTAAAATCTCTAGTTGAACAAATTTCAAGTAGGTTTTAGGTGTTGGATAAGTTAGTACAAGAAGAAAACACTACCTGAGTGGCTCAATATGAGCCACAGGTGACTGTTGGGGGCCTGTTGGTGCATGCCATTTTGGGGAAAAGTATAGTAATTAATGAGGACATTTAGGAAATGGACCAGGAAAGGAGTATGCACCGGAAAATAGGGAAAATTATTGTCGAGAAAGAAGGAAAGTCAAAGGAAGGAAGAAGAATGTGGATCGACGAGGAAAATGATTGAATTTTGGACTAATCTCGCTCAAGGAGTTAGAATGTGGAAAAAACTAATCCACTTAGGGTTAGTGGGTTAGGGTTTTGGTCATTGTTGTAATGGGTACTAACCAATTTTTTAATATAAATATATGTGGTGAGATATCAGATAGGTTGTTGTTGTTGTTATTATGAGAGTGAATGTTTTAGATGATATTGGAGTCAGTTTTGAGATAGGGATATGCATTGTAATTGAGTTTAAGGTTGAAATAATTGGATCTTAGTGTGATCAATTCATCCTCACTTGTAATGTGCGCAGCTCTATAAACTTGATGAATAATAATAAAAGAGCGACGAATGCCAGATATTTGTGGGTGTAGCCCATGGGGTGAACCACGGTAAAACTTTGTGTCTCTATGTGCAATTTTTATCTTAGTTCTTGTTATTTTTTAGTGATGAATGAATCAATATGTTATAAGTAAGAAGAAGCTCGCATTAGAATATCCATCATATTTACTCCAGAATGAATCTTAATGAATGAAAATGATTACAGAATGGTAGATCTGGATATAATGATGTGTTAGAATAATAGATATGATGTATGTTGAGATAGAAAGAATGTTTATCATCCCCAGAGTATCCTCCCTTCAACGATTTCATAAATGTAGGTCCTACAGTCACCCATAAGCCATCTCGGGTGAGACTGCATTGTGCACTTTATGCATAGTGTTTCCTTCTAGTCTCCAAAAGGGCCGATGGTTTGCATGGTTTTTTTGGAAACCTGAAGTAGAACCTGGGTCAAACCTAAAAATTCCAACAGTAATACTTAAAGAACCAAAAAATAATGCAGAGTACCAAGATATGTCATGTCAAAGGAGTCAGCAAGTTGTTTCTTCAATATAAGGATGAGATCATTATTATTGTTGGTAATGAGTAAATCATATGCATATAAAACAACAATGAAGGTGTCTCCATTAGTATGGAGTACATAAAAGTTTTAATCAGATTCACAATTTTTGAAACCAATTTGAAGAAAAAAACTATTGATATTAGCATACAAATCTCGGGGAGCCTCTTTCAAACCTTAAAGCGACTTCTTGAGTGTTATAACCCTAAATTTCACCATACAGGCATACCTAGAATTTGGCCCTCTTACTTGCTATTTTTTCCAAGCCATCAATGAGCAACTCTTCTTAAAAACACTATTTTTGAAGATGTACGCACCATGCATGTAACATCCCCAACCATCAACCTCACGGTCTGGCAACACTACTGTTAAGAACCAAATACCAATATAGCATAGAAAAACCTCAGAAAAAGTACTCAACGCCTTGAAAAGGAGATAATTTTAGATAATAAGCCTCTTTGAGGGGGCAACCTCCTTTTACCCCACTTAAATGTTCAAGTACAAGATGATTCAAAATGAAAATGTCTCCTTGGTATATATAGGAGACTAGGAGGTATAATTACAACTAATGGCCTAAAGTCGACATAAATAAAATAACATTATTAATATAATATGCCCCAATTAAGGGGCAATGAGCCAATATTAGGGCTTAACATACCCCTCCCCTTGAGACAAGTGTTGTTCACAATGCTTGAGTAACTCTGGATGCTTCTGTATAAAAGACTCATCTTCCCAAGTGGATTTTTCAACCGGTAGTTTCCTCCATTTAATGAGATACTCTGAAATGGATCTATTCCTCAGCTGGCGAATTCTTGTGTCAGTGATGGCTTCAAGCTCCAATATGATTTTTCCTTCCTTGTCAAGTTCTGGAAATATAGTTTGAACCGGGATCTTGTCACCTATAACCTTATTTAAGCATGAAACATGGAAAACTGGGTGTAGTCATGAAGATGCAGGCAGCTCTAATTTGTATGCCATGGTACTAATCTTTTGCACCACCTTATAAGGGCCATAGTACATTGGTGATAATTTATTATCCTTCTTGGCTTGCTTTAGGGACATCTGTTTGTATGGTTGTAGTCTTAAAAACACCCAACTACTTCAAAACTTCTTTCACTACGATGTTGATCTGCTTGTTGTTTCATGCGATTATGTTCCATGGTCAGGTTGTCCTTCAAGATTTGGAGAACTTGTTGTTGATTCTCAATGTGATCTTCCACTACTAGAACCTTAGATTTTTCTTTTAGAGAAGAAGTGATGGAAGGAGGGTGGTATCCATAAAGTGCCATAAATGGTGTCATTTTTGTTGCAGTATGAAA
>ML781662.1:158703-192381 GCA_009831015.1 Picea engelmannii
CTGTCTTTGGGCAGCAAACACATGAGTTTTACAGGTTTTAATCAAATCTGCGATTTGTCTATAATGTATATTTGTGAATAGAGAGTGATTATAGCTGGTAATTAAGTAGTTGATTTGAGTTATTATGATCATAGTTAGTATTTGGTAGATATAGAATAGTTGGTAATTTGTAGTTAGATTAGTTTGTTTTATTAGTTTCTAGTTTCCTTAGTTTTAGTTTAATTTATTTTATTTAATTAGTTAGTTTGTTTTAGTTAGTTTTTATTAGTTTCTAGTTTCCTTAGTTTAGATTATTTAACTTAGATCAACTTTCTCTTTGGTTTCCTTATGAGACTTTAGAGCGGCCAACGGAGCCGTTAAACTCGTCAGGGTGGTCCATACCAAACGACTTGGGTTATTTAGACAACCCCAGACCGGTTCCACTCTTCCAGTTGACGGATGGACTGTTTCGCCCGTCAACACATCTCCAACATCAACTCTAGTAGCTTCAATTGTCTTGGTAGTCCATTGGGGTAGATACGAAAATATGGTTCACTTCAATAGGTCAATCACAAGTCAGAGGGTCTTCATTCAGTGGATAAGTCAAAATATAAGATGGCGATCTAGTTGAATTAAAGGTCGACAATCCAGTCAAAACAGGAAGAATGTTCGACAGTTCAATTGAAGGAATGAAATATGGAATAGGATAAACAATGTTAAAGAAAACATCAAAGGAATCATCCTGCAACAATCTAGAGGAGGAATTCAACAACTGAACACCATAATAATTTTCATCAAACCATATATTTCATCTGATAATAATTTTTCATTTGATAGGATCAAATAGTCAATAGGCTTTCAACTCTTCAGAGTATCCCATCATGATGAAAACATGACCCTTTACATTCAAATTCATTTTTCAATCATCATGAATGTGAGCTCAGGAAACACATCCAAACACAGAGGTGATTGACTAAAGGTTTATTCCCATACTATCATTCCATTAGAGTTATGGAAGGAACAAACTGAGTCGAGATGAGATTGAGTAGATAATTTGTATAGTACACCACTTCATCCCAAAAGCGAGGAGGAACATCTTTAGCTTGCAAAAGACATCTAGACATTTCTCCTAATGTTAGATTTTTCCATTCTGTGATACCATTTTGCTGAGGTTTGTGGGGAACCGACCACTTCCATTAAATACCAAAATGAAGCAGGTATTCTTCAAAAGGTCAATTTACATGCACACTACCATTATCTAATATGAGGAATTTGATGGGTAAACCACATTTATTTTAAACAAAGGATTCAAACTCCTTGAGATTTTCAATGAAAAGGTTCTTATTTTTCAGGAAAAATGTTGGTTGTGGAGCCTGATTATCTTCCTAATTCATATGCAGGTTGCAGATCTAACGACAGAAGTTATGTTAGGGTGTTTTTCCCTAGAAGGAAACCCTCTTTTATGTATGAGGGGATTTCATTGCAACGTTAGATGAGAGTGAATGTTGTATTCTGAAATGTGATACTGTGAGAGAAAGAAGAGGAAGTTACAATGGGTGTGTTGTAGATTGTATCCCTTCATTTGTTGGATAATAATAAAGGAAGGACTTGACAATTTCTATGGTGGATGTAGCCCACAATGGGTGAACCATGTATATATGTCTCTATTGTATTGTGTATATTTTGTGTTTTATTTCCACATTTGTTTTATTTTATTTCTATACGATCCTATTTTTCTAAAAATTGGTATCAGATCCAAAGGTAACTTGCAGTAAAACAAGATTCATCGTTTGAGTTGGAGCAATGGCGGAAGATGGAAAGTTTAAGGTCTAGAAATTTAACAGCCAAAACTACTATTTATGGAAGATGCAAATGGAATATTATTTCTATCAGAAGGATTTATTCCTACCTTTGGGTGAAATAGAAAAGAAGTCTACAACCATGAAGGATGAAGAATAGGAGGTTGTTCACAGAAAGGCACTAGGAACAATACGATTGTTCCTGGAAACATCAGTGGATTTCAATATTTAGAAAGAAAAAACAATGAAGGATATAATGAAAGAATCAGATAGATTATATGAAAAACCCTCAGTCTCCAACAAGGTATTGCTAATGAAGTTATTATTTAATATGAAGATGTCAAAAGGCAGGTCTGTTGCAGATCATTTAAATGAATTCAATACGATCGCTAATAAGATAAGTTCCATAAAAGTGAACTTCGATGATGAGGTTAGGGCTCTTCTAATCTTCTGCTCATTTCCATAAAATTGGAATGGCTTGGTCATGGTTGTAAGTAACTATGTTTGTGGTTCAAACACTCTAAAATTTGATGATCTTATTAGTGTTATCCTTAGTGAGGAAATGTGATGGAAAAGAACATGTGAGACATCAAGTAATGCGTTGAACGTGGAGAAAACAAGAAGACAAAAGAAAAGAGGAAAGAATCCAAGCAACCATGGAAATTCTGGGAAGGGAAGATGTCACACACCCACTATGGCATAATAGATTTTTCGTCTTTTTCTTTCTCCTTCTTTATCGAGGGACAGAGTTCCCAAAATTCCTATGAGGTCCGAGCGTAGGCTAGGTCTTCCGATCGGGACCTTCACTAAACCAATCCATTGGTTCTTTCATTGAAAATCCATCATGTTCAACTCAAGCACCAAGCGCGGGCTTCACCTCCATGTGATCATCGGTTATGACCCCGGGCTAAGCCAAGAGGTGCCTTTCGCATTTCGGGACTTCAGAAACCCTATCGGAACTTCAGAAACCCTATCGGGACTTCAAAAACTGGGAGTTCGAAAAGAAAGAGAGTCGAGTTCTTCGACTCTTCAAACCCCGAAACCCGAAATCCTATTCACACTAAGCCGACTCGGAGTTTCACATACCAGGATTTCGCGTACCAAATTTTCGCAACTTGCGAAGATGAGGGGTTCATACCCTTGTGTTTCCCGGTAGCCGAAACTCGGAGGCCCATTTACACTAATATCCTTTCAGGGTTTTGCAAGTCGGGACTTTGCGATGTATGAAGACGAGAGGTCTCACACCTGGGTTTCCTGGGAGCCGAAACTTTGAAGCGCATATATACCGTAAGCTCATTTTGGGGTTTCGCAAGTCAGGATTTTGTGATGTGCTCAGACAAGGGGTCTCACACCTGGGTTTCCTGAGAGCCGAAATTCTGAAGCCGTACATACACTAAGCTCATTTCAGGGTTTCGTAAGTCGGTATTTCACGATGTGCACAAACAAGGGGTATCGCACTTGGGTTTACCGGGAGTCGAAACTCCAAAGACCATATATACACTACGCTCATTTCAGGGTTTCGCAAGTCAGGATTTGGCGATGTGCGTAGACAAGGTGTCTCGCACCTAGGTTTCCTAGGAGCCGAAACTTTGAAGCCCATATATACACTAAGCTCATTTCGGGGTTTCACAAGTCGAGATTTCATGATGTGCATAGACAAGGCGTCTCGCACCTGGGTTTCCCGAGAGCCAAAACTTTGAAGCCCATTTACTTCGCGACAGGGGCAAGGTAAACTCATGGAGTTACTACAATGGTAGTATTTTCAAGGGGCTCACTCCGACTCTGGAAAGCGAGGGAATTTTCCCAAAAAAGGTTCCTTCGGGAGGATAAACCAGGGCATAGCACGAACCCAGTTAGATGGGTCGACCCTCAGGGGAATGGAATCGTATCTCGAACTTACACATTCCATACATTAACCGATTTGTAGTTATATCAATATACGCATGCATCCATTATTTCCAATCAAAGCACAAGGCAAACACTTCGATACAGAGACTATTTACGAGCATATAAAAATGAGCACGCGATCATGACATTCAACTCCAAATGCAAGACATAACACTTATCATAAATTCCAGACGTGATGCGAATGCTGAGAGGGGTGCTTGTTTCCACCCAACCGTAGGCTCAGTGATTCCAACAGGATTTACCACTAGCCACCCCTGAGCTAGACCATGATGCTTTGAGACTCAGTCTCCTACTTCCAACTCACGGAGGTCAAGGATGAAGGTTACTCCCCTTCTCCTCTGCTCATGACTCTTTGTATTTTGGGAGTTCCTCTGGTTCTCCTTCCGCGATTCTTGTCTCGCACGCTCCTCTTCCCCTACCACACTTCCTCTCTTTCCTTTTTCCCTGCAAGATTGCGTGTGGCATGAATTTCCCTATCCATGGTCAGGGTTGAGAGCTTCTACGGATGGGCGGTTCACCCCCATCCCCTCATTTACTATTGAGGAGCCTCCCCACCTACCATCTTGGCAGGTAAGTCATTCCGGGGTCAAAGAGTGAGCTTTGGTTTTCCAAGCACATACAAACCAGTATGGTTTCAGTTTGGTGGAAGTTAACACAACCATTCCTGGCCTCTTCCACCACCTCTCATCAGCCATCGTGGTCTCTTTCAGCACATCCCCCTCCCAGCAATCATGCAACACATATCCATGATATAATTTACATTCATCGACCTTTTATACAAAGGTCTGTCAAATCAAACATTCACATCTTTGAGCTTGCCATAGTTCTTGGCCAATATAGTTATTTTTACAGACTGGGGGAAACAGGGTGTTACAATTCCCTCCCCCTTAAAGGAACATCATCCTCGATGTTCTATATATCAATATGATGTGTATGTATAGATGTAAACAAAATAGGATATGTTTGTTTCATGGCATCTTCTACTTCCCATGTAGCCTCATCTGGGATAAAATGTTTCCACTGCACCTTGACCTGTGCAATGGTTCGGTTCCTGAGCGGGGTTTCTTTTTTGTCCACTATGCATTGAGGTTCTGGTAGGAATTCTCCCTCCGGTTCCATCTGGATCACAAACCAGTCAATTATATGATTAGAATCATGTACATATTTCTTCAATAATGAAACATGGAAAACATTATGCGCTTTTACTATGGGAGGAAGTTCTAGCCTATAGGCTACAGGTCCCACTCTATCTAGAACTTCAAAGGGTCCACAATACCAAGGTGCCAACTTGGCACAAGCTCCCATCCTCAGGGAACTCTTCCTGGGCCTAACTCTGAGATATACGTGGGCTCTCGCCTTGAAATCTCTTGGAGTTCTCTTTCGGTCGGCGTAACTTTTCTGTTGGTTCTGAGCGACCTTTAGATTTTGTTTTATTTGAGTCACTTGTAGTTCCATTTCTTTCAACATGTCGGGTCCAATAGTAACTCTGTTTACATGATTACTCCAACTGAATGGAGTGTTGCATGGTCTACCATAGAGGACTTCAAAAGGACTCATCTTCAGGGATTCTTGGTAGCCGTTGTTGTAGGCGAATTCCACCAGTGGCAGGTAGTCTTCCCACTTTTTGGGTTGATGCATTACATGCATCCTTAGAATGTCTTATAATATTTGGTTCACTCTTTACGTCTGTGCATTGGTTTGAGGATGATAGGCTATGCTAAACATTAATTTGGTCTCCAGACCAACCATCAAGGATTTCCAAAAGTTGGAAGTAAATTTTGTGTCTCTGTCAGACACTATCTCTTTAGGCATACCATGTATTCTGAATATCTCCTTCATGATTACATGGGCGATGTATATTGCCTTGCAAGTCGACTTGACGGGGATAAAATGAGCGGACTTGCTCAATTTATCTGCCACTACCATGATGGCGTCATTCTGTTTGGTCGAGGTTGGTAATCCGGTGATGAAATCCATGGAGATGGTTTCCCATTTCCATTTCAGGATTGGTAGAGGTTGTAATAGTCCTATTGGGTGTCGATGTTCTACTTTAACCTGTTGGCACTCTATGGATTTGGCTAAGTATTCAGTTATGCCTTTCTTCAGTCCAGGCCAATAGAACTATTTCCTGGTGGCCGTGATCATCTTCTGGTATCCAAGGTGACCAGTATAGGGTCTTTTATGTAGTTCATCCATTATGAACCTCTTCAAGTCGTCACAATCTGGAATATACAATCTGTTTCTGCAAGTTAGCATACCTCCATCTATCATCTGGGAGCCTTCATACTTTATCCCTGTGGGTTCTTGATCCAGGTACGAGGTCACGATCTGGAAGAATGTGTCTGTTTCTTGTGCATTCCTGAATCTTTCCTTGACATCCGTCTTGCAGGTGCTCACCACTTCCAGGTGAATTGTTTTCATACTTCTGCTAAGGGCATCATCCACCTTATTTTTCTTTCCTTTAATATGTTTGATTTCAAAGTCAAACTCGCTAAGGAGGGCCATCCACCTAGCTTGTCCGGCATTGAGCTTTGGTTGGTCAAACAAATATCGCAATCCACAATGGTTTTTCATAAGTACAAATTTCCTTCCCAAGAGGTAATGCCTCCACATTTTTAAGGCGTAGACTATGGTGGCCAGCTCTAAATCATGGGTCACATAGTTGAATTCGTGCTCATTCAATTTTCCGGATTCATAGCAGACCAAACTTCCTATTTTCATAAGGACTCCTACGAGCCCTTCCTTGTAGGCATCTGTGCACACGAGGAAGTCAGCTTCAGAATTGACTATCTTCAACACGGGTGCATGGGTCAGTAGATGTTTTAGGGTTTGAAATCTTTCTTCACATTTTTGTGTCCATGTGAATTTAGCCCCCTTCTTCTAGAGGGCAGTGATTGGGAAACCAATCTTGGAGAATCCTTTTATAAATCTCCTATAGTATCCTGCTAAGCCCATAAAGGATCTGATATCTGAAACGTCCTTAGGGATAGACCATTCCATGATAGACCTAATCTTTTTAGGGTCTACTGCTACTCCTTCAGATAGAACATGGCCCAAGTAATGTATTTTCTTCTGGAAAAAGTCACACTTGCTAAATTTGGCATAGAGATGATGTGCTCTTAGCACTTGAAGTACAAGCCTAAGGTGTTCCTCGTGTTCCTCTCTATTCTTGGAGTAAATTAATATATCGTCAATAAAAACTAGTACAAATTTGTCTAGGAATTTGCTGAGCACATTGTTCATCAAGAACATAAAAGTGGTAGGGGCATTGGTCAATCCAAATGGTACTACCACAAACTCATAGTGAGCATATCTCATCCTGAAGGAAGATTTGTGGATGTCTTCACCCTTGATTTGGACTTGATGGTATCTAGATCTCAAGTCAATCTTTGAGAAGATGGAGGCACCTCCCAATTGATCGAACAGGTCATCGATCTTGGGTAAGGGGTACTTGTTCTTTATGGTTACCTTATTTAGTTGTCTATAATCTATGAACAGTCGGAGGGTACCATCTTTCTTTTTCACAAACAGGACTGGTGCTCCCCATGGAGACACGTTGGGCCGGATATAGCCTCTGTCCATCATTTCTTTTAGTTGTAATTTGATCTCAACTAGCTTGGGTGTGCTCATCCCGTAGGGTGTTCTAGACACTGGCACCGCTCTTGGTGCAAGTTCTATCTAGAATTCAATTTCCCTTCTCGGAGGTAAACCCGGTACCTCTTCTAGAAATATATCTCTATATTCTCTTAGTGTGGGGTGGGCTTCGAAGCTTCATTTGTCATATTCAACTAATTTCAACACCTGTATAGCATATAGTGGACATCCCTTTCTACAATAATTTCTCATTTGAAGAGATGATATTCATCTCATCGAGACAGGTTTTTGGATCTCTTGAAGGGTTATCCTTCTTCCTTCTTCACTTATACATTCTAAGGTTTTATGGTAACAGTCCAGTCTGGCTTTATATGTGGCTAGCCAGTACATACCAATCAATAGGTCATACGATCCTAGGGGTAATATGTTAAGGGTTGATTGGGTAGAGAATTCACCCATAGTGAATTGGCAAGCTGGTATGACCTCCGCTACCTTTCTTTTGGTGCCAGTGGCTAACTGTACCAACCATGTCTTGGCATGTTTATGTGGCTGTAATTTAAACTTATCAACAACCTTAGGAGCTATATAAATCAAATTTGAACCAGGGTCAATTAGAATAGACACTATATGATTGATGATCATACCTTCCATCTCCACCACTAAAGCTTGGTGGTCAGTTTTTTTATTATCCAAGGCTGCATAAATTTGCGGCACACTCCTGGCCACATCATTGACGGTGGTAGCTTCTTGAACATTGTAAATTCTTCGACTGTTCTATTGTTGCTGTGGGCAGTCCCTCAGTAAATGCTCTTCTCCACAACCCCAACATTTCAAGGGTTCTTTCTTTGGGTTATCAGTCCTTCCTGGGGTATATCCAAAATGTTTATTTCCGCTCTGGGAGGGGGAATTATACTGGTGTACACTTCGAGTTGGAAAGCTCATCCTTGAGTCATTTTTATAATTTCTAAATCTTGGAGATTTAAACCCCTTTTTCTGTAATCCCGAACTATTCTTCTGCTTCCAGCCTTCACGAGCTTCTGTCCGATGCCCAAGCTATTCATAACAATATCTTGCCTTTTAGATAGTGTCTTCTAGAGTCTTTGGCTCATCAAACTCAATCCTATTCTGATAGTCCTTAGGTAGTCTGCTGATGAATCATTGCACCTTTTCCTTTTCTACTTTTATATAGGGTACATACCTCAGCAAATCGAGGAATCTGCTGACATATTCCTCTATGGTGAGTTTCCCCAGCTTGAGTTCATAGAATTCTTTAGTCTTTTCATCAAAATACTTTTTCGACAGATACTTCTTCCTGAAGTATTTCTCAAACTGTTCCCAAGACAGGCCCTCTTTGTGAATCCCTTTTACATTCTTAAGGTCTTCCCACCAAATGGAAGCCTTTCCATTCAAGTTGAAAGTGGCTACTCAGGTCTTCAAATTTTCTAAGAAGTCATGGACTCTGAAATACTTCTTTAGTCCAAGTAGTCAGGCCTCCACTTCCTCTCCCTTATTTATTTCACCATCAAAAGAGCGTGGTTTGGCCTTCCTGAATTCTTCGAGATTATGACTCTTGGAATGCTTTTTCTTCTTTCGTTTTCTTTGGGAATAAGAACTAGTTGCCAGCTTCCTTTCCAGAGGAATCGTTCGATGCTTGTCCCTTATCTCTAGGGTGGACCTTCCTCGAGGTGCTCTTCCCAGTGTGGCCACTTAACAGACCACATTTCTGTATCTCAGGTGCACTTCGACTTTTCTTTGTCCGTCATCGGTCCGCGAGACTAGTTTCAGGTTCATGCTGCAATTGTCTTTGTATGTCGGATAAACTCTACAGTAAGACTACATTAATTTCCATTTGCTTCTCTTTCTCTTTTATCATCCTCTCGTTGTTGGCCTTGCAGCTCTGTAGTTCGACCATGAGGCTCCTCACAGTCTCAGCTAGATCTGGAGGGGTCCCTACCACCCTCCTTTCGCCAAACTCTTCGTCTCTATTGTGGGAGTCATCCCCCACTTCGTGGTGAGTCTCAATTCTATGCATCTATAGTTTCCCACAGTTGATCGTTCGCTTATGTGAAAAAGAAAAAAGAAAATGCTTGTTGTTAGTCAATATTTATATTCATCCATAACCAACACATAATTCATATTTTTCACATGTTTACACACAATAGGAGTTTTCATTCTTAACTTTGACTCGTGATTAAGGGGGTTAAGATAGAGGGTTACTCCTTTTAAGAGTACTTCGAATGGAGTCTTTGTGCAACTCGTTCATGAGCCCAAGTAGGCCAAGTGTTGTAACCATGCTCTGATACCAATTTGTCACACACCCACTATGGCGTAATAGATTTTTCGCCTTTTTCTTTCTCCTTGTTTATCAAGGGACAGAGTTCCCAAAATTCCTACGAGGTCTGAGCATAGGCTAGGTCTTCCGATCAGGACCTTCACTAAACCAATCCACTGGTTCTTTCGTTGAAAATCCGTCGTGTACAACTCAAGCACCAAGCGCGGGCTTCACCTCCATGTGATCATCGGTTATGACCCCGGGCTAAGCCAAGAGGCGCCTTTCGCATTTTGGGACTTCGGAAAATGGGAGTTCGAAATGCAAGAGAGTCAAGTTCTTTGACTCTTCAAACCCCGAAACCCAAAATCCTATTCACACTAAGCCAACTCAGAGTTTCACATACCGGGATTTCGCGTACCGAAATTTGACAACTTCCGAAGACGAGGGGTTCATACCCTTGGGTTTCTTGGGAGCCGAAACTCCAAGGCCCATTTACACTAAGTTCCTTTTATGGTTTCGCAAGTCAAGACTTCGTGATGTACGAAGATGAGAGGTCTCGCACCTGTGTTTCCCGAGAGCCGAAACTCCGAAGCCAATATATATGCTAAGATCATTTCGGGGTTTCACAAGTCGGGATTTCACAATGTGCGTAGACAAGGGGTCTCGCACCTGGGTTTCCTGGGAGCCAAAACTCTGAAGCCCGTATATACACTAAGCTCATTTCGGGGTTTCGCAAGTTGGGATTTCACGATGTGCGTAGACAACGGGTCTCGCACCTGGGTTTCCCGGGAGCCGAAACTCTGAAGCCCATATATACACTAAGCTCGTTTCATGGTTTCACAAGTCAGGATTTCGCGATGTGCGCAAACAAGGGGTCTCACACCTAGGTTTCCCAAGAGCCAAAACTCCGAAGCCCATATATACACTAAGCTCATTTCAAGGTTTCGCAAGTCGGGATTTTGCAATGTGCGCAGACAAGGCGTCTTGCACCTGGGTTTCCCAGGAGCCGAAACTCCAAATCCCATTTACTTCACTACAGGGGCAAGGTAAACTTGTGGAGTTACTACAATGGTAGTCTTTTCAAGAGGTTCACTCTGACTCTGGAAAGTGAGGGAACTTTCTCGAAAAAGGTGCCTTCGGGAGGATAAAGTAGGGCAGAGCATGAACCCAGTTAGATGGGTCGACCCTTAGGGGAATGGACTCGTATCCCAAACTTACACATTCCATACATTAACCAATTTGTAGTTATATCAATATAAGCATGCATCCATTATTTCCAATCAAAGAACAAGGAAAACACTTGGATATAGAGACTATTTGCGAGTGTATAAAAATGAGCATGCGATCGTGACATTCAATTCCAAATGCAAGACATAACACTTATCAGAAATTTCGGATGTGATGTGAATGCTGAGAGGGGTGCTCGTTTCCACCCAACTATAGGCTCAGTGATTCCAACCAGATTTACCACTAGCCACCCCCGAACTAGACCACAATGCTTTGAGTCTCATCAGCCATCGTGGTCTCATTTAGCACCTCCCCCTCCCAACAATCATGCAACACATATCCATGATATAATTTACATTCATCGACCTTTTATACAAAGGTCTGTCAAATCAAACATTCACATCTTTGAGTTTGCCATAGTTCTTGGCCAATATAGTTATTTTTACAGACTGGGGGAAACAGGGTGTTACAGAAGATCCAAATCCAAACTAGGAAAGATAGAGTGTTGGAATTGTGGGAAGAAAGGACATCTGAAGAAAGATGACAGAGCTCCAAAGAAACAAAGAGATGGATAGCAGGAGAAAAATAAAAAATTAAATGTAACAAGTGATGTGTTACAATATTCTTTGATTATTTATTTACATAATACTATTGAGTCTTGGGTAGTAGATTCAGGGGAGTCATTCCATGCCACACCCCTTAGGAAATATTTTCAAGATTATGTTCAAGGTGATTTTGGACAGGTTTATTTGGATGATGATGAACCATGTCAATTTGTTAGAATGAGTAAGGTAAAAATAAATAAAAAGAATGGAAACCAATGGTTAATTAAAGACGTGATATGTATACTAGATATGAAAAGAAATCTAATTTCAACAAGACAGTTGGCAAGTGAAGGTTGTATATCTATATTTACAGATAAGATGTGGAAGGTCACTAAAGGATCAATAGTAATGGAAAAAGGAGAGAAAGTAGGTACATTGTATTTATGTACTAGAAATGCTAACTCTTATATCTCTTTATCTTCTAAAAGAGTGGATACATCATTATGGAATCATAGTCTTGGACACATGAGTGAGAATCGGATGTAGATACTTCACAAAAGGAATTTATTGCTAGATATTAAACAAGTTGATTTGGATTTTTATGAACACTATGTTTAAGGAAAACATAAGAGAGTTAGATTTCTTAGAATCATAAAAGAAAAGAAGAGTGAAAAATTGGAGCTTGTGCATACAGATGTATGGGGACCAGCTCGGGTATCATCTCTTGGTGGCTCTTATTATTATGTTACTTTTATTAATGATGCAACTAGAAAAACTTGGGTTTATTACATTCGACAAAAATATGATGTTTTTGATACTTTTAAGAAATGGAAAGCATTAGTTGAGAATGAGACATGAAAGAGGTTGAAGTGTCTCAAGTTTTATAATGGATGTGAATACTGCAACAAGGAGTTTTATAATTACTATTCCTACCATGGGATTCATAGAGAAAAAATAGTTCTAGGAACACCACAAAAAAATGGTGTGTCAGAAAGGATGAATAGAACAATTATGGAACGTGCAAGGAGTATGAGATTTCATGTTGGGTTGCCCCTACATTTTTGGGAAGATGTTGTAGATACTCTTGTTTACTTATAAACATATGAACTTCAAGATCTTTCAATGTGGAATTCCATAGTAGGCATGGATAGGTAAACGGGTAAACTATTCATTTCTGACTACTTTCAGTTCTGAAGCATTTGTCCATATTGATAAATAAAATAGAACAAAGATTGAAGCAAAATCAAGGAAGTGTACCTTTATTGGATACGGTGTTAATGATTTTGGTTATCTCTTATGGGATTATGAAAACCACAAAATCATTATGAGTAGAGATGTCATATTCAATGAGAAGGTCCTATACAAAGATCAATTGTAGGGAAAGAAATAGGAAAAAGAAAAACTAGAATACATAGTGTTTCATGAGATCATTGAAAAAGAAACTCCAAAGGTACCTGAAAATAAAAATGTAGAACAACAAGAGAAACACGTACCTCAAAATCATGCAAGTGTTGTTAGAGGATCTACCAAGTTAAGTAGACCCCCTGAATGATACTCTCCTTCATTGGATTATTTATTGTTGATTGATTCTGGTGAACCAGAAAGTTATGAAGAGGCAATGCAGGTAGACACTAAAAATAAGTAGGAGGAAGGCATGAAAGAGGAAATGGATTCCTTGGTAAATAACCAGACTTGGGACTTGGTTCAGTTTCCTGCAGAAAAAAGAACATTACATAATATATGGGTTTGTAGGTTGAGGGAAGAAGATGGAGGCAAAAAGTGGTACAAGGCCATACTTTTTGTAAAGGGGTTTGCATAGAAGAAAGGTATATATTTTGATGAAATATTTTCTCCTATTGTTAAAATGACTCTAATTGTGACCATTTTAAGTCTTGTGGAAGTAGAATATTTGCATCTTGAACAGTTAGATGTAAAAATAGATTTTCTCCATGGGAATTTGGATGAAGAGATTTATATGCAGTTGCCACAAGGGTATGAGGTCAAAAGGAAGGATAATTTGGTATCAAGTTGAAGAAGAGCTTGTATGGCCTAAAGAAAGCTCCAGGACAATGTTATTTGAATTTTGAGAGGTTTATGAAAGAACAAGGTTATAGATGTCATTCTAATCTTTGTGTTTATTTTAAGAAGCTAGAAAATAGAAGCTATATTATCTTGCTATTATATGTAGACCACATGCTTGTTGTAGGGTCTAACATGCAGGATATAAATGTACTCAAGAAGAAATTAGATAATTCATTTGTGATGAAGGATTTGGGTACTGCAAAGAAACTTTTTGGTATGAAAATAATAAGAGATGGGAAAAATCACAAATTGACATTGTCTCGGGGTAAGTATAGAGAGAAGGTGTTGGAGAAGTTTAGAATGCAGAATGAAAAACTAGTTAGTACAACTTTGGACAGCCATTTCAAATTAACCAAGGAAATGTGTCCCAAGACACAAGATTAGATTGAATACATGTCCAAGTTCCTTTATTCATCATCATTTGGAAGCTTGATGTATGCAATGGTGTGCAAAAGACCTGATATTTCACATGCAGTGGGAGTTGTGAGTAGGTATATGAACAATCCAGGTAAAGAACATTGGGAGGTTGTAAAGTAGATTCTCAGGTATTTGAGAGGTACTAGTTCTCATGAATTATGTCTTGGAGGTTCAGATATTTTTGTACAAGGATATGTTGATTCAGATATGGTAGGTGCTGAATATAGCAAGAGGATCACTGCATGGTATTTTTTTAATGTAGGTGGAACAATAGTAAGTTGGATTTCAAAACTACAAAGGGTTGTTGCACTTTCAATACTGAAAGTAGAGTATGTTGTTGCTACATAGGCCAGCAAAGAGATGATTTGGTTACAAAGGTTTATCGAGGAATTGGGAAAGCAACATGAGAATAGGAGGTTGTATTGTGACAGCCAGAGTGCAATTCATCTTGCAAAGAACTCAGCCTTCCATTCTAAGAAAAATAATATACAACTTAGCTACCATTTCATACAGTTTGTTTTGGAATATGGAAAACTGAATTTGGAAAATATCCATACTAGCTACAACGTTGCAGACATGCTGACAAAGGTAGTAACCAAGGAGAAACTGAGTTCCTGCTCATTTTCAATTGGTCTTCAAGCATGAAGGTGAAGATGAGAAATTTTCTAGGTCCAAGGTGGATCATATCCCATCAGGTATAACAACAATGGAGATTGTTGGTTATGGAGCCTGATTATACTCCTAATTCATATGCAAGTCAAAGAAACTATATGATACACAATTCTTTCCCCCCCTTATCCTTGAGGGGGTCGATTTTTTTTTTTAATGAAATTCAAATATTATAATTCGGTAGTCAATATGAACCATTCATTATAAGGTCGTAGATATAAGGTAGAAGTTATGTTAGGCTTTTTTTCCCTGGAAGGAAACCCTCTTTTATGTATGAGGGAATTGTATTGTGGCGGTAGATGAGAGTGAATATTGTATTATGAAATATGTTACGAGGAAAATATCTCTATGGCTTAGGGTAAACCACAATAGATGGAATGACATGCAAAAATCAACTCTAATCCCAAGTATTCTATATAAATGAAATTCTAAAAATACAAGGTTAAGAGCCTACCTCATTTGAACATTCAAAGAAGACCATCGTTGAGCAGGTGACCCAAAGATTTATACCTGCAACTTGTAATCAACGACCAATATACAAAGCATATGGTGATAATATATAATGTCAACATATAAATTAGCATAATTCATTAACATACACGAAAAATACACCCATGGAATAGTAATTCAAATATTTACAAGATATCAATTGGATGAAAAAAGAGTATTTCTATTAAAATAATTAGTAGAAGTACATAGGTGAAATTGTTTTGTAACGACGCATGTCAGAACTGAGAAGCTAAGTCTATGCAGTTGGTCTTCCATCACTTCAATCCTCCACAAAGGTAATCTCATATATAGGAGTCAATGAGGTTCTCCATAAAAAAGAAACAAGAGCTTGGGGACTGAACACAAGAAGTTCATACTTTCGAGGACAAAGGGATGCAGAATCAATATGAAATGAAATTTTTCCAGAGTGTCTTTGTTGTCAAAGTGTAATATCCCCCACCTCTTAGAGAGGTGATGAGGAGACTCAGTGGCCTAGGAACCCCCACTAGGTCATAGTCTCACACTGAGGGGGAAGGTCAACTAGACTAAAGTTATATTTTTAAGTTGACTTGAGAAAGAAAAAGGATAAAGGGAGTAAAAGATAACTCAACAGAAGAATAGAAATTAACCATGGGAGTAACCTAACTCAACAGATAATCAGAAGGAGAAAGTATAAGTAAGAGGTTGGGGAGCACCTATCATTCATCCTGATTTTTGGTATATTTCTTGTTAGTGCTCTTGAGCATTCAATTTGGGGGTTTGCTGTACAAACCCTTGTGAGAAACTCAATGGTGAAATATCCACTCACCTTGTTCCACAACTTGGTCTCGGGGATGAAATATTCCTCCACACCATTCTATTCTTAGCATATCTCGTTCTAGAGCCCCAGCAAACAGCATGACCGTATTATTGGGGAATTCCCAGCAAGGGCGCACCATACCATTGAGGAAGGTTCGATTTAGCTATTCAAGAGGGCACAACTCTCTTAGAAGATTTCGCACTTGGAGAGGTTTTCCTTGTATGTTGGGCTTGAAACTTCAGGAGGAGGATTCCACTGCCCTGATCCACTTCTTGACCGAGTTTGGGCTTGTTTAGAACATTCTTCCATCAGGGCCGAATTATTGAGGGCTTTTGTCTCCACTTGGAGCGTGGCACTCTCTGGTTGAAGGGTTAAACATTCAAATCTACTTGATACTGGTATTCATTACTTATTCAGCCTTTAGAGGCTTCTTTGTATTGACGGGAGCATTTTGTAGTAGCTCATATCTATTATTTGTACGATCGTCTGAGGTTTATGCTAGATCGACCATCTATTGTATTGATCCTACATTGCTTATAATAAAAGGGTTAGATCTTTGCTTGTGCTTCTATATCTTGAATGTATGATGATCTTCATGTATTGAATGAATCTTGTATGCACTTAATAGCTCAATAAACACTGGCACGATCACAAACCAGTGGTAGTTAGTGATTCCACGCCAGAATTTGGCTTGGGATCATTACAGTGGTATCAGAGCTTCGATCCTCCAAACCTATGGAGGGATCAGCGCATGCAGAGGTACAGTAGTATTTTTATGGGTCAAAAGAAGAAATCGAGTAGTGAAACAGAGGCCGAAATGGAAGGGTCAGGGGATGACCATGAGCCTTTAGGATTGGCTCTCATAGCAGTCGAGTTTGATAAGTTCTAGCAATCCGTCAACCGCACAGAAAGTACATTGGTCCAACACTTGGGCGAGTACCATGAAACCAGGAGAAGGGAACAGGCCGAACTCTCTGAAACTTTGAAGAGGGTTGACGAGAACCTGCAGATAATGAATAAGAATCAAACCAAGCTAAATGAACTTATGATGCAAGTGAACCATCAAGGGAAGAACCCTGATATGTATGGGAATAAGGAGGCTGGTGGATCCGGGGAAATCCATGAGGAGACCGGATACAATCCAGAGAAAGTAGTTAGATCTGAATGAAGTCTGGATGAAGACACAGGCCAGGGTCATATGGGTAGCAGGGTCAATTAGAGACGATACATACCTATGTTCATAGATGATCAACTTGGTCGACATTCAGGTAGCAGAGCTAACCCTAGACCCTACATGCCCACATTCACAGATGAGCAAGGGCAACAGGAACAGGTAGAAGAATTTGTGGAGCAAATGGCAAGGAGTACCAAAGAATACTACAGCTTGGATATGAAGATCAAAAGACAGATGTGCCTAGATCAATATTGCCAACTCAAGTTCAGAAATCAACCTAGGACAAACCACAGGGGTAGTTTTGAGTTTGAACGTAGAGCAGGGAAGATAGAAATTCCATACTTTGACGGTACGACCAATATGACAACACAGTCTTGGGTACAAAAGGTGGATACTTACTTACATCTCAACCCCATGAGGGAGATGGAGGCCATCAAGTTTGCCACTATGTACTTGGATGGAAAGGCTCATGACTGGTGGTATCACGGACTCACTACACTTGGCCACAATCAGATTGTGTCATATACAGAATTCACTTAGAGGCTCATTGATAGATTTGATCAAGGAGATCCTGAGTTACATTTCCGGGAGCTAACCCAACTCAAACAAACAGGTATATCTGAATCATACATTGATGAATTTCAAAGGTTTGTAGTGATGGTGCAAGATATGTCCCCGACCAGGCTCATGATGCTTTTCACAGAAGGGTTGATGGAACCTCTGAAGGGTTGGGTAAAGGCCTTCAATCCTACCAGCCTACAAGAGGCCATTTGGAAGACGAGGGATTTGGGTCCAGCCGCTAAACCTAAATTCATAACCAAACCACCTCTCAACAATGGTAGAAGAGATCAAAGGTCTCCAATAAACCAGGGGGGACGTGACCCTAAGGGTTTTAACAAAGGCCGTGGTAGAATAGATGACAACACTAGGAGATAACTGAGGAGGAAGCAACTCTGCTTCACATGCAAGGAACCATGGAACCCATCACACAAGTGCATGGGACGTGGTCAGGTGCACTACATTAAGGTCACTTCAGACAATGAAGAGGAAGATGAGATTGGCCAGATACAGAACATGGAGGCAGACACCAATAAGGTAGTAGAGGAGGAGCATATCATGGGATATGATAGTATGGCCACCTTGGCATCTATTAGTGGGGTACCTAAGTATAACACCTTCTGAATAAGGGGGGTCTTGTAGGGTCAAAGAGTTTCAGTCTTGATTGATGGAGGAGCTTCCCACAACTTCATTGATGCAGCATTATTGAAGAGGAGGCACATACCCACAGTAGAATTTGAAGGATTCAAAGTGGAAGTTGCAAGAGGAAGCACTATACCCTGTGACAGATATATTCCAGGCATGAAACTTACCTTGGGTAGGCACGAGCTGATACAAGACATCTATGTCATGGACATTCCAGACACCAACATCATCCTAGGGGTTCAATGGCTCAACACACTAGGGCCTATCACCACCAACTACAAAACAATGGAAATGTCATTCACAGAGAAAGGTGGACGAAAGGTAGTGCTGAGGGGCATAACAGACAATGTTGCAAAGGTAGTCACGGCCAAGAGGATGGAGGCCATATTCCAGAGGGAAGAGATAGTATACGCAGCGGAATACAGGATTGTGACACGTTTGGATGAACAGGTCAAGGTTCACTACACTCCAGAGATCAAAGAAATCCTTGACAGGAACCACAAGGTGTTTGGGCCTATTCCTCCAGGGGTACCACCAGATAGAGGGTTTGAGCACATTATTGAGATAGAGGAAGGGGCCAAACCAGTTATCACCACACCATACAGACACCCCAAGAAGTACAAATATGGGATAGAGAAGGCCATCAAGGAACTTTTGGACATGGGGCACATCAGACCCAGCAGCATCCCTTTTGCTTCTTCAGTAGTGCTGGTGAAGAAGAAAGATGGCACTATGAGAATGTGCATTGACTTCAGGGCTTTGAACAAAAATACCATAAAAAATAGGTACTCGATACCCAGGATTGATGAACTGTTGGATGAACTGCATGGGGCCATCTATTTCACGAAGATTGATCTTCACTCTGGTTATCATCAGATCAAGATGAGGGAGGAAAACATCTCAAAAATGGCTTTTAGATGTCACTACGGCCATTACGAGTTTTTGGTGATGCCCTTTGGTTTAACCAATACCCCTGCTACATTCCAATCATGTATGAACCATGTGTTCAACAAGCAGCTGAAGAAGTACCTGTTGGTATTTTTTGATGACTTGCTTATCTACAACAAGACGTGGGAGGAGCATCTCAGGCATGTGGATCAAATTTTGTCAATCATGGAGGAACAATCACTGTATGCTAAGGAGTCCAAATGTGAGTTTGGAATGACAGAGATCCTCTATTTAGGACACATCATTGGGGCAAAGGGGGTACAAGTACATCAGGAGAAAATACAAGCCATCATGGAATGGCCTACTCCTAAGACACTCACCGAATTGAGAGGATTTTTGTGTATGTGCACGTATTACAGGAAATTTGTCAAAGGATTTTCTCAGCTGTGTGCACCTTTGACTGATTTGACTAAGAAAGGGGCCTTCAAGTGGGACGAGGAGGCTCAAATAATGATGGAAAAGATGAAGGAAGTGATGAGTACATGCCCAGTCTTATCCTTCCAAATTTTAGTCTTCCTTTTACCTTGGAGTGTGACGCCTCTGGGGAAGGAATAGGGGCCGTAATGATGAAAAAGAGGGACCCGCTTGCCTATGAGAGTCGGAATCTCAAGGGTCCCGAACTACTCTACAACATTTATGACAAAGAAATGCTGGCTATCATGCATGCACTAGACAAATTTCGGCATTACTTGGTTGGTGCCAGGTTTGTGGTCAAGTCAGATCATAACAGTCTCAAATATCTATTGGAACAGAAGGACTTGGACGAGAGGCAAAAAAAATGGGTAAGAAGAATACAGGCCTACGACTTTGAAATTGAGTTTATAAAGGGGAAGAACAATGTGGTGGCTGATGCCTTATCCAGGAGGCCATCCATCCTTGCCATAACAGGGGTAACAGTTGACTGGAAAGACCATCTAGTGATGGAGTATGTAGAGGATCAGTTTGCGTGCCAGCTACTGGACGGATAGGTGCAAGATGGATATTTCAAGGTTATAAATGACCTCATCTACTACAAATATCGAATCTTCTTGGTTCCTGGATCGACCTTCAAGGCTAAATTATTGCAGGCGTGACATGACTCACCAATGGCAGGACATCAGGGGATCAGCAAGACGTACAGGCAGGTGAGAGAAAGGTTCTCTTGGAAGGGTCTCAAGGAGGATGTGATTAAGCACGTCAAAGAGTTTACTACATGTTAGTCAAAAAAGGATGAGCACATGCACCCAATAGGACTATTGCAACCCTTGCCCATTCCAGAGCACAAGTGGGAAAGCATATCCATGGATTTCATTACTGGACTGCCAAAGACGCAAGGGAAGGACTGCATATTTGTAGTGGTGGACAGGTTAACAAAGTTTTCACATTTCTTTGCCATAGCTACCGACTTTAGTGTAGCACAGGTGGCTGAACTGTTCTTCAGGGAGATTTTCAGGTTGCACGGCCTACCCAAGACCATTGTCAGTGATAGAGATAGTAGGTTTATGAGTACTTACTGGCAGGAGTTATTCAGGTTGGTTGATATGGCCTTGACCCCTAGCACCAGCTGTCACCCTCAGATGGATGTACAGACAGAGATAGTCAACAAATGGGTGGAGGGATACCTCAGAAACTATGTGGCAGGGAAACAGAAAGCATGGACCAGATGGTTGCATCTGGGAGAGTATTGCTACAACACCACCCAACATATGTCCATTGGCATGTCACCATTCTGAGCCTTGTATAGCTATGATCCTTTATCATTTTTGGAGATTGTGTTTGGTGACAGAAGGGTACCTATGGTACAGGATTGGATCGAGCAGAGCCAAGACATTCTCAGGGAACTGAAGGATCATCTACAGAGGGCACAAAACCAACAGAAGGTCCAAGCAGACAAGCACCGAGTTGATCGTACTTTTGAGGTTGGCGACTTAGTCTATCTGAGACTGCAACCATACAGGTAGGCGTCCATTAAAAGAAGTGGAGCAGAGAAACTGTAGCCACGTTTCTTTGGACCCTATAGGGTCAGCAGAAAGATAGGGGTCGTAGCTTATGAGTTGGAGCTTCCACAGGGCAGCCAAATACAAAACATCTTCCATGTCTCATGTCTTAAGAAAGCCCTCGACCAACACATCAAACCTATTGAGGTATTACCCCCCATGGATGAAGAGGGATAGCTTATTCTAATTCTGGAAGAGATATTGGAAGTCTGAGAGAAGAGGCTTAGAAACCGAAGCATCAAGGAGTACCTAATTAGGTGGAAGGATTTACCCATTGAGGATGCCACTTGGGAAAAGGAGCACGTGGTCAAAGAAGCATGTTTGGAATTGCTTGAGGACAAGCAATTTCAAGCAGGGGAGACTGTAATGTCCCCCACTTCTTAGAGAGGTGATGAGGAGACTCAGTGGCCTGGGCACCCCCACTAGGTCATAGTCTCACACTAAGGGGGAAGGTCAACTAGACTAAAGTTATATTTTTAAGTTGACTTGAGAAAGAAAAAAGATAAAGGGAGTAAAAGATAACTCAACAGAAGAATAGAAATTAACCATGGGAGTAACCTAACTCAACAGAGAATCATAAGGAGAAAGTATAAGTATGAGGCTGGGGTGCACCTATCATTCATCCTGATTTTTGGTATATTTCTTGTTAGTTCTCTTGAGCATTCAGTTTGGGGGTTTGCTGTAAAAACCCTTGTGAGCAACTCAGTGGTGAAATATCCACTCACCTTGTTCCACAGCTTGGTCTCGGGGATAAAATATTCCTCCACACCATTCTATTCTCAACATATCTCTTTCTAGAGCCCCAGTAGACAACAAGACCGTATTAATGGGGAATTCCCAGCAAGGGCGCACCATACCATTGAGGAAGGTTCGATTTAGCTATTCAGGAGGGCGCAACTCTCTTAGAATATTTCTCACTTGGAGAGGTTTTCCTTGTACTTTGGGCTTGAAACTTCAGGAGCAGGATTCCACTGCCCTGATCTACTTCTTGACCAAGTTTGGGATCATTTGGAGCATTCTTCCATCAGGGCCAAATTATTGAAGGATTATGTCTCCACTTGGAGCGTGGCACTCTCTGGTTGAAGGGCTCGATATTCAGATCTGCTTGATACTGGTATTCATTACTTATTCATCCTTTAGAGGCTTCTTTGTATTGACGGGAGCATTTTGTAGCAGCTCATATCTATTGTTTGTACGACCGTCTGAGGTTTATGCCAAATCGACCATCTATTGTATTGATCCTACATTTCTTATAATAAAAGGTTCAGATCTTTTCTTGTGCTTCTATATATTGAATGTATGATGATCTTCATGTATTGAATGAATCTTGTATGTACTTAATAGCTCAATAAACACCGGAACGATCAAAAACTAGTGGTAGTTAGTGATTCCACACCAGAATTTGGCTTGGGATCATTGGTCTTCCATCACTTCAATCCTCCACAAAGGTAATCTCATATATAGGAGTCAATGAAGTTCTCCATCAAAAAGAAACAAGAGCTTGGGGACTAAACACAAGAAGTTCATACTTTCAAGGACAAAGGGATGCAAAATCAATATGAAATGCAATTTATAGCCTTAAAATATAACTAAAGGGGCGAGTTGGAGCATTTCCAATATATGGAAGGTCAAGGATCATGGATCTCGTGACATGGCATAGAAACTCGACACAAATTTAAATTTTCGAGCACCAAATATGATGTGTGTAGGTTGTATTGGAGTGAAACATGTATACACTTGTTGTATAACTGATAGGGAGCATATATGTGGGAAAATGTGCATTTTTGTCTTTGGAATGAACAAAAAGGGGGAATTCAAGTCTGCAAAGGGTAATGGAAGGCCATTGAAGAAAGTTTCATAGAGTGAGGAAAACTTTGTTATAACCGATGCCCCCTAACATGTGAGGTCAGAGGACTATCTGTGATGGACCAAATACACTATAATTCCCAGGAGAGGAGTAATGAAGACTCAGTTGGAAGTACTAGTTTCTCATATGAATATTAATATCCATAATGACTTTGTACACATGGATTCCAATCTAAATAAAACTGCAAATCCATTTGGAAATATATGAAATAGTTGTTCATGGCCATGAATAGGCAATACAAAGTAAACATATGCCATAGGCTATCATAATCATGGAAAAGGTGCAGTGGAATCCAATCTCAAAATCAAATGAAGATATCTATATACAATGGAGTACAATAGGATCTCCCATGATCAGTGAATTCATATAGGTACTGGTCCAATTAAATACAACAATAGATGAGGAATGTTGTTATTGTCACTTGGAGGTCTTCTACACTATCTGTCGAAGGTGAAAGTTTTCATCATGTGAATAGAGGAGTTGAGGTCAAACCCAATGAGGCTTTTTCTTATTACAGGTCATTAAGGTATATCGTTAACAAACGTGAGACCACCCACCAATAATGAAAGTAGGCATCAAGGAACCAAGTACATTCTACAAGTGTGAATAAGGGTGTTGAGGTCGAACACTTGAAGAATCCATCAATCATGAGACATTAATTATAGACTTCCTTTCAACAAGAGAACGAGACATATGGATAACTTAGGCACCATAGACTTGATAATGGTCACTGATAAAAAAACTTGATGCAAGAGCCATCAACATATTCTCCATAGGGACTAGAAGAATAACCATTCAGATGAGTGAACTCTAAGTAATGAGAATAGCTTCCTAAGGTCATGCTAAACCAAAACTTTGGATGAAAATGGACTCAAACGTTTGTGCTTTTTTCAAAGGTGACATGAATACTACTGATATGAGATAATATTCTTCTCTCGTCGTATTTTTTTGGGTTTTTTCATAGGCAAATAAATGTTATGATATAGGAGAGGAAACAAGTTTCACGCGTAAGAAACTAGTTCCTAGCAACATAACATATCTATGTTCAATGTTAGGAAGTGCATGTGGGGCATGGACACTCAGGGGGATGTTTCCTCTAAGGGTATAGGGTGTCAAGATGAAAAGGATATATGGAAGGCACTTCTTGGATAGTGATGAAAATTGCAGAGGTAAGAGGCCTATAACAAGAAAGCGAGAACCAAAAATAGGCTCAGCAATTCAAGAAGAATAATGGAATGAAATTACAACTTGTTGGAAGCCAACAATTCTGTCAATTTTTATCACAATTAAAATCACCACTAAGGGGTTATATGTTTATGTAGCTACCATATCCCCGCATTTATAAGTGCTTTTGTTTCTGAGTTTGAAGGCAATGATTGGGCTAAACTTATCTTATTAAGTTTTTCGTTTGATTTTTTCGTATATTTTGTTTTAAAATTCATGACTGTAAGCATGAATTTAAATAAAAACTTGGTTTGGGATTTATATCTCCTACCTAAGAAATTTCACTTTGAAGGCACCCATATATTGCTAAGTTTCAAGTTTTATGAACTTATTGATTGATTCACTATCACAATGTTTATGTATTATGGGTATCATGACTTAATTGGCTCTATGGTTGATCGTTGGTTTTAATTTGTGAAATGTTTGAATACAAAAAACATTGGTTTAACATTTGATATGGGTCTCATGCTCTTAACGGTCATATCAACACTCGTGTCACTTAGTATAGGCATGTTGTACCCATGATTTCACCTCACCTGGTTGTCTTTCACATTAATGAAACCATTCATTTTTTGAAATGACATTCGATGGTAGTCATGGGTTTGATACTCATTATGGGAAATGGCTCTTAGATCTGAGAACCTTTCGGTTCCTTGTATCTCTAAACTTAAGATTTCACAGCATGGTGTTCTCCAAACCTCCCAGTTTTCATTCCTTTTTAGTTTGCACAGACCTCTCTATGTTACTCGTCTACGAGAAGAAGAAACCTACCTCCTATGATATCCATTGTATCTATTTCACAGTGGAAATGGCACATGTGGTTCGAATCAAGCCAAATGGTTGTCAAACTCTTCTTTCGCATGATGATGTCATAGATGACCTGAAGGCTCATGGTTGGGATGTCTTCCTTGGGAAATTCAAAGGCTACAACCTCGCGGTTGCACAGGCCTTTGCATAGACATTTGACGGTTTTAGGGCCAAGGTCGGGGATATGTAGTTGGAAATAACAGAATATTTCATAAGTCGGGTGATAGGACTCCCATTGAAAGGTGAAAAGTGGTTTGAGAATGATAAAATGGAGGATGTTCCATGGATCTAATTCATGGTTTCCCGCAAATCCACCTGTTGTCCTAAAGGTATTCCCATTGCTCTTCTGAAACCTAGATGGCACAACCTTATTTTAATTTTGAAATAGTTTATCACATGTGAAGGCCGATATGGTTTGTTTTTTCTATACCATGTTCGGTTGCTTATGTTATTCATAGGGTTTGAATTGAACATGTCATTCTACTTGTTAATGAGCCTATACAAAATGTTGAAATTTTTTAAGAGACAAAGCATGAATTCTCTGTCGAGCCTCTTTCATCATGAGCTCATAAAAATCTTTTTAATATCTCACTTGTCCCAAATCGGAGACAATTGGGAGAATTTCTTGAGCCAAAATGGTTTTTCCCAGGTCGACAATACATTGAACTTACCTTTGAATGTAAATCTCAAATTGGATAGTCCTGTGATCGAAAGTCATCTTTTCAATTCACCTGAGGGCTATGAATTTAATGAACATGCCTCTATTGTTTTGGAAACTCTTGTGGTTAAGAAAATACCATGTATGTTTTCTCCTAGGAAATCATTGGAACAGATAGTGGGCGAATTAAAAGGAAAATCTTCCCCTGTGCCTACGAATGAACCTAATCTGAATAGTAATGATAAGCCTATTGTAAATAAAATTCGTAAGGGTAAGAAACAACAGACCTCAGATTTAAATTTTAGAAACAAAAGGTCTGGTCGATTTATTTCTAGGAATTTAAGGAATCAGAAAAAGGATCATTTGAGCTCGATCTCTATGATCGAGCTCAATGATCACTGTTCATATCAAGAGATAAAATATTTCTTAGCTCAGGAATATCCAGACAACCAATGTCCCGAGAATGAAGCTATTACCCAGGTTAAACAGTATGACTTCGTGTATAAACTACCTCTATATCTCAAAGGACAAGAGGGTTTTACATGTGTTAGTCATGACTTGAAACAAGCCATGAGAAAGCACGAAATACTCATCGTTGACTATATTCCACATTGATCTGTCATTGCACCAGTACATTGTGACAGTTTCTTAGATTGGATAGAGCATTATTTTAGGGATATTTTGTTCTTACAGGCTCAAGTAAAACGTCTAGTTTCTCAGAATTCTCTACTAGAACGAGAGAACCAAGACTTGAAAGCACACACAGAAAGGGAAAATAAAATACTCAAGAGATCTGGTAATATAATCATAAAAAATACAACCAGTTTCAAAGCCATCATAAATTCAGAACTGTTTGATCCTTCATGTGCTAATTTCTAATGGTAAAAAATGATTTTGTTTGATTTTATTCCATTATGTTATGAAAAATCAAAATAGGGAGATTTAATCTTGATTTCTTTTGTTAATAATAAGACTAGCTACATAATCTATGATTCTATAGCCAGTCTATTTTTTGAATATTTGTTAGCATTGTTTTTCTTAATATCAAATTTGTTTTTGCTATCTACAGGAAATTGATGATTATGATGTTGATTACATGGAGCAAACACCTTGGATCATACGCTTTGTTATTCAGTGATTTCTTTCTTTTATGTTGATAAAACTTTATTATTATTTTGACAAAATAATTCATACATGAGTGGTTTCTAGTTTCACTATTTTTGTAATACTATCTATTTTTTGGGGATTCAACTCTATCTTGCATGATAAGAGTATGTGAATCCTAAACTAGTCTAAATATTGGTCACTCTTAGTAGTGAAAAATATATTTTTTGGCTGGGATACATTATGGACATATAATTTTCAAGACTGATATGGATAAGTTGTTCACTATTCGGCTTTAGACCTTTGTGACACTTACCCTATTATGTTTTTTGCTTACATTTTATGAAATGTTATTACTTTTTATACAGCTTTAGTCTGGTTATCGTATGGTATTTCATATTATTTAGTACTTTGATGATGTCTGTACTTTGTTGTTCCGTATTACATCTGTGATCAATCTGTCATTTAAATATTATTGATTTATGTTGGATATTGGATGATGGATTATATGAATTCTTTGTATTGAGTTTTATTTATTAAGTGTTCATTATTACAAGATCACCATATCTGTACATTTATCAGTATGTTGTTATATTCTTGTTCCGAAGCACCTTGGAGTTTGTTCTAGGAGTATTAGCATCATTCTGTTATAGGTTTCCCTCATAAGAAGGACAGTCAGGAGTTTGAATTGCACATGAAGATAAATTCATTTTAGCTGATTAATTATGGGTTAGTTTATTTGTTCTTTAGTTAGTTTATTTATCAATGAAATAAGAACAACTTGAATTTTCTTTGACTGTTTATCTATTCTTATTTCAATTACATTCAATTAGCATTTTTTAGTTATTTTTTTATATTTTAAATATTAAATAGAAAACATAAAAATGTATGTGCTTTCTTTATCTCTTTTATAAACACTTTCAAAAACATCTATTTCGCAAGATATCCAGTAAATCTTGCAAATTGTATATACATTGTTCATAATCACATGCACATATTCATGTTTCTATTTTGACGCTTGTAAATTATTAAACTTAGATTATTAGTATCATAGTTTTATAGGTTAGTTTCTTTTCTTATATTTAGTCTAGGACTTTAGTTGTCTAATGGAGCCATTAAACCAGTCGGGTCATTTCATGACAAATGGATTGGGTTATTTAGACAACCCCGGTCCGGATTTGACCTTCCAGTTGACGGTGTGTCACTTACACTCGTCAACACAACTTAGCTCCAAATATGTCATTTTTCATAGATTTGGTCCTCTAGGCCGGAAAAAGTATAAAATAATACCAAGGAGAACTCTTCTAGACAATGGTGACTAGAGTATTCATTTTTTGTAATTAGTCTACTTGGTCCAGAAAAGGATTAAACTTATACCAATTAGACTTCCTTTCAAAACCATTTAACGAGTGTGAAAGAGACAAGTTCACTCAACAATCTTTTAGTTTTTCCAGGAGCCGAAAAATAGCTTAACCAAGACTCGGGGGGACTCCCATAGGTAATGGTTAGAATGCTTGTGAGAAATAAAATGGGGTTTGAACGCAAATTCATATTGGGACTATAAGGAACTCCTGGTCCTAAGGAATAACTTTTGCATGGGCACCAAATGACACAACGATTATAACTAGGGCACCCATGTTTGGTAAGTCTCTACCACTTAATAATGACACTTCTAGTAGAAATGAGAAGGTTTAGTGTCTCTAATAAATAGGTTCGTACCTAAGGTGTATGGATCATGGTCATAGGATGCTGCAATAATTCAAAATGGAGTAAAAACCTATCTTATATGTTGGTGAAAGAATACATGTCAAAGGCATGAATAGGGGTAGGAGGTTGGAAGGCATAAAAAATCCTAGAAAAAAACACTAAAACTAAGTCTTTCCACTGTGCTTATTAGTCCATAAGGTCAAAAAATACAAAATAACTATCGAAAGTGGGTAAAACATTTATATTAATAGTAAAAATAGAACATTTTTCCATATCATTTGAGTTTTTCCACCCACATAGTGCATTTTAGGCCATTTTCCCACGATCTTCAAGTGTCATTTGTAGGAGCTAATATCTATGGAATCAACAACCATCTGGACCAAGTAAGTGGCCATCCCCTCTCCTTCAATTTCAAAGGTTTAAATTTTAGTTTTAGGCCCCTTTTTTTGAGTATTAGAGGGTGTTATACGGAAACTAGGGTGTACATTGGTGACAAATCATCGAGTCGCATATGCAACCCCATACACGTGGGAAACATGAAGCATTCACGCGTATATGAATCCATATATGTGATCGTTATCAAGTTATCCCATGTACAAGTCCGTGAACAAGAGTTTGAAAGGGATTTCACTCAAAAAATGGTTTCTCCTTTGCAGGATGGGTATTGAATGGAGAGAAAGGGAACATGAGGAGATAGATGCAATAGTGGGAAGAGATGAAAAGGCCCAACAAAATTTAAAAATATGTGTCCTTTACAAATTTTGGGCTCTCAAAGGAATGAAGGCTCAGTTGAGGTTACTCCATTTACTGGTGAACTACTAGGATCCAGTGACAGAGTCCTTCAATCTCGATGGGAAAAAATTGAGGATTGAAGTGGATGATATATATTTTATCACATGATTGTCTTGCTGGGGCAAGGTAGTGAATATCAAGGACCAAGGGGTTAGGGGTGGTATGACTATGGAGGAATACATTTCCACCCACTATGTTTCATGCACAAATAAAGTAGGGAACCAACTCCCTATCAAGGCGATCGAGAACCTGAGTCTAAAGATCATTGTGCATGTACTCACATGGATTTTGGGGTCGGACTTATTGCACTAAGAATCAATTCCACTCATTTTCTATGCGGTGGAGTGTTTAAGACCCATTATTTATGACTGGTGTACCTCACTGCTAGCTAACATGAAGATCCAGATGACGGATTGCAAACAAGGGAGAATGAGAAATTTCATATTTGCATCCATACATTGTAGTTTTTTCTTTGAGAGGGTTTCAAGTTTGATCCCTAGAGTAGATATTAATCCACATGAACTACGTGATCCAGCCATGTCATGGTGGACCGACGTGATGAGGTGGCTAGGAGATGGTAGGGTTCCAACCTCCTACAATGATGAGTTCTTTTTCTGGTGGTGTCGACAGGTCATAGCCATTGAAGACTATCCTTATGGAGGGATCGCCTATAGGGGGATACTAACATGCCCTTTTCAACAAGTTTCACCTATGGTCATATTGGTAAGAAATGTTTTTATAAAATTCATTTTTTTGTGTTTTTCAATTTTGGTAAAGAAAAAGTAAAAAACACAAATCTTTTTGCATGGTGTCAAGTATTAACAGTTGCTTTGTTACATAGATGTAGGTATGTGAAAGCCAGAGGGATTCCCATGACATCAACGAAGGGGCCAAGGAGATGAGATAGTAGGAGGGGATGCGAAGAGAGTGCTATAAAACGTGCAAGGGAACTTGTCTCGATTGATGCACATGATTCCTATGGTTCAAGTGGGGGATCTGCCAGAGGTTATGCAGTGACAGGTTGTGGGTGTACCCCATGCATGGGTGGGAATTTTCCAGTGTCTTGCAAATTTTGTAGTGTGCTATCATGATATGCATCCTACACCATGGGCGTAGATTCCATGGTCATGCTATATATCATCCATATATGTATTTTGAGGGTGTGAGCCCCATTTTGTACTATGACAACATATTTTTTGGACTTGAAAGGATGAAATATAAAAAATTTGGTCTTTGTCTTTACTTATATATGTTACAATGTGTAAATGTGTGAATGTGTTTTCTTTACTTAGTTATGTGACAAATTCCAAACTAAAATATAATGAGCATATGCATCAGATACATTATTATAACTTTTAGGGATGTGATTATAACTAAGAAAATCAAAGTATTGTTCCAAAAGTTGTACCCATAGGAATCCTCAGAGTAGAGTAGGATCTCTCACGTTGTAACTGTCATTCAACTAACATACGACTAACTGGGAGTCCAAGAAAAACTCTAAAGAACGAAAAACATGTGAAATGGCGTCACTTAATAGCTCTATAATGGCACTATACTCATCCACATTATTCGTTGATGGCTCCAGATGAACACCACCTGAAGACACTAGTTGGCCCTCAAGTGATTAAATGAACCAAGTGACAGAAGCAATGTTCAGCATATGATGACTAGCACCGTTCGTGAATCCTAAGTAAATTGAAGACTTCGTTGAAATTTGCCAACAAAGGAAAAACTTGATAATCAAACCGATGACACAAAACAAAATATTAAGAGGTATATACACTAAGATACACTAGTATACAAAGTTCACACCCAATTTTGAGGGATCAAGCATAATACATTTTAAGGTAGAGCCCATTTTTGGGCTCATCCAACATATTCCCTTCATAATATTATAATTTGTAGGCTCCTTTCTCTAAGATAGGTTGCACGATATAAGGATCATACCACATGGGGTTGAACTTACCTACCCCCAACGGTTCTTTGGCTTGGTCATAAAAGAGAACTAAGTCACCCTAAACATACTACCGGGGATAGACAAACTTATTGTACTAAACCTTAACACTTCATTTATTTTCTTCGATAGCCGTAGAGGTGTCTTGATGTTTCTCATCAAGGTGCTCCAGGTGCACGAGGTATTCTTCAAGATCGGATGTGTCAAGTAGGAGATCAATTTCCAACTTAAGGGAAGGGATTTCACATTCAATTGGAAGAATCAAATCCACGCCATGTACTAACTGAAAAGGAGAGAAACCAGTGGAAGTCTTCACCATGGTTCAATATTCCCAAAGTGCGAAGTAAAGCATCAGATGCCAGTCAGTTTTTCCCTAGTTGATTGTTTTTTGCAAAATGGTCTTGAGAGATTTATTAACCACCTCTACTTGTCCATTTTCCTAGGGATAGTAAGGGGAAGAATGGTCATGCTTAAACCCCAATTTTGATGCTAACTCTTTCATCATTTCATTATGAAAGTGACTTCCTTGATCAATGACAATCTCTCTTGGGATTCCAAATATGATGCATTCTTACCATCGGATTTAACAATAGGCATGGCCTCTACCCATTTAGTAAAATAATCCACATCCACAATAATATGATTGTGGCCCCCAACCTAGGCTGGGTTACAATCCATAAAATCTACCCCCTACTTAGTAAAGGGACTGACAATGAAAACTAGGTGAAGAGGGGTTGGGTGTGAGTGCATTTTCGAGTGAACACTTGGTAAGGTGACACTTCTTTACCACTTCAATGTAATCTTTAAAATTGATAGCCAAAAATAACCAGCTCACAATAGCTTTTTGGTTGTCGCAAGACTAGATAAATGACCACCACATGCCCCACTATGACATTCATTGAGAACAACCTCTACTACCTCGTGAGCCAAGAAACGACGTAAAATATTATCTACCCCTCAACGATACAAAGTGTCTCCAATAATAAGGTAGTTTTTAGCCTGATGACATATACGTCGTCGATCCTCTCTTGAAAGATGTTGGGGTAGCTTCAAGGTTTGAAGATAGATAAAAATGTCTCCATACCAGGGGTCTAAATATGAGATAAGGAAAATATGTTCATCCATGAATGCATCATCATGAAAAATATCCTCATCTAGTCGAGGGTAGTTTGATATCAACTCGGAAAAAACTAGTGATTTCTTATATTTCGCAGAAGAAAAATCAAGATCAAATTCTTGAAAAATAACAATCCACTTATTATATTTTCCCCCTATGATACACATGGTGAGGATGTATTCAAATGGATTGATATTTTCAACCACTGTAGTTTTGCAAAGTAAGATATAATGTCATAATCTCTGAACCACATGTACGATGGCCAAGGTCAGCTTCTCTACGTGCGATTATCTACGTTCAGGACCAACTAGGTTTCAACTGATATAGTAGACAATGTTCTCATGGATCTCATCATCCTCTTGAACTAGAACCATACCAACCATCCCTTCAGAAGTGGAAATATAAAGAAAGTATTCTCTACTGTAGTTCGGAGGCTTTAGCAAAGGAACCAATACCAAAGCTTTCTTAAGAGAATTGAAGGACTCCTAGGCTTGCTCATCCCATATAAATGAAGTGTCCTTCTTCAAAAGATGCATGAAACCTTTAGATAAATTGGCATAGTTCACTATGAAATGATGCAGGAAGTTAGCCTTCCCCTGTAAACCTTGAAGTTTTTTAATGTTGCACGGGGGAGGCAATCGAAGTATTCCCTCAACCTTCATAGGATCTACCATGATCCCATGCTCAAACATTATGAATCCTAAAACACGACCAAACCTAAATTAGAAGATACACTTGTGAGGGTTCAATCGAATGTGATAATAACATCTCTCAAATACTAATCGAAGGTGAGTGGAGTGATCTATTGTTAAGAACCAAATATCAATATAGCATAGAAAAACCTCAGAAAGAGTACTCAACGCCTTGAAAAAGAGATAATTTCAGACAATAAGCCTCTTCGAGGGGGCAACCTCCTTTTACCCCACTTAAATGTTCAAGTACAAGATGATTCAAAATGAAAATGTCTCCTTGGTATATATAGGAGACTAGGAGTTATAATTACAACTAATGGCCTAAAGCCGACATAAATAAAATAACATTACTAATATAATATGCCCCACCTAAGGGGTAATGAGCCAATATTAGGGCTTAATATGCCCCTCCCCTTGAGACAAGTGTTGTCCGCAACACTTGAGTAACTCTGGATGCTTCTGTATAAAAGACTCATCTTCCCAAGTGGAATGTTCAGCCGGTAGTTTCCTCCATTTAATGAGATACTATGATTCAAACCCAAAAATCCTCTAAGATTCTTTAATGTTTTGGGAATCGGCCAGTCCATCATGGCCTTAATCTTGTTAGGGTCTACCTTAACACCTTCATGAGATACAATATGACCCAAATACTCTACCTCCTTTACTCCAAAGAAA
>ML781662.1:193816-230201 GCA_009831015.1 Picea engelmannii
TGGCATGTTGGCCAAGTATCACTTTTGAACCTTGATTTTGAGGTGGTTCTGCTAGACAATATTTCTTCTGTTGTATCTCCCAAGTTTCAGCCCTTCTGGGTATGAAACTTTCTTTTATGTAGTTCTCTGATATTTCTTCTCTATAATGCCACAGGTCTGATCAAAATTGGATGTGCCAAGTGGAATTTATAGTAACCTTTCTAGGTGATCTCACTTGTATAGCGTGCCTGGCACAAAATAATTGATATAAAATTCTGAAACTCCCACAAAAAATACTACAAACTGTCCATGATCCAATGAAACCAGTCCCACACAATTTGGATACTCAAGGAAGGAATTATCATCGTTTTACCTAGAACACCTTCTTGAGACTAGTCAAATACCCTATCTTACCCAGAGTGTATCTACAAATTTGAGATGACCCAGAAGCTGAAATGTTTACCATGGATACTTTACTAATTTTTGTAAATAGCCTCCAGAGTTAAGGGTCTGAAACATTACAGAGAAGTTTTTATAGCAAAAATTCTGAAATGACTTAGTTCAAGATGATTCTAGAACCCTATCTTGTACAGGATGTATCTCTGAAATTATAAGCCCTTAGGAGCTTAATTTTGAACCCAACGTACCTTGATCTGTCTACTAAATATCCTCCAATCCATTCCTTCTGAAACATTGTATAAAAAAAGTTATAGCTAAAATGCCAAGGTGTCTCAGATGTAGCAGTGAAACCCCAAGACCTTGAGCTCTGATACCATATGTTAAGAACCAAATATCAATATAGCATAGAAAAACCTCAGAAAGAGTACTCAATGCCTTGAAAAAGAGATAATTTTAGATAATAAGCCTCTTCAAGGGGGCAACCTCCTTTTACCCCACTTAAATGTTCAAGTACAAGATGATTCAAAATGAAAATGTCTCCTTGGTATATATAGGAGACTAGGAGGTATAATTACAACTAATGGCCTAAAGCCGACATAAATAAAAATAACATTACTAATATAATATGCCCCAATTAAGGGGTAATGAGACAATATTAGGGCTTAACATCTACTCTGTTGAGAGAGTGAGAAGCGAGATCATCTAAGTAAGATTCGACAATATGCTTAAGATCGTGAAATGCAAAGGTCATGACACGTTGGAAGGTTGCTCCAGAATTTTTAAGACCAGAAGGCATTTTATGAGATGAAAAAGTACCCTAAAGTAAATAAGCGTTATTTTATGTTGATCCTCGAGTTTGATTTGAATTTGATTGTACCCTAAAAATACATCCATAAAATAAAAGACTTTGCTTCCTGCACACTCATCAATAATATGGTCAATGGAAGGAGTAGGGAAGTTATCTTTAGGACATGCCTTGTTCATTTTTCTAAAATCCATACACACGCATATGGTTCCTTACTTTTTATTTATAGGAATAGTATTTGACACCCATTCAGTCAAGGGAACTAGATAAATGAAACCAACATTAAGTAGCTTCTCTACCTCTTCCTTAATGGCGGGGGACTTCCTAGGATTAACATCTCTAAGACATTTCTGAATAGGTTGAGCATCCAGATAGGTTTTAATATCATGCTAGAAATTTTTTGGGTCAATCCATGGAATCTCTTCATATGACCAAGTGAATACATATTGGAATTATTTGAAGAGATCGGTGTAGATCTGAATTTCTTCAGGAAAACGATTTTCACCAATATATATGTTCTCAATTTTACTAGGGATACGAGAAATGTTTATCGTGACGGTAGGATAAATATTTTCCATGTTTCCTTATGCATAAATACCATGCGTATCTAATGGAGACATGCCATGACATCTCACTCAAGGAAGATATAAAATCATCTTGTTCAATCCTAACAAGATTTGGGAGAAAATAGGATCAATGATGCATATCGTCCCAATGCCTATCAAGACCATACATGGCCTCTAATATGGATTCATATGAAGGTAAAGTATCTTTGAGGAAATGATGTGAAAAAGATGATTGAGTGGCCCATATGGGCTATAAAAAAAGATCCACCTTGTCCATCCATGAGGAGGAAGGTTTTGGGTCAGCAGTAGCATCAAGAATATCCTGATACGCAACTTCTACCGCTGACAGTGGCATTTCCATCCCAATGTGAGACTGGCCTTCGTACGACATAGTCTGGGAATGTAGGGTCCAAGGGTCGTTGAAATATGAAGTACATAAAGGAATGAACCTCATCGATGATGAAGACTCACTAGAAATGGCATGAATATGGTGAATTGCTTCCATGAAATCAAAGATACCCATAAAAGAGGAATACATTCTGACACCAACATCCTGAGTTGCATGATGAGAATTATCAATCACATGGATTGAAGGTCCAATAGATGCACTAGGTCTAGCGTGCACAAAGTACAATTGATAAATCGTTATTATCTTCCCTTCGTAAGGAAAAACTAAAGTGTGGAAAATAGATGATACGACGACTATCATGGCATAAGTCCAATTAACCCCTAGTAGTAAATTGTAGTCAAGCGCATCAACTTCCACAATCATCCCACCTAACTGGACCGAAAAAGAGGGGATCATTCCATGGGGTCGAAACAAATGCCCATCAAATGCGGTCAACATATTCATAGATTGAGACAGGGTTGGAGATCCAATGTCTTTCCATCAGGTTAGGGACATCATGCATGTCGCAACACCTTCATCAATTACAATGTGTTTGATTGTAATTTTTGTGTACTCCACATGGATTTGAAAGACCATGTGGTAAGGTAAGCGAGGATTAACATTGGTGACGTCAAACTTGATAACCGTCGAGCCACATACTTCAATAGCTCCTAACATAGATAGCAAGGTGTTCCTTTCTAAAGGTCACATTTGGAGCACCTCCAAAGCCAACATCGCACAACGGGTTTGGCCTAGATCTTCGACAATAAAATAGTTTTAGGTGGCACTAGCATTAGGATTGTGGACATAGCACTTTAATACTCCTTTTAGAATACAAGGAAGAGGTTTTGTCTTTTTTATCTGCAAGGGTTCTTTTGGAGGAGGAGGAGACTTTGGACCTATAATAGTCTATGAAGAACCGTAATCATGAGATCGAGTGGCTACATCAATCTGAGACTTGACCATATTGATGCATAGATGGCCACCTTCATGTGTCGAGGGGTTTAGACTCCCACTCGATGCATTTCTAGTGTTGGAGATCCCCAAGACCATATGTTGATAATGCATAAATGGGTTTGTCATAACAGCGGGTGGCTGCAATAAGAGCCTCAAGGCTTCCTCGATTTTGGGGCATACGTGGGTAAGGTGATCATATTTACAAATTTTACAAGGAAACTTCACCTTATTCTTTTCTTTATTTCCCTCTCCATCACTATTATTCATTCTATCATTATTAGTGTCATCCTTGGATTTATTATTATTTTTCCCACCCTTATGATTATTACCTCGTCCTTTCTTTTTAGTTCCTCCTGGTTGTTGGTTACCATTCAGGTTAGAAGACGAATGTACATAATGCACATCCACTGAATAGGTGGTGGTGGAGGATGAAGTTGAAGCTTGTCCTGCTACAGGCTAGCTTAGAGACAAATATTTCAACTGGTTCATCACCAAGTCTATAGTCTTATCATTTGCGGAGCCTATGATGCCATCAGCATGAGGCTCGAGATTTTGTCTAGGATCGTAGTTTGACCACGATGCGTCGGGAAGAATTTCATAAAGCATCCCATATTGAGCATATATGAGATCCAATTGTTGGACTTTGAAAATGGATTCTTCTTCATATGTTACTACGGATGTTGGAATGACTTAAGGAACCATTCCAACATAAACAATGGAGGAATGTAGGCTCTAATTAACCTCTTGGATATATGCCACTCTTGGATACAGTCTGAGATATGCGTCGATTTATCTTGGAAGAAGGACAACAAAAGTTCTATGTTGGCATCATAATGAACCAACAACTAGAAGTGGTTGAGAAAGACAAATACCATCTGATTGAAAGTTCCATACATTCCCCATGGAATCCTAATGTACCATTTCATGAAGACCCTTGTGAGGGTGTATTGAAATAGCCTCAAATGAATAGAATCGTCATTTAGGGAGTTAGAAGAGCACCATATATGAAAAGTAGTCACATAATCACCTGGACCCTCACCATTAATACCCTCTAATTTTTGAATATCCGAAGGAATCTTGGTGGGGAAGGGGGGCCATGAAGGATCGTGATGCATAGGTTCATTCATTAATTTTGAAAAATCTGGCAGATTAAGCGTGGCCAGAAAAGGGAGTCGGCGTTGTGGCATCTGAGCCAATGCTCCTGGGAAAGATTGGGGTTGAGGGATTGCAGACCATACAAGGTTATGCTATATACTATGGACCTTTCTAGTAGGATAATATCCTCCTCCAAACTAATTCATGAAAGGTTTTAAGGGAACCATACCCATGGAAGCAACATGATAAGGATTTCATACATTGCCCCAAGATGAAGGAACTCTCTGTTGAGGGTTTCCCATACTGTGAAATTGACTCCTTCCTAATGGAACACCAAAGGATAGAGGGGGATTCACCATAATAAATTGTTCATCATAATTGGCATGGAGGAAGAGGGGATGAAGGACAAAATACGAGAAGTGAACTATCCACCCATTTGAGCACTCCATCCTAGAGCATTGAAGCTAGGATTAGGCACAGAGGAAGGAGCATTCTAAACTCCAACTGTAGGATTCGCTTGAGGAATATGACCTCCACCAAATGAGAAAGGAAGATAAGGAGGTGTTGTTCCCCAAGAACCAAAACTAGGATTCACATTAGTCATTGAAACAGAGGATGAGAGTTGTGATGTCTTGTCTGGCATACCAAAAAAAAGGGATTAGAGGTTGAAGGTATTCAATGAGAATCATGACTTGGAATACCAAAAAAGGATCTGAAATGGTTCATTCCTGTGGGTCGAGTAGAACTCACAAGTTGGGGAGCACTAGAGGAGGGAACCTCTAACAACCACACCATCGAGGATGAAAGAGCTGAAGGGATCCCGCTAATCATATAAGAGAAGGGAGTCAAAGGACTCCTCGAGACGTTCATGTCTAACTCAGTACTCATAACTGGATGATCATGAGTCTGGGAGGTGGAGATATATGTACCTCATTTATTAACTCTACTTCTTTTAGAAGGGGTCTTTCGTAAGGGATCAACACGCAGTGGTAAATTCAACAAAATAAGACTTATAACTCAAGATATAAAACAAAATCCTAGGGCCAACTAATAATCAAAGAGCACACCAAAATAAAGAAAAAAGACCAATGCACACAAACAAGATATAGTGGTTGAAAGGGGCCTCCCTCACTAGAGTAGGTATGTCTCACCCAAGAGGGGCCTGAGACTCCCTTAAAAATATTGAAGGTATCAGAATCAATTATAAGGTCCCTCATGGGATTAACAACACAATCGGTCAGATCCCCCCGGAGAGGTATTCCTCCATAAAGGTTGTGTGTTTTCCAACCCTTATCTGACTCAGGGTACCTACAAAATAACCCATGCAAGTAACCTATGTGTCTACCTATGTCAATCAACTAGAGTCACCTCAATATAACCAATGGGTAGGTGAGAATTCACAAGTTTGGTTCACCATATGGGTAGGGTAATAAAGCCCTAAATATTGAAAGCACCGCCTCTCACTGAGGAAAAGATACTAGTGAGACCCCCAGATACAAATAAAACTCCAAAAATATCTCTGACACTATGAAGGTATTAGAGGGCTATCTCTTCAACCAACTTTACATGACCTCGTGCTTAACTCTGGTGTCTGTAGAGCCTCCTAACATCACCGATTACACAATGGGTTTCACGACTCCCTAGTCAGACACATATGTTTAGTTTAATAGAATTGGAGAATTTTACTCACAAAATCCTATTCCAAGGCCCTATGTCCTATACTTGTTTGTGTACCCTTAAAAATAAATCTGTTTCTAATCAATTTGAATTAATCATCGTTAATTTTAATGGCTTCATCTTACTCAATAGGTGTGTTCGTGAAACTGATGGTATTTTTTTTGTAAGAAAATTCCCTTGCGGACAAGTGAATTCCCTCTTGGATCTTAGACCCCTATGACCAAGACAAAAAATTGCTAACTTTGAACACTGACTTTCCTTTAAACATAGCTAAGCTAGTCAATAGAGAAGAGGAATAAAGTATGAGTACCTTTCTATGAATTTTGTCCTCGCTCAATCCAAGATGAGCTTGATCACCAAGTCCCTTAACAAGTCCTGCAATCCAATAAACAACAAAGACAAAGCATACTTCCTATTCTACCATGATTAGTTTAAAGCTAGATTTAGCCATGAGACAAGTTCATGCAAATGTACACAATATTGAAGAAAACAAGCCAAGCACATGTATTAATGAGAAGAAAATAAGGTTCTTACAAAGTGTATATGAAGATGTAGTAGCCTCACCAAATTCTCCTTGTCCAAACCCTCGTTCGAATGATCCACAATAAAGATGACAATACTTTTCACTGATTATTCTCCCCCTTTCACCATGAGAGTGATAAGTACTAGTCTTGAATTTCAAAGAGATGGTATGCTTATAAATGCATTCTCTCCAATGAAATATCTACAATTTCAATGAAATGCAATCTTTCCAAATGTGTCAAAAATCAATGCAAAGTAATCAAAAGTGAAAATACCATAAGTACAGTGCAAATAAGAAAATATTTTTGTATTTTCGATATAAATAAAATAAAATGAAAGGAATGAATAGAAAACTCATAGGCAAACCCTACTGCAAGAAAAAAAAAGACAATCCAATTAGGATACCAATAAGAAAATACTCAGACTAATGTGCAAGGAAAACCAATGAAAAATTTGACAAGAAAGAAGCTCACCCACAAATTCAACAATACAAAGGATTCTTATCACTCTGTAAGCACTTAATAGTCAGAATAGGGACCCAAAAAGACTCAACAAGCAACAAAACTCACCCAACAAACACCAAACTCACCCAACAAGACTTAAGAGATGATGTATGTGATTGTTTTAGAAAAAATGAGTATATATTCTCCCTAAAGGAAGACAACTCACGTATGTATGCATTTGTCAAGGGAAAAACCACGTATATTAAGAAAAACTCTGGTAGGGAAGGGTTAAGCCAAGAAACTCAGGTTCAAGGTGAGAAGCAATATTTCAAGCAACGGGATACAAGGAAACTAAGGAAAAAGAGAGAAAATCAAGTAGAAAAATACTCAAAACCCCAAAAAGGAGATCATTCCCCAGTATGGTCGCCAATTTTGTTACAAGGAAAATATCTCTATGGCTAAGGGTAAACCACAACAGACAGAATGCCATGCATAAATCAACTTTAATCCGAAGTATTCTATATAAATGAAATTCTAACAAGACAAGGCTAAGAGCCCACCTCGTCCGGACGTTCGAAGAAGACCATTGTTCAGCGCACGACCCAATGATTTATACTTGTAACTTGTCCTCAACAACTAAGATACACAAGCATATGGTGATAATGTATAATTTCAACATATAAATTAACATAATATGTTAACATACATGACAAATACGCCCATGGAATAGTAAGTCAAATATTTGCAAGATATCAATTGGACGAGAAAATAGTATATCTATTAAAATAATCAGCAGAAGTACGTAGGTGACAAACTTCTTTAATGACACATATCAGAACTAAGAAACTAAGTCCCTCAATGACACATATCAGAACCGAGAAACTAAGTCCCTCCAACTGGGCCTCCACCACTTCAATCCTCCACAAAGACAAGCTCATATATCGGATTCAATGAGGTTCTGTATCACAAAGAAGGAAGAGCTTGGGGCCTGAACACAAGAAGTTTAGACTTTCAAGGACAAAGGGATGCAGACTCAATATGAAGTGAAATTTCTCCAAAGTGTCTCTTCTCTCAAAGTTGAATTGTCGAAATTGTCTTCAAGGCTTGGATATGGCTCAATTTATAGCCTTCATATGGAAATGAAGGGTCGAGTTGGAGCATTTCCAGTATGTTATCACCGTAACATATTTTCATACAAGATCTAGGCCTCAGGAATTTAGCAAAAGCTACATCGTCGTGGAAGCTTGATAGTTTGGAGAAATGATAATTTAGAGGACCGAGACATGTCTGGCGATGTAAAGACAAATGTAGCAGAGTCGCATAAGGTAAAACTAGATATAAGTTCGATTATAAAACGACCCAAATAAATGGTTGGAGCCCATATCAGGCGGTAAACTTGCACGGGACTTAACCATATAAAGTCGGACCAGGGAAACCATTGTGTTTTTTAAGATGGATGTGCATCGCCTCCATAGATACATTGGGGCAAAAGGCAGGTTTCCTGAAACCACTTTCGCCAAAGCCCCGATGTCACATGTTCCTATACATCAAATTAGACACTCGTGGGGTGCCGATGGCAGCTGGTCAAAATCACCCTATCTCACTCGTTCGATACTTCACAACCGTATAATGCCAGGTGAACGCCACCATATAACAAACTCAAAAGCTAATCATTTGAAATGGATTGTCCAACCGTGGTAAATCAACATGCTTGTCAATGAATCTGTTAGTGATTCATGATTGGAACTCTATAATTACTCAAGTATGAAGGCATCATTTTATCCATAAGCGAAGTAATCTCCAATTCACTCAACTCTCTGATTTCTGTAATAAATTTTGGTGTCTATGACATTGGGATACATGGACCAAGCTATATCCAGTGAAATCGGTCATTTGGGCATCATGGAAGATTTACATACAAGTAAAAAGGAACAGGCAATTGCACGTATATTGGTGACAAAGTTCCATACAGAACCCGCTACAGATTCTAGATTGGAAGTCAAGCTAAATACCATTATGAGGGATCTGGTCATCAACATGCGAGCTGTAAAAATGAAACGGACGAAACGACGGAAGAAAGAGATCATAACCGAAATGGTTGAAAGTGTTGGAGAGAATCAACCGGTCTGGTTAGATACTCTAAAGGATGATATCACTAAGATAAAATGAACTCCCAAGTGGAGTAGGTACCTCCTAGCAAGTTTTTGACAGTTGGCACCTAGATATGATGAACCTGCTCCTAACAGTTCCTGTAAAATAGGGTAACGGTTATTACAAATCATTCCCTCTTATAACGCATCTCTAATTATAGAATTGCGAGAAGTCTAAACGTTTTGAATTCCATGAAAGGAACTTCTCTATATATGTATTATCTCGAAGATATAGAAGCATCAAAAAACAGGAGCCTTCCCTCTGTGAAGGAAGACCTTTGTAAATTTTGGGGCTAGAACGAATATATAAATGCAGAAGCGGATTGTAGATCGTTTATGAAATGATTCTAACTGGCGGTGATATGAGTCTCGTTTTTCCTTATCAGTATGTGTTTCCTGTGATATTTTATTCCATATACATTTTTCTTTTGTCTAAATTGGAGAATTACATGCCTAGAATTCATCATTTGATGCTCTTGGTTTAGCAATTTAGAATATGTTCATCTCTTCTAAACTACTTCATAATTCATTTAATAATTCTATGATGCAGTTAAATGTTCCTTCTCTTATGATAACATGCAAATTTTTCAGAAAAAAACTCAGACTCACCACCCGATTTAGCTTTTTCCTCTTAATAGTCCGCAGGTTTGACGACGCATTGTTTATTCTAGACTCCATAGCCCAAATGTCATCTTCCTTCCCCCAATCATTTTATAAAAAAAAAACCAAAACAAACCAAATATAGACACCAATTTCCAAAGAATATCAAGTGACATGAGAGATCCCTCTCTGAGTTGAACCAGCTAGTTTTCATCTCTAAAGTAGGTTGAAATAGTTACCTCTATCTTTTTTTTATTCAGCCGGACAAAATTTACAGGGTCCTAACATTCGGGCGCTATTGTCGGAGATGAAATTAAAAAATTTCCCTAGGAAGAACAACATGGTTGAGTTCTAAGTTCTGAGAGTAGCATACACTTAGGCACATATTGGTTGTATTCCTGCTCTGGCAACTCCACACATCAAAAATTAGTTTGAACGTGATTCCACTAGTAGAAGAATCCATAAATTTGAATTTTCAATGGAGACTCCACTCTCAATGCAGAATCTAACTTCCAAAACATTATTGGCAACTCCACTCAAGTTTCAAATGTAATTCAAAGAATCCACTGAGAAATGAGATCCCTTGACAGAGGCATGAAAAGACATTATGGAAGAAAACAGGTACTTAAAATTGGATTTTTTCCAAGGCATTTTATTGTTTGTTATAGGTTGCCCCTAATTTTTCCTTGAACATGCCAAACAAATTTTTCTTTACCTGTTGCATTCTAATGATGATAATGAAAAAATTGTAATCATTCATCCTCCTCTTAAAGTTGCATATCCATACCCCCACCGTATCAATGATGTTGATAAAAAATTCCAATCTGGGCCATGTAATGACCACAACCAAGTTGATAAGTCTCATGAAACCAGGGTTGGTATTTCATCCCCTATACTTGACCCAACACGCTCCAAGATTCATCATAGATACAAACCCTTAAAGATACCCCACATCCTTCATGACTTTCCTCCAAATCACCATGAATATATACCTATGTTTGATGGGGAACCCGATACCATCTCAACTGAAAAGCACATCCAAGGGTTTGATCATTTCATAGAATTATTTGAGATTAACCATGACGATGTTTATATGAGAGCCTTCTCTCGATCCTTGAAAGGGAACACCAAAGACTGGTTTATACATTTGCAGCCAGATACAATTAGCTCATGGGAGGAATTGAAGAAAATTTTCTTGAAGTTTTGGGGAAAGAATAAATCTTTGGAGCTACAACTTGCAGAGTTATATGCCTTGAAAAGGAAGAAAAACGAAGCTATCTCTATATTCAGTAGAATGTTTTCCAGTATTTACTACAAATTGCCTGAAGAGATTCAACCCACTGAAGCAGCTGCCATGTTCCATTATACAACAACTCTTCATCCAGATTTCTCTTTCCTCTTGATGGAAAGAAGACCCAAGTCCTTACAACAAATGTTTGATGATTACCAGGCTATTCAACACAACATCCAAGCATGTAAACAGATCCAAAATGAGGAGTTAGATGCTAAAGAAAATAAAAATGAATATGAACAGGAAATATTTGATTGGAATCTTAAGCATAGAATTGACAATATCATGGGCCCTCTTGAAGTCTCAAATGCTTGTGATCGTGCTAAAAATTATACTACACTTGTTAAAAGAAGAGGTGTTGTTCTAATTTCTGAACCATCTCATGATAAGCAGGGAGCTGGTCATTTTGTAGACAGTCAAGAGGATGAGTTGGAAAATCAGTTTGTTGAAGAAAAAATTAATGTTCCAAGTCTGTTCCTATTAGACGACGTTGCATATGATGTTGATTTGCCTATATATGACAAATACAAGGATGATCGTGATTTTGAAGACTCTCTTCTTCAAAAGTACAATGAGGAGAAAAATATTAGATCAGCTGAAGAGAATTCGCTACCCTTATGCTTCACTGCATTCAAATTGTTGAAAGATAATTCTCAGATCATTGTTGAGGCAAGCGAATTTGTGCCGATACAAAGTCACACCAAACCAACAAAACATATTGACAAGATATTGGAACACTCTTCTCAGACACTTGATAACCCTATTCTTTGTTTTGAGGAAGACCTTGTAGATTCATAAATACAGTCATTGGTCCAAGACAAAGATGAAGGTGAGGATGTCAAAAAACCCAAAGAGATGGAAAAATGTACCTATGATGATACTGGAAAGAATGAAGAAGGTTGTGAGTCAGGTAACAAAACCTTGCCATTGTGTTTTTCCTCATTCGAACTATTAAAAAAAAATGGAGTTTCAAATCATAAAATATCCAAGCATGAAGTCGAAAGAGAAGAAAGCCTCGGGCTTACAAATAAAAACTATCTCCCCTTATGTTTTTCTTCCTTTGAATGGTTAGGAGAAAATTATGAAATTTCAGAAAAAATAGGGACTTCTGACTATATTCACAGTAGCATTGTTTTACATGAAAAGGTTGTCATCATTAAAGAACTTCAACTACACTCACATACATGCACGATCATTACTCGGAAGGGTATTTCAATCAGGAATTTCAATCAGGACTTAATCATCAGATTAAAGAAGAAGTCGATCAAGAAATTTTTATCAAAGGTCTTTTCCTTTCTCCTAGGACTAATGCAGATGTTCAACAATATTACCGGCAAGACAAGGTATTTCAAGGTTGCCTTTCTTCCCCTGAAAATGACGTAGTGATCCTATTTCTGAACAACCTGGATATGGATGAAGATTTTGAAATTTCACCTATGGGAACTCCAAACAGCGAGAAAACCATTGTGGAGGAATCTTTCTCTTCTATATTGATTCCTGAAAAGGAATCGTTCTTCCATATGATTCATCATCTTGAGACCCATTATATAGGAAAGGTTTACAATCAGAATCTACCAATAATAGTGGATTACAACGAATCAATGTCTGTACCAGATATGAATATTTTTACACCGGATGATGTTCTCCAGCCATGGTTGCTTTATGATTCAGGAAATCCCGCTACCAGACTTCTCAACAACTCTGTCAGTTTTTTATAAGTCAACAAGTTGAATCACCTGAAAACAAAAATGCAGTGGAAGGAATGAAACATGATGATGGTTTTACACATATTTTAAAAGATCCATTTGCAATCCTATTAGAAGAAATAGACAGTCCAAATGCTTTTAATGTTTTGAGAATTATGGATGAATTTTTGAATGAATTATCAGTCAGCAGGATTTGGAGCAAGCTTGTGCAAGGTAAACAGATAGTGGATAAAATTCTCACATGGTTGCATTGGAATTTTGATTTCACTTGGTTGATAGTTCATTTCAATAGTTAGAGTAGATAGGAGTGTGCAAATAAGATTGTTGGACAAGAATTTTTCAGTTTTTATTTCCATTATTGTGTACATTTAGTTTCAGCAGTATATTCAGTGTTCAGTATCCAGTTGAGAGCAGTGTGTAGAATTTGGACTTCAGCAGACACCAGTGAGGAGGTAGGAGTAGGGTACACGCACATGTTTTGGGATCGACCCAATGGATCAGGCACCGGTTCTACAAGTTCTTTGCTACCTTACAAGGACAATAACATCCCCAATTGGAGCCTATGTTATCACCGTAACATATTTTCAGACAATATCCAGGTCTCGAGAATTTAGCAAAAGCTACATCATCGCGAAATCTTGATAGTTTGGAAAATTGATAATTTAGAGGACCAGGACATGTCTAGCGGCGTAGAGACAAATGTAGCAGAGGCGCAAAAGGTAAAACTCAATAGACTGTCGATTATAAAACAACCCAGATCAACAGTTTGTTGGCAGCCAATTCAATTTTTTTCAATTACCCTTAAAACTGCCTACACCTGTGTCTCTTGAACTTCAAATTTTTGTCGCATTTTTCAAAAAGACGACACCTTCATTTCAAGCGACATTTGCAAATTGGTTTCGATTTAGTTTTCATGACTAAAGGCGTGAAAACTCCTTCATCATTATTTGGATTGATATGATGATTGGTACTTACCTTTGGTTTTCAAACTATGTCCATTAGTTTACCATCACTCTGATTGCACAACTTGATTTTTATTTAAGTGATAAGCCCTTGAGTTTGTTGATTGGTGAATTATACTTGATTATATAGGGGTCATGATGGATTAAAGTTTGTTTTATGATATGATCCTTATTATTATGAGCTCTCGACTTATAGATTTTATAAAATCTCTTGTTGCAATGTTTTACAAACTTTGATTATAGAAGCACATGGGTCACATACGAATTTGATTTCATATTGAATGGTTTTCAATGTTTAATTATACACATGGAGCATTTATATAATATATGGTTTTGGTTTTTGGCACGTTGATATGGTTATTCACCCATTCGGGATGGCCGATTAATATGGTTTAAACGATATGATTATTGATTGAACAACACTGTATTGTGCCATTAATACACTGCATGATGGTGATAATCCCACCACCTTCGCATGCATTACATTGATTCATTCCCCTTTGAGCACTTGCAGCTGTTAAGCCCTATCGATTTTTGCTCCTGCATATTGTATTGTTCAAACCAAACCCTACCATGCACCCGCGCCATGGCTCTGGTCGTAAGGGTTGAGCCCAATGGTATCCAGGCACTGTTAATGTTTGATGATGCTTACAGCGACCTGGAGGAATTTGGATGGCTCCCATTCATAAGAAAGTTTGATGGCTTTAACCCTGGTGTGGCTCGGCAATTTGCGTTAACCTTCGATGGCTGCCGTGCCAAGGTAGGAGATGTGCAGTTAGAAATTGATGAGAAATTTATCAGTTTGGCTACTGGTCTGCTTGCTGTCGGGCAGAAATGGTCGAAAAGTTGCAAAGTGGAAGATGTCCCGTGGACATTGCTCTTCCAGTCACGAAAGGTGAGTTCTTGTGACAAGGGTTTGCCTGCAAATATGTTGAAGCAACGCTGACACGACCTGTTCATGGTAATCAAGCAGTTCATTACCTGCGAGGGCAGGTATGGTTTCATTTTCTTGTACCATCTTCGGCTACTAATGGTTTTCATGGGGTACGAGCTTAACATGCCTTACTACTTGCATAGGAGTTTGTTCAAGATGTCTAAAAGGTATAAACAGAACCAGTCCGATACTAGTCTTTTTCATTTCGGGTTAATTAAAATGCTTGTAGTTTGTAAGTTGGGGTTACACCGTGACTATTGGGATGAGTTTCTTAAACGCAATGATTTTGCAGACTCAAGCTCACCACAGGTTCACAAACCCGTGGTGAGCGAGTGCAAATCAGTACCCCCTGTGCCTTCAGTGCATTGTTACCTACACCCCTACCCGATTCTCCTATTGGCCTACCCAATTCCGTTACCCAGGATACCGAAGATGTTAAACCCATGGCTAAAAGGCCTAAGGCCAAACCTAATGTGAATACTAAAGGCAGGAAAAATGCCCGGTTAATCTCTCCCATGGCAAGAAATAAACCCAAAATTCCTGTTAGCCCTGATCCTATCATGGTAAGTGAATATTCTGACTCAAAGGTTGAACGCTATCTAGCAAACGAGTATCCCTATTCCGAAGGGCTATGTGATAAACCCGCATATGATTTTTTGAAGAACCTACCACCTTGCTTACAAGATGATCCCAATTTTCCAGGCATTGAAATGCCTCATGGAACCCTCGGTGACTTGTCTAAACCCCCTCCTGCTCCAACCAAAACAACTGCTCCACCATGCGAACAATGTGGCTCATGGTTGGAAAGGTATTACCTCAATGTGCCAATGCTGCAGTCCAGAATACATGCTCTGGAAGATCAAGTGGCAAGGCTTACCAACCAGAAGGAAAAGATGCCATCCACTGACAAGAAGCAGCGAACAACCTGTTCGATTTTGTTTAAGAATGTGGAGTCTGCTGTAGTGGTTGTGAACTCAAAGATGGCATAGTCCAAACAGTCGCACTGGTATGATTACCACCTATTTATATGATGAACTCACAGCTCTGTGTATAGCCTCGAGTTGAAATTGGTTAATAAGCATGCATTTGTTGTATATAAGTTTGGTTAATCGATTTTTGGATTGGTTTTGATTAGATTTAGTTTTGATCTGATTGATCATGATTGGATTTGATTGTTTTTGGATACTCTATTATTGAAGATTGTTGATATCTTTTCTAAACACAGGTTATTTTGGTATCCCAATTTTGGAACACAGTCAATATTTCGATTTGGTTATATCCTATGCGATATGGTTGGCAAATTGGTTAACTGTTGTGATTGTATATTCTATGTTCGGACCAATTCGTATATCATTTTGTTATTACATAATCGAATTGTGAATAGATATGAATAGTGGCTGTTGTACCCAAATAAATCGATTTGGATTGTTTTTTATTGTAACAAATATATCGTTGAATTCGATTTGAGGAATGAAATTGATTGTATCCAGTCTTACGATTTGTGTCTATAATTAAACTCAACCATATTCATTTTGGTTATTTACCCGATTTATATTATGGATTCTGTTGATTCTATTAGGACCCTGTCTGTTTACTGTGTGGTGATCAATAACGAAATGCGTTTGGTTGTTACTCATTCAGTATGATTCCATTGGAAACGGTTTACCTATCTTTGCATTTGATTGAACGATATCAATTTATTGCTATGACTATAATGAGTCAACGATGGTTACAATCATTATTTTTGTCATGTCTGTTCACCATGCAATACTCAGTGATCGACTTCTATAGCAAATTTTAATGGATATGTTTCATTTTGATTATAATTGCAACAACCTTCCCATTTTGACATTTGATTAAAACAATATGAATTTCACACAGCTGTAACCAATCGATTGTGATTAAGTTCGATTATAACTATATCGGTTTTGATTTCATACGATTTTCTTGTAATTGCAATTGGATATGAAACAGTGTGGTTATTATTTGACCATATTTTATGGCAATTAAAAGGCAGAAAATTCTTATCCTGTTCCGATTGCAGCCTTTTGATTTGATTTGATTTGATTTGATTTGAACCATTAGTAATTCGATTTTATTGTTTATTAAAATAAAATTAAAGTGGATTGTTTTAAAAAAGGATTTCATTTGATTTCTATCTGGTCCCGTATGCTATTCTAGACCAGCTACAAAATCAGATGATTCTGTAGCTAAGTCTGTAGGGTCAATTTTTTATTATTTTGTTACTGAAATATCTCTCTAATTTGATAATTGTGTTCTATTGCAGGTAAATTCGAAATTGCAGTTGAGTTTCTGGGCAGTTAGGGGATATTTCAAAGATTGCACTTGCATTTTAGTTGCTTAGTTTAGTTGATTTTGGGATATCTCCCAGATTATGTAAAACTGTTTGATATTATTCACAAGGAAGTTTTACCTTGTGAAGAAACCTATATATACTTATGATTTTTGTAATAATCATCATCCTCATTCATGGGAGAACACGGATATGGAGTTCTGATACAGACTGGAGCAGAATTGATGTTTTGTCACAGCTTTAGCTTCTCAATATATCAACATTTTGTTTCATGTTTTGTATATCACTTTACTTATGGTTTATGACTACTTTAGCTATCTAAATCATGTGAAAATGATATAATTTTCTTACTATTATCCATATCTTGTCTCTTCCAAATAGATAAAAGACATAACGATTGTTAATTCAGTTTGTGAATGACAGGTTTATCTTCTTCATAAATTGAATTGTTATATATAAGTCCTTTCATAACAGGTTTCCCTTATTGTAGGAATTTATAATCATAAGATTGTTATGATTTTCTTTTATGTCTTGTTTGTCCTGTAAATCACTTCAAGAAGCAACACAACCAATCGTTTACGAAAATCTTACAGAATAACCGGTGCGAATTTCTTCCTCCGACCAGCTTAGAAGTTATCACACATAGGGCAGACTTGGAGCGTTTCCATGTCAATTAGTATATTGTTTACTATTTTCATTAAGTAGTTTAATTTAGATATAATCTCAATTAGATTTATATTACATTGTTTAATTTCAGTAAATATATTAGATTGTTTAATTTCAGTAATATTTATTTCTTGTTCGTAAAATATAAAAGATCAAAAAGAGATTCTTGGTTGTCTTAAGGGCAGAAAACACATGAGTTTTGCAGGTTTTAATTAAATCTGTAGTCTGTTTATAGTGTACATTTGTGAATAAGTAATATAGCAACTGGTAATTATATAGTTGATTTGAGTTATTATAATAGTAATTATTAGATTGTATATAATAGTTCGAATAGTTTATATTTAGTAGTTTGTTTTAATTAGATTAGTGTGTTAGTTTCTTTTATTAGTTTTAATTAATTAGTTTTATTTTCTTTTAGATTACTTAGCTCAGATCAATTCTCTCTTTGGTTTTCTTGAAAGACCTTAGAGCGGCCAACGGAGCCGTTAAACTCATCAGGGTGGTCCATTCCAAACGGCTTGGGTTATTTAGACAACCCCAGACTAGTTCCACTCTCCCAGTTGATGGATGGTCAATTTTTCCCGTCAACAAATGGTGCTAGAAGGAGGGCCATAACTTAATTAATGGCACGAGGCAGTCACAAGAATCCCCCCCCACCTAATCGCACACCCATAGTGACTAGAAGCCATTCACAAGATAATATCCCCCCTCAAATAGCAACTACTTCAACCGAAGATCCGCAGATCACAGTTGAGCCAGCAACCCCTAATCCTACAGGTGGTGATATCCAAGAGATCATTCGTCAATCTCTTATCAAGACACATAGTGCCTTAGCCAGTCTTAGGTGACCAAACCGCCCATGGGGTCAACATTTAGACTTCTCTGATATCAGAAAATAGTTAGGTGATATTAATCCCACTGTGAATCCTATAGATCCAGACACAAATCCTGATGCAGGAGGATCTGGGATACCTCCTTCACCACCTCCCTCATCTCCTTCCTCTTCTGGAGGAGATTCCTCTTCTGACGAAGGCAAACCACCTTCTCAGCCTTCCACACCCAATTCCCCAATGACATATCAGAACAACCCTACTAGACCCTGGTTGGATCAGGATGCTGTAGCTGTACCTGGAGCCCAACACCCTTTACCTAAGCATATGGAGAAATGGCTTCCTAAGTTTGATCCCGATTCAAAACAGATAGCCGAAGATCATATAAAAAAAATTATGTTAGCCATTAGACTCCGTAATGTTGAACATGAAGATGTTGTCTGTAGGTTGTTCCCTTACACCTTTGAGGGTAATGCGTCCACTTGGTACTTTTCCCAATAGCCTCATACCATAGTATCTTGGGAAAAGTTTGATTCATGTTTTTTGGAAAAATTCGAAGATGGCAAACCTCCGGAAGTCTTAGTCATGGACCTTTCGAGTTTAAAAATGAACCCAAAGGAAAAAGTTAAAGATTTTAATCAAAGATTTTTAACACTTAAGAATCGAATCCCTGCAGACTCTATGCCTGCTGAGAGTCTTGTAATAGCTTACTACACTAAAGCTTTACATCAAAGTATAGCTATTTGGGTGAAAAGATCTAAAAAGGCCACGTTGTTAGAAGCCTTCGAAGAGGCTACGCAAATTGGAAAAGACATACTTAGTCTTAAGGATTCCTCTAGCAATGAAACTGAGACTGTTTCTTCTTCCAAAAAGAAGATTGAAATTCTCCCCAGACCTACACAAAAGAAAACACAACTCGAAAACTCTGATTTGGAAAATTTAACTAAAGTTGTACAAAAATTATCTAATCAAGTTATAGATTTAAAAAGGTCGATTGAAGAAGCCTCTTCGAGTAAAGGACCCTACAAACCTCCTTTCCGAAAGCCTTTCCAAACAAACCGGCCTAATCCAAACTCTGAAGGCTTGAACCTAGATAGTTTGCAATGCGCACTCCAGACAATTCTAGGAGCCCAAGATGACTTGATGCCTCCTAAAATCCCTCAAGAGGAAGTCGAGCAGGAAACAACTCAAGAAGAAGAGTCTTCTCTGAACATCTTTGGACACTTCTCGGATATAATCTTCCAAGCTAACTTCGAGACTGTCCACCCTTACAACACTAGGAGCAAGACAACAAATAAACCTCCTACCAAGAACACTACAACTTCACCTCCAAAGCCATCTAAATCAGTAGAAACTAAACAGAGTAATGCTAGCCCTAAATTAGATTATGATGTTGTTGAAGATATTAAGAAATTACGGGCTAACATTTCTATTTATGAGTTGTTGAAATTTCCATTTTTGTTACAGAAGATGTTGCAAAATATTTTAGACAATGGCAAGAATGGTAATTCAAATGGTAATAAGGTTGTGAAAAGCAAAGCACCGCAAAAGACTTCCACTAAAAACAACCCTGATCCCCAAGGTAAAGGAAGCCTTCCTATAACTCCTGTAAATAGTGTAAATAACAATGTAAATAATGTGAATAATGTAGATAAAGTAGCATTAGAAAATGCGAGTAAGAAACCACAAGCTACAACTCTAAGTACTCGCAAGAATGTACCTCCTTTTCTTGTAACTTTCGAAATCTTGAACAGAAATGTGCATAATTGTATGGTTGACTCAGGAGCATCATCAAATGTGATGCCTTGGTCAGTCTGCCAAAATATTAATGCCAAAGTAGAACCATCTTCTTTGAAAATCATACAACTTGATCGAACAAATGTTAAAGTTATGGGTGAACTGAAAAATGTATTAATTAGATTGTCGTCTAACCCAAAGGTTCATCAAGTTATTGATATAATTGTGGTAGATATTCCATAAGTGTATGGTATGTTTTTGAGCAGGGACTGGTCAGAGCAGCTACATGGTTACTTCGCAACGGACTGGTCTCACTTATGGCTTCCAGAAAACGGCAAGCCCAACAAGATCAGGGTGAATCGTGAGCGTTACCTCAAGTTCACGGTAACAGACTTGAATGACCCCAATGAACCATATACACCTCTGGTAGATTCACCTGAAGTCCAAGGGATGGAAACCTTCTTCGGAAATTTCATGGCTGAAGTTTCACCTATCAACGATACGCAACAATCCGAGATCAAGCCATATGCGCAACCAACAGCTTCTATCCAACAGACCCATGGGCCTAATGAAAATCAAATTTGGTCTTTATATTTCGACAGTTCCAATTCTAAAGAAGGAGCTGGTGCTGGCTGCATCATTATCGATCCGACAGGTAATAAGACATTATTGGCTTGTAGGCTAGAATTTGAATGTACTAACAATATTGTAGAATACGAGGCTTTATTACAAGGTCTCAGAAAAGCCTTGGACATGCACATTCAAAATATAGTTGTATTCGGCGATTCTGAGATGGTAGTTAGGCAGGTGAGAGATTCTGTACAGTGTCTTTCCCTGCATCTCAAATCTTACCAGTCTGAGGTATGGAGTTTAATGAACAAATTTTCTGCTTTTAATATAAATTCCATTCCTAGATTAAATAATGCTGAAGCAGATCTACTCGCTAATGTTGCCTCTAAACTTCTTCCTGCAGAAGGCTTATCCCCGAACGCATTCTCCGTGGAGCTATTGTTTCGACCATCGGTTCCTGACAATATCAAGAACTGGAGAGTATTTGATGATGATCGGCAGATCATTAACTTTCTGCACATGGAAGAAACCTTTCAAGGTGCTGTGATAGATGAACAAACACACAACGACAATTTGCACGACTTTATAGTAATACCTAATCTGAAATCTCCTGAAGCTCTATCGGACATGGTAAATCTCATACCCAAATATGTTGCTAGATTAGAAAAGTTTTATGATTTTGAAGATAAATTTAAAAGAACGGTCAATTGTAAAACCAACAGTTCCTCATTGTCTTATGAAAAAGTCAATTTAGGAACTAGTGAAAATCCTCAGTGTATCAACTTAGGCTTGGGATGTTTTAGACAAGAAAAAGCTTCTTTTGTTAAATTATTTAAAGAATTCAAGGATGTCTTTTCTTGGACTTACGATGATCTTAAAACGTTCGATCCTAATATTATACAGCATGTCATCCCGATGAAGTCCCAAACCTTACCTTTCCAACAGAAACTAAGGAAAATGCATCCTAAACTAGAACCGACCGTACAAAAAGAACTGAATAAACTCCTTAGTGCTAAAATAATTTTTCCTGTTAGACACACTCAATGGGTATCCAACCTCATCCCAGTGTGGAAGAAAAATGGAGAAATTCGACTTTGTGTCGATTTCCGAAACCTCAACAAAGCGTCTGATAAAGATAATTATCTTGTCCCTCCCATGGAACAGATTCTTCAACAAGTATCTGGTTCCGAGAGGTTATCCTTACTAGATGGTTTCTCTGGATACAACCAAGTCTTGATGTCTCCGTCAGACCAATTAAAAACTACCTTTCGTACCCCGTGGGGCACTTATGCTTATCGCAAAATGCCCTTTGGATTGATTAATGCTGGCGCTACTTTTCAGAGAGCAATGGACATTGCTTTTAGAGGCTTAATCAATCACTCTGTAGTAGTATACTTAGATGATGTGACTGTTTATTCTAAAAACAAAGACAATCATCTAGCTCACTTACGAGTCGTTCTGCTACGATGTCGTAAATACGGCATCTCCTTGAACCCTAAGAAGTCCATCTTTGCAGTAGAACAGGGTAAATTACTAGGATTCATTGTGTCTAGTGATGGAATGATTATTGACCCCGAGAGGACCCAAGTCATCTCTAAACTTCCCCCACCTACCTCTAAAAAATCCATGAAGTCGTTCCTAGGCTAGATTAATTTCGTGAGAAGATTTGTCCCCAGCTTTTCCGAAATGGTCAGGCCTCTCCAGAATCTGATTAAGAAGGACACCCAATATCACTGGGGACCCACAGAAAACCAAGATTTCAACGCTATAGAGAAGGCCATAATAGATGCTCTGTCTCTCATGATCCTTGATTTCTCTCAAGACTTTACACTCTATTCTTTTGCCTCTGATTGTTCCTATGCCACAGTTCTAACTCAGAAGAATTCCGAAAACAACGAAGTACCCATCGCCTTTATGAGATCTGCTTTCAAAGGCGCTAAACTTAACTACCCAACAGTCGATTGGCAAGCCTACGCTATCTTTAAGGAAGTTAAGCATTTCTGGTCTTATCTTATGAAGTCAAGGACGAAGGTCATTGTCCCTTACCCTGCCGTAAGGAATTTGTTAGTGCAAAAGGAGTTAGGAGAGAAAAGAGCCAACTGGGTCACCTCCTTGCAGGAGTATGACTTAGAGATCACCCCAGCACAGATTGTGAGAGGCCAAGGGTTGTGTAAGTTGGTTGTTGATTTAGAAACCAAACTCGGTTGGAGCCCATATCGGGCAGGAAAATTGCATGGGACTTAACCATATAAAGGTGGACTGGAGAAACCATTGTGGCTTTTAATATGGATGCGTGTCGCCTCCAGAGATATGTCAGGGCAAAAGGAGGGTTGCCTGAAACCACTTTCGCCAAAGCCTCGATGTCACATGTTCCTATATGTCAAATTAGACAATCATGGGGTGATGGTGGCAGCTGGTCGAAATCACCCAATATTATTCGTTCAGTACTTCAAAACCATATAATGTCAGGTGAAAGCTGCCATATAACAAACTCGAAAGCTGATCATTTGAAATGGATTGGCCAAGTGTGGTAAATCAATGTACCTGTCAGTGAATCGGTTAGCGATTCATGATTGGAACTCTATAATTACTCAGGTATGAAGGCATAATTTTATACATAAGCGAAGTAATCTCCAATTTGCTCAACCCTCTGATTTTTGTAAGAACTTTCGGTGTCTATGAAATTGGGATACATGGACCAAGCTATATCCGGTGAAACTGGTCATTCAGGCAACATGGCAGATTTACATACGAGTAAAAAGGAATGGGCAATTGCACATATATTGAGGACAAAGTTCCATACAGAACCTGCTACAGATTCTAGATTGGAAGTTAGGCTAAATCCCATTATGTGGTATCTATTCATCAACAGGCGAGTTGTAAAAAAGAAATAGACCAAACGACAAAAGAAAGAGATCATAGCCGAAATGGTTGAAAGTGTTGGAGAGAATCAACTGGTCTGGTTGGATACTCTAAAGGAGGATATCTCTAAGATAAAATGAACTCTCAAGTGGATATAGGTACCTCCCAGCAAGTTTTGGACAGTTGGCACCTATATATGATGAACCTGCTCCTAACAGTTCCTCTAAAATAGAGTAACGGTTATTATAAATCATTCCCCCTTATAACACATATCTAATTATAGAATTGTGATAAGTCTAAACATTTTGAATTCCATGAAAGGAACTTCTCTATATATGTATTATCTCTAATATATAGAAGCATGGAAAAAGATCAGCCTGCCCTCTGTGAAGGAATACCTTTGTAAATTTTGGGGCTAGAACGAATATATAAATGCAGAAGCGGATTGTAGACCATTTATGAAAATATTCTAACTAACCGTGATATGAGTCTCCTTTTTCCTTCTCAAAATGTGTTTCCTGTGATCTTTTATTCCATATACGTTTTTCTTCTGTCTAAATTGGAGAATTACAGGCCTAGAATTCATCATTTGATTCTCTTGGTTTAGCAATTTAGAATATTTTCATCTCTTCTGAACTAATTCAGAATTCATTTAATAATTCTCTGATGTAGTTATGTGTTCCTTCTCTTCTGATGCCATGCAAATTTTTCAGATAAAAACTCAAACTCACCACCTGATTTAGCCTTTTCCTCTTAATAGTCTGGAGGTTTGACAATGCATTATTTATTCTAGAATCCATAGCCCAAATTTCATCTTCATTCCCCCAATCATTTTATAAAAAAACCCCCAAAACAAACCAAATCTAGCCACCAATTTCCAAATAATATCAAGTGACACGAGAGAGCCCTCTCTGAGTTGAACCGACTAGTTTTCATCTCTAAAGTAGGTTGAAACATTTACCTCTGTCTTTTGTCTATTCAGTCGGACAAAATTTACAAAGTGCTAACACAGTATATTGAAGGTCAAGGATCATGGATCTCATGACATGGCATGGAAACCCGACATAATTTTTAAGCACAAAACCTGATGCATGCAGGATGTAGTGGAGCAACACACATATAAGCTTGTTGTATAACTGATAGGGCACGTATATGTGGGAAAATGTGCATTTTTGGCTTTGGAATGAATAAAAAGGGGGACTTCAAGTGTGCAGAGGGTAATGGAAGGCCATCCAAGCAAGTTGCATGGAGTGAAGAAAAAATTGTTGTGACAAAAGAGGAGATTGTGAGAGAAAGAAGAGGAAGTTACATCGGGTGTGTTGTAGGTTGTATCCCTTCATTTGTTGGATAATAATAAAGCTTAAAGGAAGTACCTGGAAATTCCTCTGGTGGAAGTATCCGACATTGGGTGAACCACGTATATCTATGTCTCTATTGTATTTTGTATCTTCTGTGTTTTATTTCTGCATTTGTTTTATTTTATTTCTCTACGATCATGTTTATCTAACAAAAAATACCCATGTGAAATGAAAGAAATCATCAATAAAGGTTAAAATTTACTTTGTACCTAATAGTGAAGGTAAATTGATGTGGTAGACATCATTGTGAACCAAATCTAGTGGATTTTGTACCCACCATGCTTTGCCATAATTGAATGGTGCTTGATGATGCTTCCCATGTACATAACCCTTATAGACTCCTTCCAGGGGAAACACCTTCAGTGAACGAACAACCATGTTTTGAGTTGCCAGTGCTTGCAGACTTCAAAAATTTAGATGTTTGAGTCGCTCATGCCATATTCGACTTCTCTTATCGATGTGAGAAACAAGTTCAGTCAATTTAGTTTCAGGTCAAGTCGTGTCATGGAATTTGTAAAAATTGTCCATTGGGTCGAGAAACTTGCTGGAAACAATCAACTTGTATTTCTTTAAATAACAAACATAGAACCGATCTAGCCAAAATTTAACAATATTGTTTGTTTTTGTTAGCTAAGAAATAAACAACATATTGGCACTTAGGTTTGGCACATGATAGATGTCAACAATATCCCCACGTCAACAAAACAAATCACCCTAACCAAAAACATACAAAGAAAAATCAACAACAATGTAGATTTCCCTCTCCTTAGCTTAATCTAACCACATAGACAAGGAGGCATCCTTAACCATATGATGAGTGCACCCAAATTCAACTAACCTTTCGTTTTGTGTAGAATGAAACAGTAGGGCCGAAAAAGTCTTGACTTGGAAGGTGAAATTATCAGTGGGTCGGCATACAATGGACATATCTACTTCAAGGCATTTAAACTTCTCCTCTAAATCATCTCACTTCTTATAGAATATTGTATCCGCATGTCCAGTCTTTCCATAGTATTGAAATGTCTTCTTCTTTTGACTTTGTTGGGGAGCATATGTTTGTCTCTGAGGTTTCTAGTCATGGTATGCAGGTTTTTGTGTAGAGGAATCAAATTGTACTCTATCTTTCATAGCCATATTGCTCTTTCCCTTGATCGAGTGGGCTTGGTGTTTACCACTAGGATTTCCTTCTTCAAGTATTCTATGTTTATCGGTAATTAGAAGACCACATAAATATTCAAAGGTGTAATTCTTACCATACTCCTTGCACTCTTTCCAGTTGGTGTAGAAATTTGATACAAACACATCGAATGATGTTCTCAAGTTCATTAGGAATAGTTCAATGAGTTGGCCATCCTTCTTCTAATATTTCTTTCCACATTTTCCCAATTTCAACTGGATTTATTTGACATGCACCAAATAGTCCTCCATTCTGTCAAAAGAATGAGGATCAAGAAAGATCAACTCTCTCTCCAATTGCATGATGTGGCTCATGTCAACTCGGTCGAACAACAACTTCATCTTCTTCTAGAATTGATGAGGATAGTCGATTCCACTGAGGTGAAATCGAATTTCTCACGAGATGTAGGTCATGATGACCCCTACAACCTCATCCTTATTTCCATCAGCATCAAAATTTTCCTAGTTAACTATTGGATCTAGAATCGCAACCTTCGTATACTGCCACATTCCTTTGCTATTTAGTAGGGTTTCCATATTTGGTGTCCATACTGCATAATTTGATCTATCTAAAATAACAGGATCAATCTTCGAAGCCATCTTTGACATCTAGAAAGAAACTTATTTTTTTAAATAGGTTCCAATAGGAAAACCATCGTCTCGGAGTCAATCACACAATATATATGACTCAACAAGTTTTGTAGATAACGGGTTGAGTTTTTAAACCATCGGCTCTAGTACCATGTTGGGGAATAAGGTGGAACATGGCATGAAACAAAAAATACAGTATTGTAGATAATCGAACATGAACAGAAAATTTTGAAGATAGAAGGTGGTGTATAAAGACATCGTTACAACACTTAAGCAAAGAACACTGTGATCATAACATCACGGTGCATATTGGATCTTGATTGTCTGATCACCATGATGATAATGACCCAATAAGTCTTCTTTGTATACCCTCAAGATCTAACTGATTTCCATAGAAGTCGAAAGATCTTGCCACATGTAACCATCAATTATTATCATTGACTATGCCAAATCTGCACTGTCAGGTTGGCTCGATAGGGATGCTCAACCTGACGGCCTATGCAGCCAAATCATAGTCAATTTCTAGGTTGGTCGATCCACCACCCAACTATCTTCAATTTTTGGTTGACTGCTCGACCAACAGGCATGTCGAATACTCCATTGACTGGTGTAATGTGTTGGTCAATCGTCCAACTGAGCGTATCCATATGAAGGTCGACTTCTTGACTAATTGAACCTAGGATATGTGTGGTGAACCATCAATGCTTTATGTTCCAAAAAATAGGAAGAGGCATTCAGACCTCTTGGAAGATGAAACCAAAGGTCACTTCCTCTTATATATATGCATGAAGTGGGATAATGAAATAAATCAAGTGTGAAGTTACTTATTCCTTAGTCGATACATGGTCTGATATAAATGATTAATACTTAAATAAGCAATAACAATTCAATTAATAAAAAAAACTAAATCATCAATAATAATTATGTTACAACTTCGATGCTAAAACAACATGATTTTGACGTTGATAAGATACAAATTGTATCTAAATTACGAGGATAAAAATATGCTAATACGACACTAAAAAAATAATCATGATGCATACATGACACTAACACAACACTCAATCAATCTAACATGATGTTAATATGACACAACAATGGATGATAATGATGCATGTTGAGTGCTAAAACAATGTAAAAGTGATGTAAAATTATGCTAATGAGATGCAAAAATGACTCAAAATGACTAATTTTTTATATTTTTAGACTCTATAACAACCCTAATTTGACTCAGTTATGACGCCCGCTCTGAAACTATTGATGCACGATGATATCAAGATGGTGCAACACATATGCTTCCAACACAAATGCAATGCAAACATGACACCTTATGTGATTTGTTCAATAATAGCCAATGCATAATGACAAAAACATGACTCGTTATGTGTTTTGTGCAATAATAGTTAACACTTGACAGTGCAAACATGACACTATACATTGTGTGTTGACAAATATGATTTACAATTGACACAAAAGTGACATTAATAGTGACACGTCACTTAGCATCGTGTTTTGCATAGTCCAAACTGAAAAAATTTCCTTGGAAAATTGCATTGGGAGATTATGCTAATTATGACACTACAACCCTAGAATGTAGTATTGTTGTAGATATTTCATGTGGTTCATATCTAAACATTTCCTATAGTATTCAAAAATATCAAATAATTTCCCTCGAACATGTGTAATGGGAGACACAATTGTCTTAAGGGAGGTAATAAGGGAAAGGCACGATATCTCTCTAGTACCTCTAAGATAGCCACTTAGGTTTGTCAATGTTTTAATGTCATTGCCAATTTCAATGTTTCCATCTCGAGTTGGTGATTGGGGGTTAGGATTGAGAACTTCTTGAGTTGGTGGTGGTGGTTTTTGTTTTTTATCATGCATATGCTCCATTTCAATATAATTTATAGGATGCAATTGAACAAGAATAAAACATTTTTATTTCCTTTTTGAATTCATGGCAGTTAATAAGTGTAGACATAATAGTTAGACATAAAAAACTACCTTGTATTTGAAAGAATGAGGGATAAAATGCCTCTAAAATTGTTGGAAGCAATGAATGGCAACAATGACAACCTTCCTCATCCTCGTCACACACAAATCCACTACTCTAGTGCTCCAAAGTGCTCATCTTCTCCTCTAGAAATCTTTGTGCGATGTTGAAATAACATAAAGCCACAAGCCCTTTTTTAATTGATACACATAAGAACCAATGCATTCCTATGAATTCACACACATTAGTAAAGTGTGTGTTCTTAAAACATGCATGCTTTCCTTTAAATCTTCATTGGTTGATGACTTGGCAAGTTTGTGTTGTGGTTCAAATACCTTGAAGCTATTTAAAAAAAAATATATGCATCTTTTTAAGTAGTGATTACCACTTTTAACCCATCAATTTCAGGTGAGGGCCCATATAAATATATTTACAAGATTCCAACTCCCCAACATGTCACATTAAATTTGTCAAACTCCAATTTATTACTGGTCTATTGTTTCCTAATTAGTGATATCAATGTTATCCTAATATTAAATATGAAAAGGTTTTGAACAACTTAGGTTATGTCCCCAACCAAATCAACCACATAAATGGAGCGTGGTCTAAAGGTTCAACATTTTGGCATTTTTACAGGCATATTTTCCGATCAATTTTTTTTTAAAATCTGGTCAAAAATTGTTTGAACTCCAAATTTGAGAGATTGAGTCTTATAATTCAAGAGCCCTTAAATTTTTTTAAGGTACTGAATCTATTTATGAATTCAAAAATACAATTTAAACAACAGAATATGATGATTTTACCAAAATCTATTTCGTCGAATTCGAATAAAAAAATTCAAAAAATCAAATGTTTATACCATACCTAAATGGAGGAGTTTCAATTAATTCCCATATAACGTTAAGTGTTAGCTATCCCATAAAAGTAGTACAATTCTCTAATGACGACTATGAAGCGCAAATTCCAATAATCATCGCTCTTTGATGTGTCCATAAATCAAATTTCTTTAGGTTTTACTTACCGTGTGATTATTTGCGACTACCTATAACGAAATCCTTCACTTTAATTACATAATCAAGGGGACCATGATGCCCATTACAAAATATTAAGCTTTGTGTGAAGATGCCCGAAATAAAATTTGATTCACTTTTACATACCATGAAAATGTGTTAAGGAATATTTTCATTTGTTGGGAAAATCAAGCGAATCAAATTGTCTTTTAGTGTGAACATACACAATTCGCCATAAAGATATCCTTCACTGTAATATGAAAATTTGTGGAAATGCGTGTCATTATAATTTCATATTAGGGAACGCTATTGTCAATGCACGATATTTTGAATTTTCTTTCACTTTTAATTTTTAAATACCACTCCCTGACGAAATATGTGTTGAGAAATCCTTTGGAAAAATATGCGTTGAGAAATCCTTTGGAAAATTTGAGTGTGGGGTTGGATTTAAAAAGTTATTGTTTTGTGTGCATGGATGTCAACTCGATGTGACATTATTTATAAAAGCATGAATCCTTGGGATGTCAAATCTTGGATTGTCTCTTGCGCATGTCATCCTGAATCCATTATCAGAACCGATAGCCTGTTGAGTAAAGAAGAGAATGGTCCATACACTACAAGTAGATTACAGGATCAAACTACAGAGAATGTTCCATACACTACAAGTAGTGTAGTATACATGGAAGATGCAGGTTCTATAATAAAAAAGACAACCGGAGTATACAGGGAAGGTGTCAGTTCTATAATAAAAAAATTTGCAGAAGAAAGTATGAGGAAAATTAGGGTGATTGAACATGGAGGAGACCCTATGATAGGGGCAGGGAATACGTTATAAAAATATGCAAGAGTATAAATTGCAATTCAACATAGAATACTACAGCGTGTATTTTTTTTTCCACAGAAAGAGCAGTTTCAATGTTGTTAATTATGAATCAAAAGAAACTCTCAAAGTACATCCTTTCACATATTGAGTCATGACACGTGATTTCTTTTTTCAAAAAAGGTCATTATAAATTTCTATCCATATCCACAGTAGTATTTAAGAAAAAGCATCACATACTAAACCAAATATGTATCCTTAACAATAGACCGTCAAATAAGGGAAAAAACAAAAACTTCATGGAAAGAGGAGACAAAATATCCCAACTAAAAAGGTACTAAGAAAATGTAGAAGGAGCAAGAATCGATGACAGAGTCTCCTTGGACTTCTTCAAAATACATCCATCCAAACTCTTTCCCTAGACCAAGCTTTGACAAGGAATCTGCTACAAAATTGAATTGTCTGTGAATATGAAAACATTGAATCCAACTGAAAGAAGCCTTGAGATCAATAATATTTTTCATCTAAGATTGTAATGTTAAAACCTTCAATTGGGATTTACCATCAAACCAATCAAGAATGACTTTTAAATCTCCAACAACCATTAAGTCCTTTATGTGTATCCTTGGAGAAAATTTCAATAACCCCCACAGACCAAGTAATTATGCTCTAATGTTTGTACATGGGCCAACAATGAGATGTAGCTTAAAAAAATGATCAGAGCACAACTTAATGACAATTCCAATGCCACAGGTCCCTCCAACAACAGCTCCATCAAAAAATCATAAAGGTCTATGCCCAAAATATATCGAGTTCATTAGAAAGTTGAATTTGTCATCCTCAGTAGAGCAAGGTGATTCCTTAATTTCCAACACTATTCTCAAACAAAGACTATAATCATTCCTGCAAAAGTTTTCAAATAGAATCTTGTTTCTATAACACCATATGCCCCAAAAAACATAAAAATGGAACCATCCTCTGCCTCAGGAAAACTAAAATCTAGGTCTTTAGTAAATCATCCAATGATATAAAATTCCAACAAAACTAAAGATTCAGCTGAGCACATAATTCCTTCCAAATGGTCTAAGAAACATCACAAGTTACAAATGTTGAGTACTCTCTGCATCATTTAAACATAGAGTACAAACAAAATGGTTGATTCCACCTATATGTCTATAATTTTCACCTATTAGTATGCAATCATGGAGGCATAACCATACAAAGAGGATGATTTTAAGTGGAACATGTACCTTCCATAAGGATTTGTGCCACCAAACAAGGTCCACCATTGTGTTCTGATAGCCCCGATCTTCATAGGAAAATTTTACAGTTACAATAGCTGAACGTAGATTCCGCGACCAAACAATTGAATCATCCTTACAGCTAAGGGAAACCCCATTGTGCCTTAGCTTCAACACATAGGAATTCCATTCCATTACCAAATCTCCATCGAGCCAAATATCACTTGAAGTTAACCGGTCTTGAGAACCATGCAAATTTAACTGAGAGGAATGACAAGTGTGTGCTAGGGAGAATATTTTAAGAGAATGCATATGTTGTAAAAGACCATTCGACAACTTGTATGTAGTTCCAACTCCCACAAAGGGATCATGTCCAACCAATACCCTAACTCCCAAGGCAACAGACCAAACTAACCATTTTTTTAGTAATGACAAAGTGCTTAAGAAATTTCTCCAGAAGTTCGAGGAAACAACACATTTTAAGTTTTCAGAATGAAGCCAAAAAATCACATCAACACCTTTTAAGTATTTCTTTACAATGGCTTTAATCCATAATATTATTCCAAACAAAGCTCTCCACAAGGATTTTACTGCCAAATCTTGTGCAAACCATGAAATATTTCTTATGCCCCAACCACCGAGTGATTTTGGCATTGTGATCATTTCCCAACTAGTGAGATGAAAGCTTGAAGGATTTCTAGCCCCCTTCCAAAGAAAGTTTGAAAATATATGATGTATTTTAACCTTGACATTTGCAGGGACCTTTGCTAATGTGAGTCAATAGACTAGCAAATTTTGTAAAACAGATTTAATGAGTATCAATCTGCCTCCAAGTGAAAGCTAGCGGTAAGACCAGTGCCCAAGCCTTTTTAAATTTTCTGTAGGAGCCAAAACTAGTCAGAGACTCTATAATCATTGGGTTTCAGATGAAACCCTAAATATTTCATTCCATAGTCTAAGGGGGCTATAGGAATGCCAAATAAATTTTCAATACTAGATGGCTTCTCAAACTCATAGTTATTATGAAGAAAGCAAGATTTCTCACAATTTGCTTCATCATTGAAGCCTAACATAAGATATTAAGTAAATTCTTAAATTCAACCCATTCCTCTAATGATCTAATCCCTAAAATCATAACATCATCTACAAAAAAAGGTGAGTTGCAGCTAAACCTCTAGCCACCTTTATACCTATGAATTTTCCTTCAAATCTAGACTTGATCATCAACCTGCTTAAGCCTTCCACCACCAAAAGAAACAAAAAGGGAGAGAGAGAGAAGCCTTGTCTAAGGCCTCTATAGATTTTGAAGAAACTTGTTGGATATCCATTGACTAGAGAAGAAAATTTTTCACTTGAAACACATTCCATAATTCGTTGAGACACCTCCCACTTCAGGCCTATTTGAATCAGCAACATTCTAAGAAAGTTCCAGTTGACTTTATCATATGCTTTCTTTAAATACAACTTCACAATTAGAGAAGACATCTTCTTAGACTTAACTGAGTGCATACATTCTTCTGCTAAGCCTGCAACATAAAAAATTAACCCATCTTTCAAGAACCAAAATTGCTCCTCTGAAATGCATAAATCCAAATTGTCTTTTAACCTGGAAGCAATGATCTTTGAGATAACTTTATAAAAAAAGTTACATAGAGCAATGGTGTAACGTCCCCTGACCACCTTGCCAGGGAAAACGCCACTAACTCAAAACCAAATTGTTTTGAAAACCGGTTGTAACACACCCAACCACCCAAGCTAGTCATGCTACTTGAAACTGTCATGCTCTTGTGTATATATATATATATATATATTATGTTCATACACATATTCATGTGGAAGCAACAATAACACATACATGCAATAAACACAGACAATTTTGATAACATTATAACACATGTACAATATAGACATAATACAATTAACACAGATTTGGTACTTATCTTTTATGAGCAGACCACTGACTACGTGTAGACCTTCCATGAACCTCCCAACCTTAGACCACGCTGCTCCAAGATATCAGTAGTGGGTCACCCCCGAGCTGGGACTAAACTCCACCTAGGGTAAAGGAATCCTAGGCTAGGTTGAGGCTATAGAAAGTTTCCCAATGCAATATGAAGGATTCTCTCCAAGGAGCCTACTTACGCCCACTTCTCACAGAATCTCATTCCTGACATGTGTTGTTCCAGAGTCTGTACTAAGGCTTAAAGTACAGTGTCAAGGCATCCAAAAGTATACAAAAGGTTGATACAGGATTAAACTAACCTTCGGTATGAGAAACTAGAGCAGATTTCTACATTCTCGTCGTCTAGCTTCTAACAGCTCTTAAGCAGTTATGTCACGCTCAATGGTTGTCCATGAAAGTTCTAATTCCTTTCGGGTGCTAGCAGTTTTAAGGATTGTATCGAAAAGATTTAAAGCGATATGAGTTTGATTAGAGAGTCCCGGTTGAATATTCAGTTGAGTTACTGTAGGGACAGTCATTTAAGGAACAATACCAGTATGGAAACGATTTAGGAAGAGATTTTAACGTTGTTTCAATTTGGTTTTTTAAGTGGTATTTTTGCATGAAGAACAAAATGGGAATGCAAACTGAAGGCCTTTTCCCGTAACTGTATTGCTTTTAGTAAAAGGTATGGAATGAGAGAAAAACATTTAGCTGTGGATAACGTAAGGTTCCTGTCAATAGAAACTCACACATACACAGAAGAAGAAATGGCCATAGAAATAATTGACATAGTGTAACTAAATATAAAGTTCTGTAAATGCAAATTGGTCTTACACCCGCTGATAGCTGGTGCAGAGGAAAGACAAGACACAATTACAGAAAGATGAAATCCCTTCACTATAGTAGTGGTTGTACTAAATTATAGTGATACACATCAATTATGTAGAGCAAAATGAAAAGAAACAAAGAACATAACGAAACAAACTTGCTACACAGTCGTGACGGAATCAGGAATCTTCAAATTTGTTGTATTAACTCCTCCATTGCAAAAAATTAAATTTACAATGTTTGCCAAAAAGTCCAGCCCTTGTTTCTTCTTTTTGTGATCTATTTATACAAATTTGCCCTTTACTACTCCTATTTTCAAAAAAGTGCCAGTTGTCTGCCTTTACGTGACTTAGTGCATATCATACATCTGTCCATAAACTGGACACAAGTTGTAAAAGTTCTGCTTGGCAGCTGTGAGGAGAGAAAACACTCCATCTCTTCTACTTTATTTTCAAAAAGGGCCAGGTGCTTGTCTTTGCATAGACTCAGCGCATATCCTACATTTGTCCATGAATTGGGATACAAGCTGTGACGGCTCTGCTTGACAAATGGCTTCGGCAAAATAGCACTCTCGGGCTAATTGTGGAAGTTTATTTCCCATATGAGCATCAACAGTATCAAGGGTGTCGAGTTGTGTGCTGGGATGAATCAAATGTTCATCAATTTGAGCCATGCCTACCCTGTTCATCTTAGATATCTCTGCCAAATTTCTCTCATTTTTCTCCTTCATGTTGAGGGAGATCGGCTCTATATTCATCTACCTTAGCGCCTTTGAGTCAACTTCACTCTCCATCCCTAGCAGTTCACCTTTTATGGCCTGGCAGGCTTCTTCTAATAAATTTGTCACTTTCTGGGCATGTTCCTTGCTTAAAGTAATATCATGTTCCCAATTCTTTAACAAAATATTACCCCTGTTCTGTTCAACAATGGTGACCCCGGGAGACCCTGCTGAAAACTTGTTGTTGGTGGCTATCACTGCTTCTTGGAAAGTGATCCGAGCAGCTTCTACATTTCTTTCCTTGACAATCAGATTCTCATAAATCTGATGCATTAATAGGCAATCTTCTCGAAACTCCCCTACTTTTCTTAGCAGACTCTGTTGAGCAGAAGAAATTCTGTTCCGAATATCAATTTCTCGGGATTTAACAATCTTGATGTCGACAACCTCACTTTCTGCGACCTTTAACTGAGCTTGTAGCTCTGTGATCATATTTGTCTACTGACCCGACTACACTCGACCCTCTCGGATCACTGAGGTTGCTTGTTCCAGCTTAGTCTTGAGGAATTCGATCTCTTTCTTATCGGCCAATTGGGCCAGCTCTATTGCTCCACTCGCTTGACTCTTAGCGTCTTCCACAGCCGAAGCTGCTCGGGCTTCAAGAGTCTTGATCAGTCGATTTTTTCTCTTGAGCTGATTTTTCAACATCGCAACCGAGAATTGGTTCGCTGAAGCATAAGCTCCTAGCATCCCTGCTATCTCTGTGGTGAACTCATCACTTTTCTTGTTTTTTCCATTTGTCATTATTTTGAATTTTTTAACAGTGGACTCTCCTTCTTGATAAAATTCTCGCTTTACCACAGCCTTTCTCTTTCTGTCTAAAAAGAACTCATTAGGGGGGAGTTCCTCTACCCTTATAGATCTTAGTTCTTTGCCAAATATCCATCCCTCGCTAACGTCTCCCTGAGCTGACTGCAAGGGTGTGACAGAGGTGATGGGTTGTCTGATCTATTTCGCCACCTTTTCTGGTGTGACGAGAGAGTCCTGTTCTTTCGGAGGATCGGAGGTCTTTGTCTCTGTTCCTATCTCTAGATTCTTCTCCTGCTCAGGTGTAATGACCCTTTTTATTACTAGGAATAAATTCATAAATAAACCTAAACATTGGCTAATTATAATTAATATATAAATTGATTATAAGTTATTAATTAATTATTGTGATTATACTTGGTTAAAGTATGATTTAACTCCTTGA
>ML781662.1:241177-276404 GCA_009831015.1 Picea engelmannii
AGTGTGTTAAGTAAAAATGTTTTATTTTCTTCATAAAAATTCTGGGAATGAATATGCCCGAATAAGCAAATTTTTAGTTCTGTTAAAACTCCGTTCATATTGAAATTTATGGTAGTCAAAATGAAATTTATGGTTGTTACATCAGGACTCTTCCCCTATTCGATATTCTGCTCCTGCTCAGGATTCTTCTCCTGCTCGGGACTCTTCCCCTGTTCGGGATTCTACTCCTGCTCAAGATTCTTTCCCTGTTCGGGGCTCTTCTGCTATTCGGAACTCTTGTCCTGTTCAGGATTCTTCTCCTGCTCCCCTTCCTGACGTTTTTCGGGATTGGAAGTTTGCCCCGCAAAAATTTCATCCTCCTTTTCTTTATCTTTGGAAAGTCCCAAACCTCCCAACACAACGGGGAGGCATCTTTTCCTATGTTCCTAAAATTTTAAAATAGAGGCCCTATCTTCGGGTGCTAGAGATCTGATTCAAAATTTCACTTCCGAATATGACCTCGCCCCTCGGAAAACATCATCCGAGGGCGAACACTCATGTTCGAACCTCTTTAATCCACAATTCCCCAAATGGGTGCTTATAATCCTCTGCGGATCATGCTTTTTGTACTCAATAGAGACTAGGCTCAAATCTTCTAAGGTTGCAGCTTCAGCCTTAGCATGTCCGAAATCTAATAAGGAATAGGAATTAAGCCGAATAGGGAAAAACGACCATACCTTTTTTGATGACGCTTTGAGCTCTTTGCTCACTCCACTGATTACTGTTTGTCGCGCAATCTCATGACAGGCCAGCTTGTCGGCAATAAAAAGCGGTAGCGCCAGAGGAGGGACAACTTCTCTGAAAACTCTAAACTATGAGAATTCTTCTTCAACGTACCAGTCTGCGATATGGCTCAAATTCACAGCAATGCTATCAGAGATGTGGGGTGGCGAAAGACCAAAAATGGCTACGTGCAGGGGCACCATCACCCAATTGAAAATCTCATAAATAAATTTATTTGCGTTATTTTCCCACAATTTATCATGGTACTCATGCACAGTTTTTTCATGGGTTGGGCTCCAAGCCCAATTCATCAAAGGAAAAGGTGTCATGAAGCATATCGCATCCATGATATACGCGGACATGAAGAATCCGACTGGTCTCCCGGCTGCTTTTTTCTCTCGGTACTCTGTGACCCTGTTGAAAAGACTGTCAGAGAGCATTTTTGCCCAATTGAATGAGGAACCTTCTTCTACCCAAAAAATGAGAGGTACCCATTGGATGTAAAAATGCACAGTATCTTCCCACCCGAAAAGCTGACAAGTCATCATCGCCACATACATATACGGTGGCTCCAATGAAGAAATCGAATACACACCCTTGTCATTCGCTCTAAATGTTGCGGAGCGCGAGACCCAATATTTTACCAAACCAGGCATGGTTTTGTCATATTCCTCACATTCCTTCTTTTTGAATTCCTCCAGGAATTCTTTGCCATATGTATATTCAGAAGTTGTTGGGAGCTTATACATAGATTGGATATGCTCTGGTCTGAAAGTCCTGACCGTGACCCGTCGGTCATTTATGATGGTTCTGGTGGGCAGGTCTACGTGATCCAATGCCCATCGGATCATGTCGTAGTATGGGAGAAACCGAGGTCTGGTTGCAACCAGGTGCATTCCCAACTGAACAATTATCTTATACTTAGTGTTAAGTTCGTCCTTTACAATATCATTGTCATCGTCATCTGAGTCTGAACAGTTTACCATCTCGGATTGCAGAATGTCTGAAATAGACGACCAAGTGGGTACTGAGCCGCCAGTCCAAGGTGAAGTATATGAGACGTTGTCTGGGCCATGCGCTGCAACCTCAACATTCGATTTTGCTGCTCTTCTTGGAGCCATGGCTGACGCTTGCTTTTTTGCTCTTCTGCAATATGCCTGTGTATACATGTGGAAATGAGTTTCCTCGGAGAAAGGTGTGCTCTGTGCGTTTATGAGAAATGTTTAAAAAGAATGAAACTCTGGTATATATTTGAAAACTCTGTACGTCTTGAATAAGTCTGTCAAATCGCACATAAAACCAAATTAATTGTATAAATCCAATCTTATTTATTCATGGATTTACCCTAAATCTTCATTAATGTCATCAATGTTCGGCGGCTTGACATGAAATCGGGTCATGGAGAGAAAGTAAATCCCTCGTGAAGTGTGCCAACCTCGATGCGCGAGACGTATTTCGCTTAATTTAGTTTTTCTAAAATTTCAAATCTTAACGGCTTAAAGATTTCCTCGCTTTTCGCCATATTGTGAATTTCCCTCTATCATTTTGACTTTACAACTCGCGAGACTGTGAGTTCCGATTTTATCTTAATTCACACTAACCGTGATTTGGTGGATCCTTAATTATATAATTAACTTAATCGCCATATCGCGACTCGGGAATTCGAAGACAAACTTTTGGGAGAGTGATATGCCGAGTCGCGATATCACGATGTGGCGATAATTAAGGCTCGAATTAGATGGAAATTTTAGATTATGTGATTAACTAATCTCTCTATAGTTATGTCGCAACTTCGCGAATCGGAGTTTTGGACACCTTAACTTTATGAAGGAAAATGCCGAGCGACGATGTGCCGAGAACCAAATTTAACCGTGGTTAGTTTTTTACCCTTGGTCCTTGACTAGGTTATCAAAAAGTTATCGTGCTCTCGGCTCTCAGGGTTGTAAAAAAAAAAATTTAGGTTCGACGACTGCCGAGGCGCGAAACCCCGACGACGTGTAAACATAGTTAAAGGTTTTACCCCAGTTAATGCCTTGGACAAAAATTAGACCCGAGTTCGCATTTTCACGATTCGGGACTTGTGAATTCGAGAAATAAAGTGTCCGAATTGTGAGACCCCGAAACAAAACAAAAAGCAAACGTACTTATGAAAAATAAATCTTTTTTGAAAGTGAAAAAGCATTGCTATTCAGGCGACAAGATTTCAGAGCTTCATAATTTCGGAAGGAAAAGAAAAACAACTTTAGATCTCAAACATGAAAAGTTGAAAATTACGCGAGGTGAAAAACAAGGGCGGCTCCAACATAGGCTCCAACTAGGGATCCCGCTTCCCTGTGAGGCGGGAAGAACAATAGACCAGGTGCCAAAATTGGGTAAATGGAGTCATAGGCTAAAATCAACAGAAAAATCAGGGAAAAAGATAGAAGGGGAGAGAAATTTCGCTTGGAACCCCAGAAATTTTCTTGAACTCAAATACTCTTTCTAAACACGGTTGAAGTCACTTTCGCAATTTTCCCTTTCTCGTAACTAAGTTTGGGGAACGCTTTAAGATAGTTGTAACGCTCCTAGGATATTCAACAGGTCTTGTGATTCTTAGCTTGCATCAAAAGAATGATATTATATGATCTAAAATAGGGAAGTCCCGTCGGAATTTGGGGAAATGATCAGGTTTTCAGAAAGCGTTGATTACCATGGTAGATTGATGTTTACGTAAAACAGCCTTACAGATCTCTCAGACATTGCTTCACTGCCAGCGAGCCTGTTCAGTACCCCGGTGAAGTTGGCTGACCCTTTTTTACTGAATTTCTTTTCACCACTTCGGAAAATATTTATGCGTTTAAACGCTAAGACGAGGGCAATCATTTCTGAATTTCCTTTCACCACCTGTCTTAATATTTACTTTTAAAACACGAAGATGGGAGCACTCAGTTTATATCAGGGCTAAGATCTGTGTAATATTTTTTATCAGAGGTCTGTCAACTTATTTTGGTTACTCGGTATAAACCTTCCTTTGACCCTCACAAGACCTTTAGTTATTAGGGAGACAAGGGAGAATAAATAAAACTTTAAGGGAAATCTTGTTCAAGCAAGCTTTGATTTTTTCGACGCTGTTGAAAAACCTAGGAAAGTTAGGATCACTATAAATGTTCCTTAACTTAGCAGAAGATCAAGTAGTTGTGAGGACCAACTTTCTTATTAAGATCTGTTCTGAAGTCCCTGAGGTTTAAAACGAAAAAATTTTACTCCTTTGCAAAAAACTCGGGAAGATAGTGACTTGCTAAATTTAGGCTCCAAATATAGACAAAAAACAAGGTAGCAGTTCAATGGCTTAATATACAAAAGGTGATAACAGTTCAGGACTGGTTTTCATATATATTTTGGAATAAAATTTATGATTGACTGTTTTGGATTTTAACACATTCACTCAAATTATTTGATTTGAGGATTATGAAGTAAAAAATAATCCCATTATCTGCTTTTTATATTTCAATTTGAACAATATTACCTTAGATTGCTAAAACAACGTTTCATGACCAGAGTATTGAAAAAAATTACCTCTATCTTTTCTTTTCAATTTCTTTGTAGGCTATGAATTATCTTATGTATCACCTATTTTATGTCGTCCTATTTTCCACATCGATCTGCACCTTATTTCTTTAGCTAGTTTCATCTGCAGCTGGAATCCTGCAAAAACAAATACGAATTTGAAAAATGCGTTTGAGAATTTAGGAAGGAAAACCAAAAAATTGAAAATAAATGCTTGAGCAAAAACATAAATATGTACAAAAACTTATAATAAAATTTATTTATTTACAATTATATATATACAATTTCTTATTTTTCATTTTATTTTACTTCCTTTTTCATCCGACGACGGTCAAGTCATGTAGTGCTTTAGATATCGCCCGTTGACAAGGGCGTTGAGAACTTCTCCATCAATATTTTCCAGGAGAAAGGAATTTTTTCCTTCTGGAGCCGAGACTCTGAACAGTCCATACCAAAGGTGGTCAAATTTGCCATGCTTCATGGCTTCTTCCCTTCTCGCATCCCATCTTAACACCAAATCACCTGGTAGGAATTCTCTATTTTTTGCCTTGATGTCGAACAATGCTTTCATATCGTCCTGGTATTTCTGCATTTTCTCATCAACCTCCACTCTGAGCTGTTGAACCTCAATCAGTTGGTTAATTCTTCTGGTTACATGATTGGGCTCTTCATTTTTATCCTGCCATAATTTCATCACTGGTAATGCTAAGTTTATAGGCAGAACCGCCTCGGTCCCATATACCATCTGAAACGACGAAATGCCGATAGACCTTTTATTGTTGATGCGGTTTGCCCACAATGCGTGCTTCAAATATACATGCCAGGATCTCTTGTTTTCATTCAGTACCTTTTTTATTACGTTTACTAGGCTCTTATTAGATGATTCAACCAGCCAATTTCCCTGAGGGTAATAAGCAGTGGAATGGCCAAGAACGATACTCTACTTCTGGCAGAAGCCGATCATAGCCATTGATTTGAAGGCCTGGGGGTTGTTGGTAACAATCTTTCGGGGACACCTGAATCTTGATAAGATGTTATCTTCCAAGAAGTCAATCACCACCGAGTCTGTTGCTCTTTTGGTTGGAATTGCTTCCACCCACTTGGTAAAATAATCTGTGGCCGTTAAAATCCACTTATGTTGAGCACTGGAATGGGGATTAATTTCTCCTATGAAGTCTAATCCCCATTGTTGAAACAAAGACTCAGTTTTGACTGGAATGAGTGGTAGTGCAGGGAGTTTCTGCTTACCAACGAATATTTGACATGAGTAACAGGCACGTACTTTGGCATTAACATCCGAAAATAGTTTCGGCCAATAGTATTCGGCCCTCAGGATCTTGTAGGCTATGGCTCTCCATGCATGGTGTCCCCCGCATATTCCTTCATGAAACTCTTCTATAACTCGTGGAGTTTTCGACTCAACCAGACAGACCAGTAAAAACCCGAGTGGATCCTTCTAGTATAGTTGATTTTCGGAGATGCAATATTTTACAACATGGAGTTTAAAGTTCTGTATTTGGCTGGTGTTAGTCCATCTGGACATTTCAAGTTTAACAAGTAGAAGACTATATCTTTATACCATCCTGACAATATGAATTTTTCTTCAACCTTGCTTGGATATGTCTGGTCATACGGCTCTTGCAAACGTGTGTCCTCATCTTCCCCTTGTAGGCAATTGATGTCAAGAGCTCTAAGGTTTGACTCAGCCAAGAATTTGGTCAGACCCTTTCCTTTTATCAATTTAGTTGGCTTGATTTCCAGCTCAAATTCTTGTATTTTAGCAAGCTAGCGCCATCGTTTTCCATCACTATCCGGTTGTACCAATATATCCTTCACAGCACTGGTTGGTACGTACGCGATAATTTTTGAATGCAGGATGTAAGTTCTGAAGGCTTTTAATGCTTTCACCATTGTGTACGCCTATTTCTCTATTATATCATATTTTAGCTCGGCATCTCTAAGGCTCTTGCTAAAAAATGCAATCGAACGTTCAAAGCCTTCATCATCTTTTTGCAACAACACCGCGGCGATAGTATGTTGAGAAGCGAATGAGAATATGCGGAAATCTTTCAAGTAATCTGGGCTAGTTAACACGGGTGCCTCACTGATGACTTTTTTAATATGCTCTAATGATGCTTTAGCCTCGGTCGTCCAATTGACTCTGCTATCTTTCTTCAGCATTCCTGTGATCAATTTGACAATCTCAGTGAAATTTGGTATAAACCTTCGTAAAAAATTTATTGTACCTAAGAAAGATTGAATTTCTTTAACGTTTCTAGGAATACTGATAGTTTGTATTGCTTCAACCCTCTTAGGATCAATCTTGATCCCATCTTTAAATACGATGTGCCCTAGAAGCTTACCTTCCTACATAGCGAAATGTGATTTCTTTGGGTTCAAAGACAGACCATACCTGCGGCATTTTTTGAAAGTTTGTTTTAAATGGATCAAATGTTCTTCATCGGTTTTAGAAAAAGACATCAAATCGTCAAGGTAGATTACTACGAACTTATCTCTTTCCCCCACGAAAGCGATATCCATGGCACGCTGGAAGGTACCCCATGCATTCATTAAACCAAAAGGCATTTTATCATACATGAATGTACCCCATGGTGTGGTGAAAGCGGTTTTTTCTCTGTCTTTCTCATTCATGGCGATTTGGTTGTACCCAGAAAACCCGTCTATCATAGACATCCGATTTGCTCCAACTACCCTTTCCAGGACATGATCCATTTTAGGAAGTGGATAATTATCTTTAAGAGATGACCTGTTCAAGTTCCGGAAATCTACACACAGTCTGATTTCTTCGTTCTTTTTTCTGACCGGGACCAAATTCGCCACCCAGTCTGAGTATCTTAGGGGTACAATTATTTTCGCATCTAAGAGATTCTTAACTTCCTTTTCAATAATAGGCAACAAAATGGGGTTAAACTGTCTGAGCTTCTGTCTAAAAGGTTTAACTCCGGGCTTCAAAGGTATCTTGTGCTCAATTATAGAAGTATCATATGTTCGAAGCTCGTCATAGGACCAGGTGAAAACATCTCTATACTGTTTGAGTAAGTCTCTATACTGGTCTTTTACCTTGGGGGGAAGGAATTTAGATATCTTAACGATTTTGTCTTCCTTTTCAATTCCTATGTCGCAATCCTCTACTTCTTCTGGTTGTGGCTGTAAAGTGGATTTCACAGGTATGCCGTTCTGATCGAAGAGTCTTTCCAAAGGGATTAAACCTTTCAGGATTTGGTTATTTTTGAGGACCAGCATGCGATGATCTGCTATTTTTTCTCGGAAGGTTTCAGGATCTTCATCTTCTTGCATAACCCACATCGTGTCATTTTGGTTTTCTTGATCTGAATGGGTTTCAGAGAACTCGCCTATTGCTATAAGAAATTTCTGGATTTGTTCGTCATCTTCAAAAACCTGCCAGTGTCGGACATTGTCTGGTATGGAGGGTTTATATCTGATTTCAATATGATATTTCAATTTAACATTCGTGGGAGGGGAAAAGGTTGAGGCTGCCTTAGCCAATGCGTCAGCATGTATATTCTCTGTGCGAGGAATAAAATGGACTTTTATAGATGAGAAAAAATTCTCCATTAAATCTCAGGCGTAGTTCCTGTACGTTCTCAATCTGGGATGTTTGGCTAGGTATTGTCTGTTTACTTGTTTTACTATCAATTCTGCGTCACCGTAAACCTCCAAGTTTTTTATGTTTAACTTCTTGGCAGCCTCTAAACCTAAGATTAATGCTTCATACTCGCATACATTGTTGGTGTAATCTATGTCCCACTGTAAGCGATATGAGAAAGGAACGGTAAACTTACCTTCAGGTGCTATCAAAAGTATGCCAGCACCAGCTCCTTCAGAAGATGAGGCGCCATCGAAGTACATTTTCCAGAGACCACTTTTGCATAGTTCTTCAGTCACGGGGCTAAGCTCTTCTTGTTTCATAACAAGTTCTTCTGGACCTCCATCCAAACCATCATCAAAAGACAATATGCAATTCCCCAGATCTTGGTCCGCAACGTAAATGGGAAAGTTATTTGGGTTCTGAGGATCACTGACAGTATACGCTAATCTTGTTTCTCGGTACAAACGGGTAAATTGTCCACCGAAAATTGGGATTGTGGCATATGACATGTCTAGGTGTAGAGAACCTCCCAACTTGGCTCCCCATGATCTGGATAACAACATACCATATTTGGGGCGAATATCTGCAATAACCACATCCATCAGGATACTCTTGACCCGGATCTGAGCCAGGGTAACTACCAGATCTTTTATCATTCCCATACATTTAACCTTTCTTGAATCAAACGAGTATAGGTCTCCATAGGGTCTAGTGATCTGGAACCCCAACCTCTCCATTATAGTTTTGGGCATGACATTATGTGAAGGCCCGGAGTCTAACATGCAGTTATGTAGTAACTGGTCATGCATATTCAGGGTGATATAGAAAGGAGCGACGTTGTCTTTGAACCCCTCAAAATGAGGACCAAAGGTGATGTTAGGTCTGTCATCTTCTAGGTTGATAATGTTAGAGTGACTTTCTGGCTCGTAAACGCCCATCGCTTTGGCAATTTGCTTCTGATAAGTGGGGTTTTTTGCTAATTCTACCAAAGGAATCGGTATCTTAATTTTATTTAATTCATTTTCAAAATTGTAAGATGTATTGGCCTTGTCTGTTTCTTTGGTTAAGACTTCTGAGCTTTTTTCTTCTGACTTGTTTGTCTGGATCACTTTATCACTCGTGACCTTAGTCACAGATGTAACTTTATCTATCGACCATGTTTCCTTTGTTTGGGTTTCAGCTTTTTTCGCCTCAGACTCTTGAGTCTTTGTTATCTTGAATTTATTGCTGGGTAACAACATCTCTTTCAAAGGAGGTTCATGAGATTGATCCCTTGGCAGGATTTTCTTAGGTTGGTCAGTTGAGGTGGGCTTATTTTTTGATCTCAGATTGTATCTGGGTTGAAAATCAGCCGCTATCATTTCTGTTTCTGGTTGAGATACACAGAGGTTAGTATGATCACCTTCTTTTTCTTCATTAGAATGTTGAGGAGTATTTAAGGATTCCTGATAGTCTTCCCTAGTCAGAAATGGCTGAGAACGCTCATCACCGAAACATGCAACTTCATCTTCCGAATCTCCAAAATCTTGGAGGTCACTTGCTCCTATAAAATTTTCATTTTTTAGTGGAGCTTGTATTTTCTGATCTTCATTCTTTATTTGCCTCTGTTGATTTTGGGGATTTGGGTTTCTCCTAAAGTCTCTTTTGTTAGAAGAATCAACTTTAGCCTGATCCAACTCCATCCTAGAGATTTTGTTAGACATATCTTTAATTATTCGAGCCATATCATCCACTCTGTCGTCAGTGTATCTATTTGACCCGGAAGGACCCGCTGGTTCCCTATAGCGTCTATTATCACGGTTGCTAGTTTCTACTTTAGCCTTTAATTTACCCAAAGCCATCATATTAGATTCTATTTCGACAGCATCGTCTTGCATTCTATTCAGTGTGGCTCCTCTTCTTTCTCGCAAAAGAAATGCAAAATCAGGTTCGAAGGCTCCCACAAAGGTTACTTTGGCTGAGGGTTCGGAAGGTTTAACTGCGGCTGGAATTTTATTATAAAGTTTGTTAAATATCAAAATAAATTCCATAACAGTTTCTGAGTTCTTTTTCTTTAGGGACCCAAACTCGGTAAGGTAATACAAGTGATCGTTTAGTTCTCCCCATTGTCTGAGGAAAGCATCTTCCAGGGCGTTATATGTCGGAATAGATGCTGCAGGAAGACTCCGAAACCAAGTTCGGACTTGTCCTTCGAAGGTTTGGAAAAGTAGTCTCGAATAGACGTCTTCGTGCTCAATACCGCATATGTCTGCGAACTGGTCAAAGAAGTTTATATGTTCGACTGCGGTTAGATCTCCCTCCCCAGTGAACTTAGGAATATTTTTGATGTAGTTGTCAGGTAAATCATGGAGGTGAGCGGGTAAAACTAGGGGAGTGTATCTCACCGCTACTTTTGCAAATACTCCAGGAGGAGGGACATTCGATTGTCCTCCACCTCCTCCTCTGATGCCTGCCATCGACTTGGGAGTGGGAAAAGAGGGTGTAACACACTCTTTTGAATCAGGTGAAACTGGGAAGTTCTGATGAAGAAAGGATGATATGTCAAAAGATAACGATCTTTCCAAAGGATCTTTTCCCTTGTTTATAGATGGGAAAGTTTGATATGGCTCACTCCTAAGCTCTGAGTAGTTTGTCTCTAGATCTTTGGTATCAGACAGAGGGTTGTAGGAAGTAGGAGGTTCTGAAGGGAATTTAGTCTTTTTAAGTGGGTTTTTGGGTTTATTAATTGAAGGAGTTGCCTCAAATGAGCCTCTCTCTTTTAAAATTTTCTCAGGATTATTAACAGGTGAAATCAGCTTGCCACCTAGATTTTGTCTGGTATGCCTTCTACCAGACGCTAGTTTGTGTTTCAGTGGAGTTTCCAAGTGAAAGATTAAAAAGCCTTAAAACTGTGGGTACTCTATGTTCACTATCAAAGAGTAACACTATCAACGAAATAATTTGTCGTTTTCCCAGGGAAAAGATTTCATAACTTCGTTCCCCAGCAACGGCACCAGAAAGATGTTGTTCCAGAGTCTCTACTAAGGCTTAAAGTACAGTATCAAGGCATCCGAAAGTATACAAAAGGTTGATACAGGATTATACTAACCTTCGGTATGAGAAACTAGAGCAGATTTCTACGTTCTCGTCGTCTAGCTTCTAACTGCTCTTGAGCAGTTATGTCATGCTCAATGGCTGTCCATGAAAGTTCTAATTCCTCCTGGGTGTTAGCAGTTTTAAGGATTGTATCGAAAAGATTTAAAGCGATATGAGTTTGATTAGAGAGTCCGGGTTGAATATTCGGTTGAGTTATTGCAGGGACAGTCATTTAAGGAACAATACTAGTATGAAAATGATTTAGGAAGAGATTTTAACGTTGTTTCAATTTTGTTTTTTAAGTGGTATTTTTGCATGAAGAACAAAATGGGAATGCAAACTGAAGGCCTTTTCCCGTAACTGTATTGCTTTTAGTAAAAGGTATGGAATGAGAGAAAAACATTTAGCTGTGGATAACGTAAGGTTCCTGTCAATAGAAACTCACACATACACAGAAGAAGAAATGGCCATAGAAATAATTGACATAGTGTAACTAAATATAAAGTTTTGTAAATGCAAATTGGTCTTACACCCGATGATATCTGGTGCAGAGGAAAGACAAGACACAATTACAGAAAGATGAAATACCTTCACTATAGTAGTGGTCGTACTAAATTATAGTGATACACATCAATTATGTAGAGCAAAATGAAAATAAACAAAGAACATAACGAAACAAACTTGCAACACAGTCGTGACGGAATCAGGAATCTTCAAATATGCTGTATTAACTCCTCCAATGCAAAAAATTACATTTACAATGTTTGCCAAAAAGTCCAGCCCTTGTTTCTTCTTTTTGTGATCTATTTATACAAATTTGCCCTTTACTACTCCTATTTTCAAAAAAGTGCCAGCTGTCTGCCTTTACGTGACTTAGTGCATATCATACATATGTCCATAAACTGGACACAAGTTGTAAAAGTTCCTCTTGGCAGCAGTGAGGAGCCAAAGCACTCCATCTCTTCTACTTTATTTTCAAAAAGGGCCAGGTGCTTGTCTTTGCATAGACTCAGTGCATATCCTACATTTGTCCATGAATTGGGATACAAGCTGTGACGGCTCTGCTTGACAAATGGATTCGGCAAAATAACACTCTCGGGCTAATCGTGGAAGTTTATTTCCCATATGAGCATCAACAGTATCAAGGGCGTCGAGTTGTGTGCTGGGCTGAATCAAATGTTCATCAATTTGAGCCATGCCTACCCTGTTCATCTTAGAGATCTCTGCCAAATTTCTCTCATTTTTCTCCTTCATGTTGAGGGAAATCGGCTCTATATTCATCTGCCTTAGCTCCTTTGAGTCAACTTCACTCTCCATCCCTAGCAATTCACCTTTTATGGCCTGGCAGGCTTCTTCTAATAAATTTGTCACTTTCTGGGCCTCTTCCTTGCTTAAAGTAATATCATGTTCCCAATTCTTTAACAAAATATTACCCCTGGTCTGTTCAACAATGGTGAGCCCGGGAGACCCTGCTGAAAACCTATTGTTGGTGGCTATCACTGCTTCTTGGATAGTGATCCGAGCAGCTTCTGCGTTTCTTTCTTTGACAATCAGATTCTCAGAAATCTGATGCATTAACAGACAATCTTCTCGAAACTCCCCTACTTTGCTTAGCAGACTCTGTTGAGCAGAAGAAATTCTGCTCCGAATATCAATTGCTCGGGATTTAACAATCTCGATGTTGACAAACTCTCTTTCTGCGACCTTTAACTGAGCTTGTAGCTCTGTGATCATATTTATCTGCTGACCCGACTACCCTCGACCCTCTCAGATCACTGATTTTTCTTGTTCCAGCTTAGTCTTGAGGAATTCGATCTCTTTCTTATTGACCAATTGGGCCAGCTCTATTGCTCCACTCGCTTGACTCTTAGCGTCTTCCGTAGCCGAAGCTACTCAGGCTTCAAGAGTCTTGATCAGTCGATTTTTTCTCTTGAGCTGATTTTTCAACATCGCAACCGAGAATTGGTTCACTGACGCATAAGCTCCTAGCGTCCCTGCTATCTCTGTGGTGAACTCATCACTTTTCTTGTTTTTTCCACCTATCATTATTTTGAATTTTTTAACAGTGGACTCTCCTTGTTGATAAAATTCCCGCTTTACCACAGCGTTTCTCTTTCTGTCAAAAAAGAACTCATTAGGGGGGAGTTCCTCTGCCCTTATAGGTCTTATTTCTTCGCCAAATATCCATCCCTCGCTGACGTCTCCCTGAGCCGACTGCAAGGGTGTGACAGAGGTGATGGGTTGTCCGATCTGTTTCGCCACCTTTTCTGGTGTGACGAGTGAGTCCTGTTCTTTCGGAGGATCGGAGGTCTTTGTCTCTGTTCCTGTCTCTGGATTCTTCTCCTGCTCGGGACTCTCCCCCTGTTTTGGATTCTGCTCCTGCTCAGGATTCTTCTCCTTCTCAGGACTCTTCCCCTGTTTGGGATTCTGCTCCTGCTCAGGATTCTTCCTCTGTTCGGGGCTCTTCTGCTGTTCGGGACTCTTGTCCTGTTCAGGATTCTTCTCTTGCTCCCCTTCCTGACGTTTTTTGGGATTGGAAGTTTGCCCCCGCAGAACTTTCGACCTCCTTTTCTTTATCTTTGGAAAGTCCCAAACCTCCTAGCACAATGGGGAGGCATCTTTTCCTATGTTCCTGAAATTTTAAAATAGAGGCCCTATCTTCGGGTGCTAGAGATCTGATTCGAAATTACACTTCCGAATATGACCTTGCCCCTCGGAAAACATCATCTGAGGGTGAACACCCGTGTTCGAACCTCTTTAATCCAAAATTCCCCAAATGGGTGCTTACAATCCTCTGCAAATCATGCTTTTTGTACTCAATAGAGACTAGGCTCAAATCTTCTAAGGTTGCAGCTTCAGCCTTAGCATGTCCGAAATCTAATAAGGAATAGGAATTAAGCCGAACAGGGAAAAATGGCCATACCTTCTTTGATGACGCTTTGAGCTCTTTGCTCACTCCACCGATTACTGTTTGTCGTGCAATCTCACGACAGGCCAGCTTGTCGGGGATAAAAAGCGGTAGCGCCAGAGGAGGGACAGCTGCTCCGAAAACTCTAAAATAGGAGAATTCTTCTTCAACGTACCAGTCTACGATATGGCTCAACTTTGCAGCAATGATATCAGAGATGCGGGGTGGCGAAAGACCAAAAATGGCTACATGCAGGGGCACCATCACCCAATTGAAAATCTCATAAATAAATTTATTTGCGTTATTTTCCCACAATTTATCGTGGTACTCGTGCACAGTTTTTTCATGGGTTGGGCTCCAAGCCCAATTCATCAAAGGAAAAGGCGTCATGGAGCATATCTCATCCATGATATATGCGAACATGAAGAATCCGGCTGGTCTCCTGACTGCTTTTTTCTCCCGGTACTCTATGACCCTGTTGAAAAGACTGTCGGAGAGCATTTTCGCCCAATTGAATGAGGAACCTTCTGCTACCCGAAAAATGAGAGGTACCCATTGGATGTAAAAATGCGCAGTATCTTCCCACCCGAAAAGCTGACAAGTCATCATCGCCACAAACATATACGGTGGCTCCAATGAAGAAATCGAATACACACCCTTGTCATTCGCTCTTAATGTTGTGGAGCGCGAGACCCAATCTTTTACCAAACCAGGCATGGTTTTGTCATATTCCTCGCATTCCTTCTTTTTGAATTCCTCCAGGAATTCTTTTCCATATGTATATTCAGAAGTTGTTGGGAGATTATACATAGATTGGATATGCTCTGGTCTGAAAGTCCCGACTGTGACCTGTCGGTCATTTATGATGGTTCTGGTGGGCAGGTCTACGTGATCCAATGCCCATCGGATCATGCCGTAGTATGGGAGAAACCGAGGTCTGGTTGGAACCAGGTACATTCCCGACTGAACAATTATCTTATACTTAGTGTTAAGGTCGTCCTTTACAATATCATTGTCATCGTCATCTGAGTCTGAACAGTTTACCAGCTTGGATTGCAGAATGTCTGAAATAGACGACCAGGTGGGTACTGAGCCGCCAGTCCGAGGTGAAGTATCTGAGATGTTGTCCGGGCCCTGTGCTGCAACCTCAACATTCGATTTTGCTGCTCTTCTTGGAGCCATGGATGACGCTTTCTTTTTTTCTCTTCTGCAATATACCTATGTATACATGTGAAAATGAGTATCCTCAGAGAAAGGTGTGCTCTGTGCGTTTATGAGAAATGTTTAAAAAGAATGAAACTCTGGTATATATTTGAAAACTCTATACGTCTTGAATAAGTCTGTCAAATCGCACATAAAACCAAATTAAATGTATAAATCTGATCTTATTTATTCGTGGATTTACCCTAAATCTTCATTAATGTCATCAATGTTCGGCGGCTTGACAGGCAATCGGGTCATGGAGAGCAAGTAAATCCCTCGTGAAGTGTGCCAACCTCGATGCGCGGGACGTATTTCGCTTAATTTAGTTTTTCTAAAATTTCAAATCTTAACGGCTTAAAGATTTCCTCGCTTTTTGCCATATCGTGAATTTCCCTCTATCATTTTGACTTTACAACTCGTGAGACTGCGAGTTCTGATTTTAGCTTAATTCACACTAACCGTGATTTGGTGGATCCTTAATTATATAATTAACTTAATCGCCATATCGCGACTCGGGAATTCGAAGACAAACTTTTGGGAGAGTGATATGTCGAGTCGCGATATCGCGATGTGGCGATAATTAAGGCTCGAATTAGATGGAAATCTTAGATTAGGCGATTAATTAATCTCTCTATAGTTATGTCGCAACTTCACGAATCGGAGTTTTGGACACCTTAACTTTATGAAGGAAAATGCTGAGTGGCGATGTGCCGAGAACCAAATTTAACCGTGGTTAGTTTTTTACCCTTGGTTCTTGACCGGGTTATCAAAACGTTATTGTGATCTCGGCTCTCGAGGTTGTAAAAACAAAAATTTAGGGTCGACGACTGCCGAGGAACGAAACCCCGATGACGTGTAAACATAGTTAAAGGTTTTACCCCAGTTAATGCCTTGGACGAAAATTAGACCCGAGTTCACATTTTCATGATTCAGGACTTGTGAATTTGAGAAATAAAGTGTCTGACTTGCGAGACCTCGAAATAAAACAAAAAGCAAACGTACTTACGCAAAATAAATCTTTTTTGAAAGTGAAAAAGCATTACTATTCAGGCGACAAGATTTCAGAGCTTCATAAGTTCGGAAGGAAAAGAAAAACAACTTTAGATCTCAAACATGAAAAGTTGAAAATTGCACGAGGTGAAAAACAAGGGCGGCTCCAACAACATGCATGTCCCACCTTGGGAATATGCACCTTCATTGTTCTACATTCCATTGACTACTCCAGTTCCCTTCCAGGGCTTTAGCAACAAGCCGGATCAAGAATTCTCATAGCTCTGTAGCTACTACTGGACTCCATCCAGGAGAAATCACTTCCCAACAAACTCTCTCACCTGGAGAGAGTTGCTCACAGATTTGAAAACCTCCTTCTTCAACCACGGGCCTGACAACCCGCCTCTTCATACCACAACAACAAAATTGGGCAAGGTAATGGAATGACTTAACAAATTACAAAGGTTCACAATGGCATAAATGTATCTAGCTGCATTCCTACTCATTGTGTGCGTGAACTAGACAAGGGATGATAAGAATCGTGAGTGAACTCATGAGGAAAGATGACAAGCAATGGTCAGAATGGTGAGAATGGTCATCCTGCAGAATCATGAGAGAGCCAGAGTGGTGAGAGTGAACCCCCACAATGGTGTAAATTCCCACATAAATTTCCATGCATCCTAGGTGACACTTGTCTCTCCAGGAGTTCGTTCCTCTCCACTTGGAGTTTGTTCCTCTCCCGAAAGGAACTTAGGATAATTGGGTTTATTTCCCAACTTTAGTATTTTTCAAGAAATACATTATAATATTCCTTTGGGTTGATTCCTCAAGATTAGCCTTTTCCCCTAGCCTCTCAGCCCCATCCCTTTTCCTACCTAGTGGAACTTAGTCCCCCATAACTCTTTCTTCATGGTCGGTCTACACGCAATGATGTATTTTATTAATAATCTACATAATTACATATACAAAATCAGGTCCACTGGCCTTAGCATCTAGTCTTTCCGGCCTAATAAAAACACAAGCATACCAACTTATAATTACTTGTCTCACCAGCCTATAAACATCATTACATTTCACAGGGGCTCGACCTTGGGGTATTACAATCCCCTCCCCTTATTTTTTCATTGTCCTCAGTGCAACTCATTTACATAACATCGGCAAGATTTTCAAAATCTTAAAAAAGATGCAGGTATTCTACCTGCATAGCATCTTCATGCTCCCAGGCTATGTCCTCATGACCATACCAGGTCCATTGGACCTTTACAAGCCCTATGGCTCAATTCCAAAGTTTTTTTATTTTCCGATCCAAAATGCATACCAGATGCACTTGAAAGAACGTTCTTGCTCCACTTGAATCACATTCCAATCAATAACATGATTAGGATCAGGTATATATTTCTTAAGAAATGACACATGAAATACATCATGCATCGACATAGATGCAGGGAATGCAAGCATATAAGCTACTAGACCAATCCTCTCTAGGATTTCAAACGGCCCACAATATCGCGTTTCCAACTTGGAACAGTTTCCCAACTTCAGGGAACTTATGTTGGCTTTCACCTTCAAAAATACATGATCACCCACTTTAAATTCCATGTGGGTTCTCCTTTGTCTGCATATCTTTTCTTCCTGTCTTGGGTAGCCTTCAAATTCTTTTTAATCTTCAACATTTGCTCTTCCATTTCTTTGAGAAACTATGGCCCAATCACTGCTCTGTCAGTTGGGTTGTCCCATCTTACTGGTGTGTTGCACTTTCTACCATAAAGTGCCTCAAATGTGCTCATCTTCAGTGATGATTGATACCCATTGTTGTAAGAAAATTATACCAAGTGTAGATAATATTCTCATTTAGATGGTTTGTCCATCACATACATCCTTATCATATCTTCTATGACTTGGTTCACCCTTTTTGTTTTCCCATCAGACTCGGGATGATAAGTTGTGTTGAAGTTCAGATTCATTTTGAACCCTTTGAATAACCACTTCCAAAACTTTGATGTAAACTTTGGGTCTCTATCAGATACAATTGTCTTGGGTATTCCATGCAAGCATGTTACTTCCCTCATACAAATATCAACAATATTGGTTGCCTTGTGAGTAACCTTCATAGGAATAAAATGGGAATCTTTAGTAACCTTGTCCACCACCACCATGATAGTATCATGTTGCTTGCTTTTTCTCGGCAATTTGGTGATGAAATCCATTGTCACCACTTCTCACTTCCACTCAAGAATGGGTAATGGCTGCAACAACCCAGCTGGGTGTCTATGCTCAGCCTTAACCTTTTGACACTCCAAGAATTTAGCTATGTATTCAACAATCTCCTTCTTCATGCCTGGCCAATAATATTGACTCTTGACTACTGAAACTATTTTCTGATATATTGGGTTCCCATGATCAGGTACATTATACATCTCTTTTAAAATTGTACTACTCAATTCCGTATAATTGGGTACATAAACTCAGTTCTTGTATAAGAGAATTCCATCAATTCCCAATTCATAGTCCTCGAATTTTTGTTTCATTTTACCTTGCTGCAATTTTTTTACCATTTCCATGTACTACAATTAATCTTTTGCAACCTCAGAAATTCTACCTTTAAGATCTGTCTGATACATGCTAATGGTTGTAGAATGCAGTTCATGCACTCTCCTATTGAGTGCATCAACCAATTTGTTCTCCTTTCCTTTGATGTGCTTAATATCAAAGTCATACTCACAGAGGAATTCCAACCATCTTCGTTGCCTAGCATTCGAATTTGGTTGATCAAACAAGTATTTCAAACCATTATGGTATGTGCTCAGCTCAAACCTCTTTCCCATGAGGTAGTGCCTCCACTTATTCAAGGCGTGAACTATGGCTTCCAACTCCAAATCATGAGTGACATAGAGCCTTTCATACTCTTTCAATTTTCTGGACTCGAAACATATCACAAACCCATTCTGACTAAGGAATCCACCAAGTCCTTCCTTGCACGCATCTATGCAAACCAAAAAATATTCATTCGGATCAACAATCCTCAGAATTGGAGCACTGGTTAACAACTACTTCAATTGCTGGAAGATCTTTTCACACTTTGTTGGTCATTGAAACTTCACCCCTTTCCTTTGCAAGGAAGTTATTGGGTGAGCAATTCTCGAAAACCATAAAATGAATCTTCTGTAGTATCCAGCTAAACCCATGAAATATCTGACTTCTATCACATTCTTAGGTGTTTTCCACCCTTTAATGGCTTCATTCTTTTCAGGGTCTACTGTTATTCCTTCTTCAGATATTATATGCCCCAAATAGTGAATTTGATTTTGATAAAATGAGCACTTGCTCAATTTTCCATACAATTGATGCTTTCTTAGCACTTACAACACCATCCTTAAATGATGCTCATGTTCTTTCTCTAACTTGGAATACACAAGGATTTCATCCAAAAATACAATGACAAACTTGTTTAAGTATTCCCGGAAAAGACCATTCATCAAACACATAAAAAAAATTAGTGCATTAGATAACCCAAATGACACCACTGTGAATTTGTAGTGACCATACCTTGTCCTGAAGGCGGTATTGTTGATGTCTTCAGCTCTGATCCTTACTTGATGATATCCTGACCTGAGATCAATCTTTGAGAATATCTTTGCACCCTTTAACTGATAAAAGAGATCACTGATCCTTGGGAAAGGATATTTGTTCTTTATGGTCACTTTGTTCAATTGTCTAAAATTGATGCAAAATCTCAATGTCTCATCTTTCTTCTTCATGAACAAGACTGGGGAACCCCAAGGTGACACACTTGGTCATATATACCCCTTCTTCAGAATATATTCAAGCTACACTTGTAACTCCTTTAGCTCAGGTGTACTCATTTTGTAGGGATTCTTTGATACTGGAGATGCTCCAAGCATCAAATTTATAGAAAAATCGATATCTCTCTTTGGGGGTAGTCCTGGTATCTCCTTGAACACATCTTCAAAATATTTCAAGACTGAATGATCCTCCAGATTTAGCACCTTATCCTTAGGTGATTCTTCCATATGAGCTACAAATAGTTGACAACCCTTCCTATAACACTTCTTCAACTGCATTGTTGATATCTCTCGGACAGTAACTCCCCTAGGAATTCCTTGGACTGCTCTTGGGCTCCCTTCCTCATCCAGGAAAGTAAATTCATTGATACGACAGTCTAAGACATCATGGTGTTGGTCCAACCAATCCATACCAATTAGACAATCATAAGAACTCAATGGCAAGATGTTCAAATCTTCCATGGTACTTAGCCCATTCATGTCCACTAGACATGATTTGACTATCCCAACCACTTTTCTCTTGGTTCCTATAGCGCACCTTTTCTGGCTACCAAGGCTTAAATGCTCTTAAAAGAAATCTATAACACCACTTTGTACATAATTCATACAGGCATTATATAATCCACATGAATTTAAACAAATAAACACATTTAAGCTCAGAGTAAAACATATTATTTATTGCTATAATTAACAATCAACAACGTTTAATATTAATTCATATACACAACAGAATTCATGGTAAGATAAGCAACACAATCATGCAAAACATGAATAAAGCATAATCATATACTTATCTTTTAACAGTGGTAGATTCCACCAACCAAGTGTAGGCCTTCCACGAACCTCCCAACCTTAGACCGCACTGCTCATCAAGCTCAACAATGGGTCACCCCTGAGTTGGGACTAAGCTCCACCCCTAGACAAGGAATCCTAGGCTAGGCTGAGGTTACAAGGAAAAACAACACACAACCACAAGGATGGGATTCTCTCCCAGGAACCTCTCACGCTCACTGCCCACAGACCCTCATTCCCCACATGCCTGTTACACCCCAGGAGTATACACCTTCTCTGTCAACTGGATAGCCCTTCGGCTGCTAACCTCCCTTGCCTTGGGTTACAGCAATAGACCGGACCGGAAGTCTCCGAGCTCTGTGATAGCTACAGGGTTCCTTCCAGGATTCCTCTCCTTCCTCTGCACACTCTCTCACCTAGAGAGAATCGCTCACAGGCCAACAAGCCACACGCAGTCTAGTACTGCGTGGTCACAACAACCCATGGGGAAAATAGACACAGGCTTTCCCAAACTGGTTCAACAATCACAGGATGGTCTCACAGTCACAGCTTCAGAACAGAGCCTCCACGCATGGGTTCGATCAATCGGATAGAGGATGCACACGGATTATCAAAGACAACATGGGATTTTCGACTCTCAGGAACGCACAAGGATTTCTCTACAGGGGTCGGGTTGGTCGTACTATCTAGGGCTCCGTACACGTTCAGGAAATCGGGTAGAATGGAGGAGGAACCCTTCTCATGGCTCATCCTGGCCATTTTATTCACATGCGCCAGGGTTGACACTTGTCATCCATGGAACTGCATGTGTTCCAGCAACACGCATCACCTTCCTTGGTCAGGAACTTAGGATAAAAAATATAAATGGCACATTTTCTTTTGGAATAATAATAAAATATTATTCCCAATCTTAAGCCCCCTAGGCTGAACACTTAGCCCCTTTTTCCCACCTTCCAGCCCCTAATTCCTTGCCCACTCTGTGGATGCTCAATCCCCCTTCACTCATTCATCATGGTCGGTCTGCACCTGGCGGTGTTTTCAATTTTATTAAATGTTCTGCATACATACAAGTACAAGATCAAGCCCTTGGCCTCCAACCCTTAGGCTCTCTGGCCTAACAATCACATAATCCCACCAGCTTATACAAACTTGGCTCACCAGCCTATAACATATATTTACAATTCATTTCATACACCAGATTTACAACTGGGCTCGGCCTTGGGGACATTACAGTTCCTGTAGCCAGTTGTACTAGCTAAGATTTCTCATGCTTTCTTATTAGCAAAAGAAATATTTCCACAACTTTAGGATCTATGTAACTATGACTAGCTCCTGAATCTACCAAAATAGTAAAGGCACGATTATTGATCATACCTTCAACTTCAATCATGTGTGATTGAAACTCAGCTTGTTTGTTGTCCAGGGTTGCATAGATCCTAGACCGTATACTCATGCCCATGTCCCTCACTGTTTCTTCTTGTTGTACATTGTGGACAGCTCTCAATTTGTCATTTTTTTAGGACAATATCTATACTTGTGGTCTCCTTTACAACCCCAACATTGAATGGGTGACTGCGTTGGCCTTTTCCCACAAATCTCAGCCATTATTTTCTCTCCAAAAGATGGTTTTCCTTGAGGATTGTTTATGAAAAATGGAGGCTTGTTCCCGTTCTGCCTTTGTTCCTTCTTGAACTTATTCTTGTCCTCCCAAGCCTTTTGGAAATTAGGATTTTCTTTTTGCTGATCATATAAGCATTTTTCCCCCCTTATAGTTTCTTCCAGAGTCTTGGGATCATCATATTGGATTTTATCACTAATGAATGTTGGCGGCCCACTCAGGTACCTATGAATCTTCATTGTCTCATCCTTGACGAAGGAGACATACTTCAAAAACTCTAAGAATCTCCTTTCATATTCATCAATAGTCATGCTGCCCAGTTTAAGTTCAAAGAACTCTTTTATCTTTTTATCATAATATCTCTTGGTCAAGTATTTCTTCTCAAAATGCCTCTTGAATTCCTTCCAAGTCACATTTTTCTCTTTGATGTGTTGCACTTGCACAAGTTGATCCCACCACATGGATGATTTTCCATTAAAATGATAGATGGCAATTCTCCCTTCGGCATGGAAAAAATAGTTATGCAATTGAAAGTACTTCCTTTTGCCTAGAAGCCATGTCTCAGCATCTTCATCCTTCTTCTATTCTCCATCAAAAGTAGGAGGTTTGATCTTATTCATTTCTCCTTTCAATTCATCCACCCCATACCTCCTATGATTCCTAAGAGGGGATGGAATTGAGCTACTATGTGATATCCTATGGGAATTCTTTTGGGAGTGATCATGATGTCTGCTACCATTCCTTAATCTTCTTTTCTTCTTAAGGGTCTCGTGACTTCCTGATTTGCTCGAGCCACTCTCCTTATCCAACTTCTTTTCAATTCTTTCAAGGATCTAAATTAAATTCATGTTGAAGTCTTCCTGTTGTTACTTGGGTTTCATAAGCCTCTCATTATCATCCTTATGGCTCTGGACATCTGTCTGCAATTTTTTGATGATCTTAGCCATATTTATGTCTTCTTCTTTTCCTCCTTCGTGTCCATTGGAGTTGGTTCCTTCCTTATCTAATTGGACATTCAACCATTTGTTTTCATCTTCTTGACTGAAGACTACCTATGTATCATCCATCCCTCTATGCTCTATGTTGAACTAATTTGACCAATCTGATGCTAACTCTGCAAAAATGTGCATCCAATAGAAATTTGTCAGGCTAATTGTTCTTAATAATTTCATAAGAACATGAACCATTATGATTCATTAATATATATCAGACTTCTTTTCTATTGATTTCTTGAGAAATTGACAGTTCAAATCCAATTTTTGGGTGAACATTCATCTTCTACTATTCAATACCTTTCCAATGGATGCTTCCATGCTCAATTCTAAGTTTCAAGCAAGAAGTTATGTCTACTTGAACAATTTATCCCTTTTTTGTTCTTAAAGAAAAACATTTGGGTGTTAACCCCTTTCCTTCAGTCGCCAGACTCATGTGACCAGGGGTTGTGACCAAGAGCTAATAGTTAGGTGCTTATCCTTTTCTTCAGGCCTCAGGGGCTCCAAAACTTCAGCGCTTCAGAGGATATTCCTCCACTACAATACATTTTCCTCGAATGTTGATTCTCTAAATACTCGGAGGACGTACAGATCAACGATCCTCCATCCTTATTTAGATCTACGGTGGATCAGAACTCTGGGACTCTAGGCTTTGACGATTTTCAAAGTACCTTACAACAAATATCTTGGACCATCGACCTAACTAACTCGTGAAAGATGGTTGATCTACGGGCCACATTCTCTGCTCGAATCAACAATGGATAGGAGCTTCGGGACTTCGTGCTTCAGCGGTTTCCAAAACACTTCACTAAAAATCTCCTGAAGTGTCGACCCACCAGAGATCCTATCTCGTGCCTCCATGTGTCATCTGTGATCAACGGTCCCAATGGAATTTGGCCTTCGGGCCTCCAGAAGTCCTCGACCATAACAATTCTACAACATAATCCCCTAGAGTACCACTCCTCTTGACTATGGAATCTAGCACCACGTGTCCTCTGTGATTAATAGTAACGATGGACTCTAGCCTTCGGGCCTCCGGAATTCCTTCGACCACAACTTCTCATGCCTTGAGTTCTCCGAACCACAGGATCTACCACCACATGTCCCCTCTCGATGGACAACAAGGATTTACTCCGCTCTTCGGAGCTTCAGGACACTTCATACTTAACAATTCTTGACCAAATTCCTTTGGAGTGCCCAGTCTCTGGACTGTAGGATTCGATGCCACGTGGCAGAACACTAGAAGCAGACACATGGCCCAATCTGAGCGATGACACGTGTTAAGATCTAAATGGAAAATCAACCTTTCAAAAGAAGATAGAACACTGACACATGTCATGCATCATGTGTGTCCACATCACCTCAAGGTGACGTCACCGTCATGTCACTTTAAAACTTTGAGAGTCTGGGATGTCATAGGTCCGGAAGTTCTTCCAACAATTTTTCCCGAATGCCAAACTCCCGAATTGCTTAACCTTCCGGGGCCCACAAAGTCACATAACTTCGGAACTTTGGGACTTCGGGACTCCAAGACTCTGGGGCTTCAGGGGTCTGGAAGTTCTTCCAACAATTTTCCCCAAACACCGAACTCCCAATTGGCTTAACCTTCTGGGCCCATGAAGTACAATTGTCACGAATCAAAGTGGTTACGCATTGCAGACCTAGGTAGGTCTATGTCACCCCAGGTGATGTCATCTTTCCAAGTCACTTTGAAACTTCTAGACATCGGGGTTTTCGTGTTTTCAAAATTTTCTCCAAGCTGTTGAACTGGTCCACATCACCCTGGTGACATCATCCTATCACGTCACTTCGGTGCTCAGGGACTTCGGGGATCTCTTCCTTCTGTGCAACCACAAACCATTTCTTCCGGAGTGTCGAAACTCTGAACCTTGCTTAATCTTTGGACACGTATACCTTGGAATAGATGGTCCGGATTGGTTTCAGACTTCGAGACTTCGACAATATTCTCTGCTTATAGTTTTAAAATAGCCAGAGGGGCAAAGTCCGAAGGACTTCAATGCTTATCCTCCGTGCATCTTCTCTGGATCCAACAGATGTGAGGGGTTTGTCCCTTCCTAAACTATTCCAATGGCTCAAGTTTAATTTTCGTGTTCCCGAACCCACGATGACTATGACCTATTTTCTCTTATGTTTTTCTTAAACTACTATACCTCCTGATCTTCAAAACACAGCTACGGCATTCTCTTGGCACTCAGGGACTCTTTTAACTTTGAATTTTTTCTCTTTAGAAAAACATTCCTCTGGACATGCTTCTATAACCACTTGTACGACCCATCTAGGCTCAGTGTTGAAACCATAGGCTCTAATACCATATTGTAATGTCCCCCGACCACCCTTGCCGGGGAAAACACCGCTAACTCAAAACCAAACTATTCTGAAAATCGGTTGTAACACACCCAACCACCCAAGTCATTCATACTTGAAACTATCATGCTCTGATATACATATATATATCTGATACAATTTTAAATGGACATAAATGTTATGTTCATACACATATTCATGCGGAAGCGACAATAACACATACATGCAATAAACATAGGCAATTATGATAACATTATAACACATGTACAATATACACAAAATACAATTAACACAGATTCAATACTTATCTTTTATGAGAAGACCATCGACTGCATGCAAACCTTCCACGAACCTCTCATCCTTAGACCACACTGCTCCAAGCTATCAGTAGTGGGTCACCCCCAAGCTCGGACTAAACTCCACCTAGGGTAAAGGAATCCTAGGGTAGGTTGAGGCTACGGAAATTTGCACAATACAACAGGAAGGATTCTCTCCAAGGATCCTTCTTATTCCCACTGCTCACAGACTCTCATTCCCCACATGCCTGTCGCACCCCAGGAATATGCACCTTCACTATTCCACATTCCATTGACTTCTCCACTTCCTTTGTAAGGCTTCAACAATAGGTCAAATCAGGAATTCTCAGAGCTTTGTAGCTGATGTTGGAGTCACTCCAAGAGAAATCACTTCCCAACAAACTCTCTCACCTGGAGAGAGTTGCTCACAGGACTAACAACCTGCTTCTTCAACGACGGGCTTGAAAACCCTCCTCTTCAAACCACAACATCAAAATCGGATAAGGCAAGGGGACAACTCAACAAATTACAGAGGTTCACAATCGCAGAAATGGCTATGGTTGTGTGCCTTCTCAGTGCGTGCGTGAATTGGACAAGGGGTGGCAAGAAACGTGAGTGAACTCATGAGGAAAGATGGCAAGCAATGGTCAGAAAGGTGAGAATGGTCAGTCTGCAAAATTGTGAGAGATCTAGAATGGTGAGAGTGAACCCCCACATAAATCTGCATGCATCCTGGGTGAAACTTGGCTCTCCAGGAGCCTGTTCCTCTCCACTTGGAGTTTGTTCCTCTCCCCAAAGGAACTTAGGATAACTAGGTTTATTTCCCAACTTTATTATTTTTCAAGAAATACATTATAATATTCCTTTGGGTTAAGCCCTCAAGCTTAGCCCCTTTCTCCTAGCCTCTCAGCCCCATCCCTTTCCCTACCTAGTGGAGCTTAGTCCCCCATAGCTCTTTCTTCATGGTCGATCTACACACAACGATGTATTTTTTATTAATAATCTGCATAATTACATATACAAAATCAGGCCCACTGGCCTTAGCATCTAGACTTCACGACCTAATAAACACACAAGCCTACCAACTTATAATTACTTGGCTCAGCAGCCTATAAACATCATTACACTCCACAGGGGCTTGACCTTAGGGTATTACAAATGGGCATGTAGTCATTAATAGAAACAGATTAGAAATCGTTTGGATAACAACCACAAATGTGGCATTTAGAAATCCACTAACCTTACTTAAAGTGCTTAATTCCTCTACAACATCCAATAACTCAATTCCTATTAAGTTTAAGAAATGATGAAACAACTCATGGGTCCACTCATCTGGATATGGACTTTTGTCCCTAAGCATTATTCCAGAGTGTATTAGCAAACATTATAGGTGGTTACATAGAGAGTGTGGGGGGCACATTCATGGATAATTGTACTAAATGGGCACAAGATTTCCACGAAGGTAAATTGCTCAAAGCAGTTTATATAGCCAGTAAGTATAATACATTGATGGAACAACTAAGATTGAGTCTGAACTTGCACATTGAACATCGCATATTGTGTACAAACTTACACCTTGACTCAAGAACAACAAAATCCTCAATGATAACTTGCAATAATTGTGAATTGAATGTTCAATAAAATCATTGTTCATGTCTCGACATGCATTCAAACAACCTAACATCATCCATGACTTATAAAAATATTACAAATGCATGTTTTTAAATAAATATTTCATTGAACTGAATGTTCAATGAAATCATTGTTCATGTCTCGACATGCATTCAAACAGCCTAACATCATCCACGACTTATAAAATATTCATCCATGACTTATAAAAATATTAGAGATGCATGTTTTTAAATAAATATTTAAGGTTAAGTGATTTAAAGTCTCCAGATAACTTCGAATAATAGTGAAGTTAGAGTTATCCTTATTCAAATTTCAAGATATACATTAAAATTCATTTCCAAACACATGATGACATTAAGATTGATGTGCTTTTACATTCTAGTTTTTTCTACTAAAAAATATTATTTTAATAGTTTCATATTAACGTGGTTGAAATGAAATTGGTTAAATATTTTAAATTTTCATTATAGAATTGGAATTCATATTCAAATTAAATTTTATAAAAATAAAAATATCATTTTTATAATTTAATATTAATATAGTTAAAATAAAATTTAATTAAATGTTAAAGATTTTAAGTTTTATTATCAAAATTTAAATTTAAATCAAATTTTATAAGATTATGTTTAAATTAAATTTTATAAATGATATGTTTTATTAAATTCATCTTTTTTTATAATAATAATAATCTAATTTTAAGGTTATGTATATTAAATTGGTGTATCAGATTCCTTTATTTGTGAAACATTAAAATGTCAATATTATTTTTTAATTGATATAAATTTCATTCAAAATAAACAATCTACTCTATTAAATATTAAAGAGTTAAAAATGTAACTTATAAAATGTAAATGCTCTAAGAGAAAATGTAACTCCATGTTGAGCATGTAAGAAATTACATATCTTCTCATACAGAGCTATAGAAAATGTCTTTCATCTTAAAAAACACTACTGCAATAACATGTATTACACATCCTTATACTTTAGCAGTGTAATGGCTACATTGAGGGGGTCTCTTGTCCTCTCTTGGGGGTTATCTTAAAATTAAATTATTATTATTATTATTATTATAAAGTTGATATATTGAAATATTTTACTTGTTATTAATATTTTTTTAAATGTCTTTAACATTGAAGGAATCACACATCTCTCTCATATAAGAAATGAGTAAGTGGAAAGAGAATATATATGGAATACAATTTTGTTTAGTTCTTAATATATATATTTTTAACTCTATAAAGTTCATTTTGGTGCAATTTTTTATTTTATTTAATTTTGATTGTTATGTGTGTGTTAACATGGACATTAAAATATTTTGTTTATGAAGTTTTTACTTTCAATTTCTTTCACTCTCCTCCACTTTCTCTATAAAGTTGATATCAATGAGACATCAACTACTGAGATATCAATGAGATGTTTTTAATGCATCTGTCCCACTACTGGGAGACAACCTAACAATTATATTGATCAATGAGACTTTCGTTAGCTTCCATGACCGTTTTCTGGCACATATAAAATGCTTTTCCACTTCTAATGCAGTGTCAGGATGTCGTTTCCACAAAAACTTCAAACCTGTTTGATATTCTGAGGTTGCAGAATCTAAACACCGTATACCAAAACATACGACCAACTTTCTATTTTCATCCAGAAACTTGATTAGGGTTTTGCAATTTTCACCATCCATCTTTCCCTCTTTCCTAAAATTCTTTTCTTGCTTGATAGACTTTCGATTAGAAGCAAACACGGTATCAGGCGTCTCCTATAGAAAGTACACATTAGCCAAAATTTGATTGTATTCAGAAATATCTTCCTTCATTTTCTTCTTGTGTTTTGATAATACCATGGATGATACCCTATTATTCCATATCAGGTCTGAGAAGAACCAACATCCTTTGCTGAAGTAGACCACAAAAAGCTGCAGCCAAAGTACACATGGGAGCAATCTCCTTAATAAAATTATTTCCATTCCTTCCTCTACAACCAATTCACTTACCCTTTCATCAAGTGTGCCTTTCCTCTTCTTGGATTCTTGGGCTTCCTGCAGCTCAAAAATGTGCCTTGTCCAAAAATCTTCTACCCGGAAAAGAGTACGCCACAGATCCTTCTTTGTTTCCCATGGTCTATAATAAGCTACCGAAGTGATAGATCTCCAACCAATGATTGCCCATACTATTAGGATGAAGACAAGTTCCAAGATAAATGTTATGAATTTTAACCAGAATTGGGCACCGACAAATCCCTGTATGATTGGACCCTGGACAACCCATCCGCCCACTGAACATAAAATGCAAAGTGTGGCCGCCAGTGCGACTGATGAAGCTAACACTGATTTGGCAATGATGGATTCAGGGTAACATGCATAGGCCACAATCTAGGACTTGAGAACTTGATCTTCTATGGCCTCCCACGAATTCTCGGCACCATCTGATTGCAGAATTATGGGAATTCTTTGACAGATGATAATTCTGATGCTTTTATTGGCCAATGTAGAGTAGCCAAGAAGGAGAATAAGCCACACTAAAGTTGTGGATATTATCACACCTGATATGATGAATGAACCCTCAGTAATCTCATGATGGGCGTTTAGCCCAAGAAAGTTGTAATCGAAAACCAGAGGTAAGCCAGAATTAGCCAAACGATGATGTACACTCAACAATTCAGTGGAAATGTGGAGGAAGATACTCAATACCCCTGTAATGAAAAGATCATCCACATATAGCAAGAGAATGAGAGGATCCTCTCCAACCACAATGAAGTATAGGTTGGGATATGCCTCACTCTTCTCAAAGCCGAACTGCTGCAAATAAGCATCAATCCTCAAATACCAAGCTCTAGGATCTTGTTTTAGCCCATACAATGCCTTCTTCAGTCTACACACATGAGACTCTCTCCCATGCACCTCAAAACCCAATGGATTCTCAATATATACATCCTCCTGTATAAGACCATTCAGAAATGCGACCTTCACATACATTTGGTGGATCTTCCAACCCATCTCTGTTGCAATGGAAATCACTGCCCAATCAAGGTATATCTAGCAACCAACGCAAAGGTATCATCATAATCAACTCCCTCAACCTGTGAAAACCCCTGAGCCACAAAGTGAGATTTTTACTTCTCAATGTTTCCATCTACAACATGCTTGAGTTTATATATCCACCTGGAAATCACCATTGACTTCCCCTCAGGTCTAGGAACAACTTCCCAGACATCATTCTTCATGATGGAATTATACTCTTCCACCACGACATCTCTCCAAACCTGTCTACCAGTAGCCTCCTCAAAAGTGAAAGGCTCATACTCTCGAATACTACTCACCATCGCGATGTAGCTGCAAAACCTCTCGAGAGGTTTACTCTCTCTCACAGCCTACCTAGGATTCCCCACTGAACCCTGTGCCTCCCTTAAAGTATCCTGAAGCCACTTGGGATTCCTCCTCTCTGAAGTACTGTCTCGTGGAGGGTACTCTCCCTGCTCAACCCCATCTCCTGAAGACTATGATCCTGAAGTAGACTTTGGAGTACTCGATCCTGAACCTTGTGGACCAGTAACCTGTGAACCTAAAATCTGTGGCCCTGTCACCTTTGTACCAGTCGTCACCAAAACTGGTGGCCCCGAACTCTGTGTCACTGTAGTCTATTGCAGACTCACCTGAATTTGAGGTGAAGAATCCTCACCCCTCTCTGTCCCTCATGACTTCCTAAAGGCTCTGTCCTCCTCAAATCTAACATCCTTCCTCAAGATAGTCTTCCTCAACGAAATAATATATATACAGAAATCCTTTGAAGTCTTGCTATACCCAACAAATATACCTCTCTATGTCATGGGCTCTATCTTTTTCCTCTTCTTAGAAGGGACATGTGAATATGTGATGCACCCAAAAATCCGAAAGTGCCCCACCTTGGGCTTCTTCCCAGAAAAAGCCTCCTCAGGAGTCATGCTCCCCACTGCCCTGTGTGGACTACTATTCTGTAGATAAACTACAGTGTAGCATGCCTCAGCCCAAATAAATAGTGGCATCCCCTGATCATGTAGCATCACTCTCAAAGCCCCAACAATGGCCCTATTCTTCCTCTCAACAACCCCATTCTGTTGTGGGTTGTAAGGAACAATCAACTCTATCCTGATGCCCTCTCCTGAATAAAAGTCCATGAACTCCTTGGAGGTATACTCACCCCTATTGTTTTTCCTCAGAACTCTGATTTTCTTCCCTGTCTGGTTCTCCACAAGAGCTTCGAACTCTTGGAATTGGATGAAGACCTATCCTTTGGTCTTCATGAAGAAAATCCAAGACTTCCGTGAGAAGTCATCAATGAATATAACATAGTATAAACAACCATTCAATGATGCCGAAGACATCGGACCACATACATATAAATAAATAAGATCAAGGATACCTGTTGCTCTACTGTCACTGCTAGGAAAAACAATCTTGGTTTACTTTCCCAAATAACACCTCTTGCACAACTCCTAGTGCTTTGTACTGAAATCTGGAACTCCAATCACAATCTCCCTCAGTACCCTCAAATCCCCATGGTGAAAATGTATCATCCTCCTGTGCCATAGCTCAAATAGGTCATTAATGCTAGTAGAATGAAACAGTGCTCTTGTTGGCTAAAACATGAGCTTGTATAGCTTCTCATGTCGAGTCCCAATCACTTTGGCCGAAGTGATACTTGACCCCTTTGGGAAAAGGAGCACCCACCCATCATAGAACAAGACATCATAGCCCCTCTCCTCAATAGAAGAAACTGATACTAAGTTCTTCTTCAATCCCAGAACATATAGGACCTCTCTCAACAACATGGGAGGCAAAGACTCCCTCTGAAATGATACAGTCCCACAACCAATTGCCTTAACCACCCAGTCATCTCCAAGCACCACCTCAACATCACCAATTTGAGTAAGATCTATTAAGTGCTCATGAACCCCTGTCATATTGAAAGAGGCAGAACTGTCAATATACCACATATCTGAATGAGTGGTCCTCATGGAAAGACACACAACCAAGGAAAATTCCTTGTCAAACTTGGTGGGGAACTCTTCCACCACTTCTGAAGCTGTTGTTTGTTTCTTCTTCTTGTTCGAACACTAACCTGCATAGTGCCCAAACTTGTGGCATGCAAAGAACTTGACTTTTCTCATGTCCTTCTTCCCTTTACCCTTCGGCTTGTTTCCTCCCTTAGGAACCCGTTTTCACTTCTTCTTTTTGTTAGCAGCAAGAGCCACATTCTCCTCATCATGACCTGTAGATGAACTGCCATGTACATAACCTCTCTGGGTCTCCTCCTGAAAAAAGTCATCCCAAAGACGTTCCCAATTGGGAAGCTTCTCCCTAGCCACAATGCCCTCTACAAAAACATCCCATTGTTTGGAAACTTCATTCAATGTTGTCCTCACAAGCTCACTATCAACTATGGCCTCCCCCATAGTTCCAAGCTCATCTCTCACCTATTTCAAACTGGTAAGATATGTGACCACATTTTCAGCCTTGGTCATTTTTATGCTCTTCAGTTTTTCCCTCAAAACCATCTTTCGGTTTTCATTTGTACTCTGGTACAACTTCGTCAAATACTTCCACATCTCATAGGCATTTGTCTTCCCCTTCAAGTGAGGAATCAAATGGTCCTTGATGGCATCAAGAATAATCCTCTTAGTCGTGATACTCTTCTTAGTGTATGCTACAAGAAGAGTAGCATCAGTAGGTAGAACCACACGATGTGTTGCAGTATTTTCAACAATGTCCCACAACTCATTTTCTTGCAACAACAAGATCATATGCCCCATCAAGTTTGTCCTCAACCCTCAAACCTGTAGCCATTGACCCCTTTCTACTAAAAATTCAAAATTCAAAATTATGTCCGGTGAAGTGACCGCTATCCCAATTTTCCGACTCGCTGGAATATTTTTTCTTCTCTTTAACTTAGCTCTGATACCATGTAAAGTTTAAGACCCCAACCCAGTTTTAGTCTCGCTGATTTTCAGCCAATGTTTAATGCCCAAACCCAGATTTATGACAACCAATTAAAATCAACATAAAATAATTTTTCAGAAATGAAACAAGAGGATTCTGAACATCGTTTTAATGCAGAAATAAAAAAGATCAGCAACACATAAACTCAGAAAATAACACAGAGATTTTTGGTCTAACAATGAACCTGGAAAAACCCACAAGGGGAAAACTAGTGAGAGAGGGATTTTTTATTATTTGTGAGCTTTAGAAAATTTTTGTTACAACATATTCCTCTTCATAAATTTAATGACACAATTATCTTGAAAATCGTGCCAAGTCTTCACACAAGAAATGAGAAAAACTCCTCGAAATTTCTGCTAGAATTTCTGGCACTCATGTATAGGTTTACTCCTCATTTTCTGTGCCTCCTTCTTGTTGTACAACTGCCTTGAAATTCTTGCCAACAGTCACAACTCAAAACTGAGCATTAAATGTTGTACATCCACCTTGAGAAACATGCCAAAACCACCTAAAAAACACCACATAAAATTTCCTCGATTTCTATGCAAGAATAATAGTCGTACGGACCATATGGACTGTATGGAATCTATATAGTATGGATGATTAACTCAATTGTACTTTCTGCCTTGATTTTTGTGTTTGTTTCCTATTGTACAAAACCCAAAAATCTGTATAGTACGACCTCTTTCCTAAAATGTACTCTTCCTCGATTTATGTGCCTACTTTTAATGTTGTACAACCTGCTGAATCTGTACAGTATGGATTGATATTAAGGTTGTACCTTCTTCCTCGATTTTTGTGCTAGTTTGCAGCCTTGGAATGCATGCCCTAGCTCTGCAAAAATGGTCTCTTTCCTGAACTCGAATTTCTTCTCTTGTTCTCTCTAAAAAAAGTTGCAACAACCACAATGGGTGTGCCCTCCTTACCCTAACTAACCTCATGGGGGAATCTCAAGAGTCATCTCATCTAATGGTTGAGATTAAATGAAATCAATGGTGGGGATTAAATCACTTTATTCACCCACTTTCCCTAAGTCTCAAAAAGTCACCTTTTAATTTGCATCTCACAAATTAAATGACTAAGGTCCACATTAGGCACTTTCTCACCCCTTAGGCGCCTAGGTGACGATAAACACTCGCCTAGGTACTTTTTAATTATTTTTAAAAATATTCTCCTCAAATTTAAAGTGATAATATTAGTAATATTATGGATTTTATGCATGAAAATGCTTTATCCAAGATTTGACATCTTTATGCCATCCGAGCTTGAGTAGTTTGTGCTTTTGGCTAGAGTTTGAAGAAATTTTCCTGGTGCTTATGTTGTTTGTCTATATCAATGCTCTCAATGGGGAAATGCTTGCTTCTAGGTGGAGGATATGATAGGGTGTATTTCCTTTATATATACATATATGTATATGTAAAAACAATATTAAATATTTTAATTAATGTGGATTTTTAAAATATTCCCACATTGAATTTTATTTATTTATATTTTTTAAATGTTAAGTGTCAACTCCATTTTAAAGGATTCAAGGAAATATACATTTCTCAAATACCCATCAATGGAATAATAATTTTTTTACTTTCAATTACTCTCACTCTCTTTCATACTCCTTTTCTATATAAAGTTGATATAGAATAATTTATTTAAAGTAGATATTGAAATATTTTATTTATGACA
>ML781662.1:312248-322345 GCA_009831015.1 Picea engelmannii
ATGGGTAAAAAGGTAAAAAATATTAAAAATAAGAAATAAAAGATTTAAAAAATCAAACAAAGAAATAAAAATATAAATTAATAATAATAAAAATAAATTATTTAAAAAACCAGAATTAATGGATTTACAAAATCAACTCAAATTAAAACAATCTTTTCAATTAAAATAATTAAGATGTTTTTATTTAACTAAACAAAAATTAATACAATACCTATGAAACAAAGAAGAAGTTAAACATAGCATCTCTAATTACTTAGCAACGATATAAAATAATGGCCCCATAGAAGTGAAAAATAAAAAAGTTAAATTGCTTAGAAAAAATGATGATGATGATAAATTGGTCGCATTAACCAAAGGTACGATAAAGTTGTATACGTGTCAAAGACCTATGCAAGGTACGATAAAGTCGTATACGTGTCAAAGACCTTACAAAAGACATTGCAAACCTCACTAAAGAGACAAATGATACTTACCACTCAGCCCAAGTGGCCTTTGTCGTGCAATAATTAAGAGAGAAATGGCTGCAGAGGTGAAGAACAAAGAAAACTAATGGCCTTACTACAGAGAAGTATGGAACGGAAAATTTGAAAAAGGTGATAATATAGAGAGAGTTGGTGGTACCAATTTTCCTATGGAAATTATTTTAAATCCATCTACATCTCCCACTTATGCCCGTCTAATCGATCGTCACTGCAACTTGTATGAGAGATAATTGCAACTTGTATGAGAGATAATTGCAACTTGTTATCATTTCTTTCTCATTATCATTATGATTGTTGTATCACAGATAATTATCATTATTCTTTAGAATGACAAATCAAGTATCAACTTTCATTCAATTATTGTTGTATGACGCATGATAGCTCGTTGGAAAGGTATCATCGAGGAGATTCATATATCAACTTCTTGGGGGCGTAACTTTGGCATACGATCTATGTTTGGGGCGCACGGTAGCTCATTGGAAAGGTATCGTCGAGGAAATTCATTTTGGGGGCTCAACGAGAGACTTCAACTATCATTGAAGTGTTCAATTTCGAAAAAACTTCATTTAGGCTTTCAAAATGGCCCCGAAAGTTTAGGAACCAAAAAACTGCTAAAAGTAATAAGTTGCCAGAAAATTGTTTTGAGCCAGTTGAAATAGGTGGGTGGCCACCGATATCCACCTGGATGAGATGTCTCGAAATTGATCAATGTCATGAACAATTCCAACATTCAAGGAATGCATAATTGCAAACAATTTAAAAAAAACAAGGATTGTAACATAAGAAGATGATATCCATTATGATCACATTGATCTATTATTTTTCAACTCTAATAAAACAACCAAATCACCAAATGGTCAATCCATTATCTCAAGCTTGTGGATATTTGTACAATTAATAGTGCACAACACATTGGATCCCAAAGTCACTATCACCAATAAAAGAAATAAAGCATCTCAAACACTTGTTGTAAGTACCAATCCACTAAAAATCCTTGTTTGTAAGCGAGTGAGTCAAAGACAAAGTCTATAGAGTTTTACAGTACTAAAGAATTGTTCCAAACCCTTCATGTAGGGGTTTCTTTGTCGCATGATATGATTTTTTGGGATCAATAATACATAAGCACAAAGGAGTGAGAAGACAACATTTTAGCTCCTTGTAACTATGACCAAGGATGCATTTCTCATTTGAGAACAAAAATATAGTACAAATGTGAGTTTAGGAAAACCCCTTGAAATATACATGAGGCCTTCCTCTTTCACAACTCCATAACCATAAGGGTCTAATGGAAAAAAAAAAATCAATTCCCATGTCTTCAATATAATTGAAGACCCGTGATCATTGACAATTATAATTCTACAATGTAGTGAAGAAAAATTTTAAACTTGAGACACAAGTAATGAACCTTCAAATGCATTCTAAAGAATATTATACATAATTATAGAACAACATATACTTACAAGAATTTTCTTTTCAATGATACAAGTTAAACTACTTATGTCGATCTATATTCATATAAAGGCACCTTGCTTGCATCTACTATTCCAATATCAAAGTTTGAACTTCTATAGTAATAGTCAACACATTAATAAGATGCATAGGTATATTCTTGGTGTGAATGTCTTTGTATGAAATTTAAGAACCATGTGTAAATTTGTGTACAAGAGTAAGGTCAAGATTGGTCAATTATATCTTGAGATTCTATACTTGCAAAGGATTTCATTTATTAGATCTAGAAAATAGACAATCCTGGTATTTCCAACGATCATTTATTTGATTTTAATAGAATTTTAAAGTCACTTGTTCCCACGAGATATCAAATTAGAGAAAATTTGGTAACAATAGTAAACATGATTAATTCACCAGGAACATTGTTATACAAAAAATTCAAACCAATAACAGGCTTTAAGGTTTACAACTATCTCCCGGGATGGGGTGAGAAGTGGACAACATGCACATTAAGACGCTAAAATCACATGACACCACCATATCATCAATATCTCATAGGATGAGCGACATTCAAGGCTCATACACACAGGTGCGACAACATTTCAACTTTGGTTTAATGTCTCCCTCCACACAACAAAGTTAACATATTGGGATGGGTACGTGGTGCACGAGCCAGGTCCCTTCAACAAAGTTAACTATTAAAATTTGATTGCAACATTATTAGCCAAAAAAATGTACAAAACTCCATAGATTTGCCATTCTACTAAAATTTTATATACTAAACACATAAAACACATTTAAAAAATATATTGAATTCCTTGGAACATTTTGATGTATGCATATTCACATAGACTTGTATGCATATTGGAATATATTGAAGGATTTGTATATGACAGTTTTTGTTTTATATGGTTCGATAGATAGAATAATTCTTTTGAAACAAATTCTTTGCCAAATTCTAGACTTCACTTTGAGGGGATAACAAATTTCAAGGCATTATTTATAGGTTATACACATGGTAGACCAATTTGTTCATATTCAGATCAAGTTTGAGTTATTTATGGGTGAATGTGGACATAACTAGAATTGTATATCGTAAGTGAATTTCCAAACATGAAAAGGATCCATGCAAAATTACCATGGGGCATTTTTGGCACAATTTTTAGTCCCTACCCTTCGGGATGTAGGGAGGAACTAATAGTAATCGGTTTTTCTGTGTTGCATTAATATGGCACGAAAACTCAGTAATTAAACCAAATTTTTATGAGTTAAATGCACATTTACAAGTAGCATTTGGTTTTTAGGTGAAAGTTTTAACTTTGAAGCCTTATTTGGCCTCTTCTTGAGGCAGAGGCTAACCATATCTTAGCTTAAAAGCGTTTTCAAATGCATATTTATTGAGTAAATTTGACGAAGTCAAGTAATGCTAGAACCAATTCTAGAATTACTTCCTCGCATTTAATGTTAAGTCCTCTTTAACCATCTTAAAGATTGGAATGTCCATATATCTTAAAGATTGGAATGTCCATAAGCCACCTTGTCACACGCTGTTGGTATCTGGCAGTCCGTATGTTAGCGATCCACATACTATCCATGTGTTGTGATATCTATGTGGTGTTGTGCGCTGTGACATCTATGTGGTGTTGTGTGCTGTGACATCTGCTCCACTTCTCCTTCTTCTTACCTAGTATTCCTAGGTACCTAGTATTCATACAATTTTGAGCAACTGCTGACTGGAGCTCTGATGGAAGTTTGGAGACACAACTTTGATGAAAGCCTGCAGATGCAAAGACAAAGACAAAGGTATATATTCTAAGTTACCAGAGGTATATATTCTAAGTGACCAGATATAGGTATTCTAAGACAAAGGTATATATTCTAAGTTACCAGAGGTATATATTCTAAGTTACCAGATATAGGTATTCTAAGACAAAGGTATATATTCTAAGTTACCAGAGGTATATATTCTAAGTTACCAGATATAAGTATTCTATTGGGTTTAACTTACTTCAACATCTAGTATGCAAGTTAACTGTTAGAAAAACAGGACCGCGGAGCAATAAAATAAAACAAATGCAGAAACAAAAACACAGAAGACACACAATACAAGAGAGACATAGATTTATGTGGTTCACCCAGTGTGGGCTACGTCCACCAAAGAAATTGCCAGGTCCTTCCTTTATTATTATCCAGCAAATGAAGGGATACAACCTACAACAAAACCCGCTGTAACTTCCTCTTCTTTCTCTCACAGTCTCCTCTCTCAGAATACAATATTCACCCTCGTACGTAGCCGCAATACATTTTCCCTCATAAAAGAGGGTTGCTTTCTAGGGCAAAAAACCCTAACATAATCTCTACCGTTAGATCTGCGACCTTATAATGAATGGTCCAGATTTATAATGAAATTACAATATACTTTTATAAGGCATTTTTTGCTTCGGGGGCTTCGCCCCTGAACCCCTGCTGGGGGCCCGCTTGCCCCCAAACCCCCCAGCCGGGGGGATGGACCCCCCGGACCCCGCAGAGGGGGTACCCCCCCTATGCACTCCCCCACGTGGAAGAGTGTACATACTTCTGGGGTGTAAATACTTCATGGGGTATAAACATGGCTGAAAGCAAGGACCTCTGAATCAGGAAGATAATCAGGCTCCATAACCAACATTAACAAAATTCATTAAAAAGATTCATTCATTTTTTTTATACTTATAATTGCATTTTGTACCTAGAAAACCCTTTAGGAGAGCGGAAATCTCACCTAAAGCCACTCGATTTCTCCTCTGACAATGAGTCGATTTCTCATCCTGTTTTTAGATGAATCTTGAAAGGAGCATTTGAAATCTCACCTACAACCAGTCGATTCCTCAACCTGCGATCCCTAAACGAAGCCTGTTTCTACCGGACAAACAGGACATTCTGAGAAGCGGTGGCATGGTACACGGTTCCAGTCCAGGGGACTGTGACAGAAAGGTTGGTTACTACTGTCACTCTACAAATTGCCCTTAGGGTTAGCAGTCGCACTGTCCCTTGCATTTGCCACATGCCTCAATCTTTAGAGAACGATTAGGCCAGTTTGCTCACCCAAAAAAGAAAAAAAAAATCTCTGAATCTAGGGCAACTTACCACTGGGGAAGCAAACGTAATTTTCAGTCTTTAAGCCTTTTATGCAGAAACAAGTGCAATTTATTGACTTCCTCTCTAATTATAATTATTGACTTGACATTTCTCTCAATTCAGTTTCCTTGATGAATAGACGATGAATAAAGACAATATTGCTTCAGAGTAATTTCTCCAAGTCCCATACTACAACATCAGGTGTTAGATACAACAACCCTTCAGGCATGGAGATTCCTCAATCATCATGCACATTCTTCAGTTGTCATTAGAAGTGTCCATAGTGAAGCATTAAAAAAATGCCTGAAATATTTCGAAATTCCAAATTGATTTATGTGCAGGTTTTTTTTACAGGATATCATTCTCTCAAAATATAAATATCATGCACACTACATATACTCAGAAATTGAAGTAATATTGAAAATAAAAGAGTATGTTTAGATAAAAACTGAATTGAATAGAAACTGCAACTCACAGGTGAGTACTGCACCTGGAGACTGCACACAAACTCAGAGTACACTCTACATTCATTAATAAGATGATACATCTATAAGTACATCACAAAGAAGTAGGAAGTTGTAAGCAAACTCCTATAACCTAGGAACTAATCCTAACTTAAGGAGCTATGTTACAACAATGTAACCATTTCTCCATTAATATACAAATAATATTAATTATTTCCAACTTGTTTATGTAAAAAAAATGATTTTGAAAACATAGATAAGTACTGTAAGCCTTCTTTGTTCACTATTGTTTAGCAAGGAGCATTTGAATCAAATGAGTGTTATCTTGTACAATTTGACCGCCATTATTGTTGTATATTAGCTCTGTTCAACCATGTTTTTCAAAATATAGAATGTCATCTTTATTATGTGGTGCACGCTGCAAATACACTCAAATTATATCATATCAAGATTCAAACAAATACACTCAAATTATAACATATCAAGATTCAAACGCAAACTCTACTCACTCTATGCGCAGAACTGGCCCAACAATCAATATGAATACACTCCATAACATATAACTCACTCTCTGTGCAGAACTGGCCCAACAATCGATATGAATACACTACATAACATATAGTGGTATATCAAACGCACCCATAAACAGGACTGGTTGGCTTAACAAAACTCAAATTAAGTTAAGATGATTTAAAATTCAAACAAGCTTAACGCTATGCCATGAAGACAAATAATATAAAGAATGGAACCTGTGTGTTAGGTAAATGTCAGGAAGCTGCGAAAGGGAATTTCAATGGCATTTTCGGCTCTAAAATGGCAATCCGAGCGAGTAAAGAGCGAAGGTTTTTTCCTTTTTCTTCATTTCCTGTCAAGGTTCAAGCTGAACCTGTTGAAGAAGAGCATTCACAGGTCCTGGATTGGAGAATCTAGTGGTTCCAATACTCTCGTCTCTCAGCTATTGACAGATTTTGTAATTGTTTCCTCTGGTCCCTCATCCATCAATCAGTTGTCATAATTAATTGCATCACTTCATGAGGAATCAGATATAAGATCCATCACTTCACGAGTTATAAGATATAAGATCGAGCTGTCCAGTGAGTAATTAACAATGATTTCAAGTAATTAGTTAAGGGGAATTGTAAATCCTGGTGAATGATTTATGCGGCAAAACTGAGAAATCTGTCGTGTTTCACAGAGAAATTAAAAGCCATGGGCTGCAATGGCAGTTCTCTGGGTAAACCCTCCAAATTTACTAGCAATTCATCCACATTATGCAGCAAACGCTCCAAATTTGATAGAAGGCCGACCATTTGCGTTGTAGAAGACTGCAAGAGCCCCATGCAACCATGCGAAAAGACCCTTCAAATTTTCCTTCGAATTTTGGACCAAAAAGTGGCGATCAAGGGGTTCTCTAATAAAAATGGAAACAATGGTGTTAATATGTTGTTTTCCGACCAAGAGATACAAACCCAGTAGCATCAACGATGCTTATTCTGATAATATGGTGAGCAATAGTTCAGAGGATCTGAATTCTCCGCATGAGTTCGGACTTGTGCCATTCCTTTTACAACTCGTCCATGCCCCCAGCTCAACCCTCGAGAAAACGTGTCCACATGAAAATAACACTTGTCTGGGTTATCATTAGAGCTTCCAATTCTAGCTGACACATGTTGCACTTTAATGGGTTACCGTCAGAGCTTCAAATTCTTAGCATGCCACTTTGTTAAGGAAGTATGGACTACTGTGATAAAAATCTCTGAAAGAAATGGCAAGCAAATGGGAAGGGGAATCAATTGAGGAAGCCCCTTAATTCTCGCTAAAGGATAGTTTCACTAGAAAAAAACATCATTCACTTCTAGTATTTGTATTTTGGGCCATTTTGTTGGCAAGGAATGTCTCTCTTTTTCAAGAAAATACCTTTACAAAAACCATGATATTGTTTTATGAGATTCAAGGTTCCTAGAAGGTTTTTGGACAAAGCTTCATTTTGTTGGCCACAAATATCTTTTTTTTCAAGAAAATACCTTTACATTAGTCATGATATTTTTTTATGAGATTCAAGGTTCCTACAAGGCCTTTGGACAAGGCTTTAAACAAAAGAAACCAGGGGTGGTAGGAGAAGAGCAATCCCTATGGCTTCTTTGATGGAGCATATCAAAAAAAAATCTAGGTGAGAGTGGTGCAAGGGATGTTCTCTATTTGTAAGATATTAACTAGATCTCTTTTTAGTATGGATTGTGAAGACAATCCAACAACTCGACAGAAGTGAAGGCTGAAAAATATTAACCATGGCAACTATCAGAAGAAAAATCTCATATATTGCATGATTGAATGAGAAAATAAATAGGTCGTGACACTACATTCCCTGAAAGAACAAACATGAATTTAATACAAGTGCACATATGCTCACTAGTAATAGTAACACACATCCAACACACATCCACTGCACTAAATCTATAAAACATGTAAGCATGTGAAGGCATTGAGTTGTACACTAAATTCAATGTATGGGATCTCAAAGGCTTTAAACTACCACTTAAGACAGGGGCTTGCTGCTTTGTAGCTCCCCTTGTTTAGAGTTTGAAATCATTCATATCTATTAGTTTTCATAAGAATTTCTTCTAAATATTTTTAATGGTATTGAGCTTGAATGCAAGGTCTCTTGCCAACATCTTTCAAAATGTGAATGTTATAAAACAATTTATGGTTTCCTATAACTAGCTTCCATCGTAGTTGAGAGCGTTTATCCACCATGCATGTACATCTTCCAAAGTACTATGTATCCTTTCTCTATTTGTTACTTTGAAAACATGAATGCTAAAAAAAGATATCATATTTTTACTTGTGCAATTTCATTATAGTTTATTTTAGCCAATTTGGATATCAATGTTTCAATGTTTTTTATAACATTGATTTGAGTAAATATATCCTTATTTTAAAGATTTTTCCAAATCACATTGTTCTAATTAGTAAATTAAGAGAGAAGTAGGAAAGGTATATTGTTCTTGTTCTTGAAATTGATGGGAAATTCTTCTATTTGAAAATTTGATTTTAATAGGAATGGTTTTGATAATATTAATTTAAATAATTGCCAATGCAATTATTATTATAAATAATTTTATGCACTCAATTTGTCATCATCACCCTCAACTTAGTAGAATTCAAAAAACATATATGGACTATTAATAAACTAGGGACATACATATATCTAATTCACATGGAGTATTGAAGACCACTAACTAGGAAATGGAAGGAAAAATGAAGAAAACAAAGAAAAATTGGGGAATTGTTTTCCTTCTTTTGTGTACTTTTTAAAGTCTTGCCAAGTTTACAATGTTGATAGTGTATATAACAAAAAAAAATGTAAAGTTTACATGATTAATGTAAGGTATTTAACATGTATTAAAGAATCTAGAAATTATGTACCTAGGCAATGGATGGAAAGTATAATATGCAAGGTGAAATAATGACAAATATTATAGGAATCTAGAGAAGTTGTTTCCATGATATTATTCTAATATTCATGTAGTCTCCCAACTTTTAGAAAAACATACTTTAGATAATGTTAACAAAATTCTATAAAAGACAACCCTAATTATTTCTAAAATTTCCCTTGTTTAAATGTGTGTGCAAAATAAAATGAACCTTCATTATATATTTTTCAAATCTCTCATTCCACATTTTAAAATCAGCACCAATTAAACTTGCATGATTATAATTTATCTTACAATTGATGAATGATAACATTTTTTTAGTGAAATTTACTAGGAAACACCTTATGAAATTGTAGAGAGATGCCATGATTACTTAAGAAAAGAAAATTGAACTAAATGTCTATGTGTTACAAGATCGTCTTGAGGATATAGTTTTGTTTGTATCTTGTCCTACAAAATCATCAATAAAAATGGAGGATTTTCAAATCAAAACCCTCTTTGTGATTTGTGTTCGATTTCCACAAAGGGATATAGGAAAATACTTTGATGATGGTGAGAGAATAACATGGTGTGTCCACTGATTGTGAGATTTCAAAGTTCTGAAATAATTTATTTTGAAATATTTTTTATGGATCTAGGGGGGTCATATACATGATTAATTGTATATGATATGACCCAAAATGGGACATGTATGGGTTAAATGTATATGCAATGGGGTAAATTTATATGTAATAGTGGTTTTCCTAATAAAGGGGACACATTTGCAATGTGTGAATATGTATATATAGAGATCATGTATCATTATTGAAGGAACATGTGATTTGGATGTATGAATGTATTGAGATATTTGGAGGAGGTTCTCCTATTCTTTAAAGTGATATTTTGTAACTCATCTCTATTATCTATGTTGGATTTGTGCACCATGCTATGATTTTTTTACATGGCATGTACTTTGATTTCTTATGATATTTTAAGGTTTTGGTGCATAACATTTGGTATCATAGTGTCCATTGGATGTAGCTTGGGTGGTTGGGAGGAAAAATTGTTTCCCTCCCCACCCAGGTTCAATTCATCGTGAGTGACATGTTGTGCCCTTAAATGGGTCTATAAGATGCAAATAATAAGCCTCCTTATGTTCTCTAATAGATTTCTGG
>ML781662.1:322395-333259 GCA_009831015.1 Picea engelmannii
CGTGGACATAGTGAGCATCGATATCCGGTGTCCTGAACCACATGAAAAAAACAGTTGGTATCTTAGCATATGATCGTAGGGTTTTTCTTTTTCAGAGTCATCTTGGAATTTTCACTGTAAATTTTTTTCTTGGATGTTTCATATAGTGAAATTTTTGGGAGCTTGAGGAGACATAGTGTATTACTTTTGGTAATTTTTTTATGTTTTTCTTCTCTATAATTTTGTAAATATAGGCTATGGAAATTAAGGTTTTTTACTAGTCCTAAAACTACTCTCAAACACATGTTCTTGGTAAAACTGTCATAACTTTTTTCTAGGACATCTCACATAGATACATTTCACAGGAAGCTAAGGAGACATATCAAATAACCTGTGATAAAAATTTCAAATTTTGTTTCTTTACAATTTTTAAGTTATAAACTATGAAAGTTAGGGTTTTTTACTAGTCCTAAAACTAGTCTCAAGTAGGTTTTCTGGGTAAAACAATAATATCTTATTCTAGAGAAAGATCCAAATTGATGACCTCTAGTTTCCTTGGAAATATAATGGACCATAGTGTTTTAGGAAAAAAATTCAAATGCATATTAAAAAAATTGGACATGTGAAATTCCATACAAGTTATCTTTCTACAAAGAGATAAAATTAAAATATTTTAGGAGAGTTAGCATAACTTTCACTTGGCACATCAAAATTTGGTCAAATATGTGGCATTGCAGAGAACACATATCGGGTCACTATACACCAAAATTTTAGACTAAAAAATGATGAAATTTCATAGATACATTAGGATATAGGTCGAGCAACAAGATAGTCTCCAAATTAGGGTTTTAAAAGGTATGTTAATTTAAAATTATCATAACTTTTGATTGGGATGTTAGATTAAGGTGATTCAAAAGATGTTGGAAATATAAAACATAGGAGAATATAATATAAAAAGGATCATAACTATTTGAGATAATTATTTATAATATATTGAGGTTATGAATTAAGAGTTCGGGTTATACCTCAATTAATTATCAAAGAAAATACCTAATTTTATTGGAGATGAGTATAAATGTGAAATCAATCTCATGGAATGGTTGAGGATGATAAAGAAAATTGATTTCAAATATTGGCTGACAAATTTTTATTTTCGGGGTGAAGCTTCTAAGTGGTGGAATAGTCTTGATGAAGATATTGTATGCTACTCCACACAGAAAAATTTCAAAAATCTCTTCTCTAATAAATGAATCAAGGACACAAAAATGGAGGAGATGCATAAAATTCAAGTAGAATTAAAGGAATCAAAATAAATTTTTCCAAATTGCCAAAGTATACTGAAGATCTAAGAAAATATATTATAAATAAAGATGACGAGTTCACCAAAATAAAAATAAAAAAAACCTTAGTGAATCACTCATTGAGGAGGTTAAGAAATTAAAGAAAGAAACGAGTAGCAAAGAGAAGTTGGAAAATGATGAGTCAATGGAACAATTGAAAATGAAAGTTGAAGAAATAAAAAGGTTTTGTTAGCATAATAAATAAATTCATAATGATTTTAAAAATGTAACAAGAGTTTGAATCAAAGAATAGGGATGGAGATATTACCATAAAAATTGAAGAGGATATTATTGAAAAAATTTAAGAGGAAATTCGCAACAAGGTTGAGGAATCCATAAATACTAATAAGATAAAATCATAAATGTATATAGTTGATGAAGGAAATAAGAACTTGATAGATGGGGTCACATTGCAACTTCAAAAGGAGAAATAAGATAAGATTTAATAAGGTCACTAGAAGATATTTGAAGAAGTGGAACTCCATCTGGAGAATGTCAAAGTCAAATATGATGAAATATGATGAAGTACCAAGCACAAAGGATATGCTATTCGATTGTCTTTGAAAATAAGACTAATGATATGGGTGTGTAGAGTGAAGGAAAACCATCAAATGTGAAACCATATCAACACCCTCATTACTAGGAAATATTTCAATGAATACAAGAATATTGATATTGGCATTATCATGGAAGATGATAGAATACTCATCAATATTTATGGAAAATGGGCATCTGAAAATCATTATTCGATAGGATATTATTATATACCAACAAATACTACAAATTGGGGAAGTTACAAAAACAATACATGGAATCAAAAGAAAGAAAATTATGCAACAACCAACTATCAAGGATTAACACTAATAATAATTGAGTTTGGATGGATGGATCATCCAATGGAAAGAAGAAAGAAGGAACATAAAAAAAACATATTACTTGGTTTCGTCACATGTAAAGCCTTTAATGCAAAGATTTCAAAACAAATCTTTTTGAAGGGGGGTGCTATGATATGACCCTAAAGGGGGAATATATGGGGTTAAATGTATATGATATCATCCTAAAGAGGGAATATATGGGGTTAAATGTATATGTAATAGTGGGTATCCTAATAAAGGGGACACATGTGCAATGTGTGAATATGTATATATATATAGATTATGTAGTTATTACTGAAGGGACATGTGATTTGGATGTATGAATGTACTATGGTATTTGTAAGAGGTTACCCTATTCTTTAAGAATTTATTGTGTAACTCATCTCTCTTATCTATATCAGAGTTGTGCTACATGCTCTAATTTTCTATATATGGCATGTACTCTAGTTTATTATGATATTTTAAGGTTTTTGTGCATAAAATTTTATCTTTATGGAAATTCCTTTCTAGGACTAAATACTTTCCTACCACAAATAAATATAGAAGATAATCAAATTTCTTGGCAACTATAGAGAGGGTTTGGAGAAAATGTTGTCTTTGCTTATTTGTATATAAAAATTGCACATGTGAAGGAATGACATGTGGTTGACTAGGATCTCATGGAGGTTGAAAACCTCAATGGGCATGAGCGACAATGAAGTGGAGCTTAAAAACAATAAAAACATAATGTTATGCTGGTACAAAAGCATTAGGATTAAATGATAAACCGATATGGGGCTCATTGCACTTGATCCCACACCTTCTATGTGCTCTATCGAATTTCGCATGTACACAATAAAATAAAACTAGTCACAAAATGAAGAATCCTAAGAACAAAACAAAATGAAGTAACAAGTTCAAATTTGGTACCACACCTTGCAATAAGAGCTTACATATTCCTCGGCCATATAGTGAACATCTATGCATAGACCCTTAAGGACTTCATTGTTATCACTATGCTTAGGAACTTTTAGGTTCCATACATCCAAAGACTTTGTGTGTGACTCGTAAAATTATTTAGCAAAAACATAAAAAATACATTAAGAGAGATAATTTTTCATGTTGCTTGGGACACAAAATTCATAGTATTGACCAAGTATTCTTTACTAGCAGCCTTATGTACGAACAATATTGCAAAGGATTATAAAATTCACTAAAAATGTTGAGAGTGAATTGGAAAACGTCAAAGACAATAATATATAAATAAAACCAGAATTGCATGTAGCTTAGTCATTTCCTTTAATAATTTGAAAATTAAATATATATACAATATTTTAAATACTAAGTGTGTGTTAATAATTTGAAAAAAACTTAAATACTAAGTATGTGTTAATAATTTGAAAAAAACTATTGTGAAGAAAACTTAAAAAGTAAAAAAAAAGATTATATTAACATTTTTATATAGAAATGTGATTAAGTTTTATAAAACTACATATAAATAAATCAAATATTATATTAGGTTTTTAATATCACACCGGTTTTAAATAGACACAACAACATTAAACATATACAAAGAAAACCAAGGAACACTCAATATTTTACTCAAGGGTAAAATCATGAATGTGGGTAACACATTCGTGATAATTGGGGCTGAAAAATTATTAAGGGAATTTTTTTGGCTGAAAAAATAACATATACACTTTTCTGCTAAAACTGCTTTAACATAGAGATTTATCATTCACAAGACAGAGACCTAGTTCAAGTGAACCAAGGATATAAATAGGGTGGTATTTTCCCACACTTTAATCATGTCCATATGTTGAAGTGGTTTTATGTTGTGATTTTCTGGCATACAATTTGACTTACTAGCCTCTAGTTGTATCTACAATGGATTATATATTTTTTTTCTTGGGGATTAAGAATAAGTCTTAAAAAATATTTCTTGTCTGGTATGGTCAATAAGAATGCCAAAAATGACAACTGAAAACAATCCATCTCCACTTTAAAAGGAAAAATACCAATACTTCCTTAATCATGTTCAATTTAGGTGTATTCCCACTATATATTTAGGTAGATTGTGAACCCTATTAAAAACATAATACCACTATACTTAGAATTGAGTGTGTAAGCCAGAGATACCACATAGATAAGTTTAAGTGAAAATAATGTGATTCAATGTTTTATACAATCTCATATTATTCACCATATATAGTAAGTGGATTGTCTAAGCAATGTAAGTGGAAAGTGACCAATGTTATCAACGTTTAAATGCATTCCTTTCATCACAAAACATAAATAATGAATCTATGGTAATGCCCTAGAATCACTTTTCTGTTGGTATATTTTCACCATATGACCCACTATAACTGATGCATGATGATAAATGTGTAATATGCCTCACGAATATGGTGACATGTATGGTTTAAAGGTTTTTGGTCATTTAGAATGAAAGTTTTGGTTTAGTCTTTGCAATTGTGACTTACTAGTTGTGCATTACTTATAATGTTGTCATTATGATTAGCATTAAAAGAGAGCATGGTATATTTTCACCATATCACACACTATAATTTATGCATGATGATAAATGTGTAATATGCCTCACGAATATGGTGACATGTATGGTTTAAAATTTTTTGGTCATTTAGAATGAAAATTTTGGTTTAGTCTTTGCAATTGTGAATTATAATTATTGGTTGTGCATTACTTATAATGTTGTCATTATGATTAGCACTAAAAGAGAGCATGACATTTGATAATTGAGATCACTTTTCAAATTTATCTATCTACTTCAAACAATAGCTTGAAACATGAGCCAAGGCTTATACAATGATCATGAACTTCAAAGTTGAGAGGTTTAGGAGCTACAAATCCCACAACATTTTAGTATTGTAGAACTCAATCTCGAGTACAATGCTTATTGGCATGTATCAACAAAGCTTCCTTGACCTATCACATGTACATAACATGAAGCTTCATTTATGCCATACTGTGCTTGCCATTGCATATTGTCTTTTATGTTATCTTTGCTAGGCAAATTTTATTTTATAGGAATAACATTGTTTATGATTGTTGTTTGGGATGAAAGTTTGATGTAAACTTGAGTACAAAGCAATGGTTGAATGAGATTGATATCTATGCTAGTGAAAATGAGAATACATTGCTTGTTGGTAACAAGAATGACCTGACTACCAAGAAAGTAGTTGATTATTAGACAACCAAGATTATTTCATATGTTAACTGTTATATAGTCAAATGTGTGTGGCATTTATTTTATGTTCATAGTCTCTATTGTGTGGTCCTGAGTAACATTGGTGATTCTTAGATTTTGTTATGTTTTTTTTGCCTAATTTCTATTAATTTTCTTTATAGCTTAAATGCAATTTTGTATAAATAGAAGACATTTCTTTTTTATAAAATCCTTTTGACCAGCTTAATGGAAATCATAATTCTTCTTGACACTTGAAGTGCTAATGAGGTATCTCCAATAACCGATTAAATGTGATGGAGATACTACCTCTATGAAGACCTTAGATTTATCACCACACACATACACACATGTTGTACTTGGTCAATGATATTATGTAAAATGCAGATTTACTAGGTTATTGTTAACGAGCGAAATTGATTGTCCATCAACTGAAAGAGTGGATCCGGTCTAGGGTTGTCTAAATAACCCAAGCCGTTTGGGATAACCCACCCTGACGGGTTTAGCGGCTCCGTTGGCCGATCTAAGGTCCTAAGAAAACAAAAAGAAAACTACTCTAAATTAACTAATCTAAATGAAAAATAACAATTAAAACAAACTAATAAACTAATCTAACTATTATATATACAATCTACTATCTAATACTATAATAACTCTACGAATTTAAACATCTAACTACTAACAGAAATAAATCTTATTCACAAATGTACAATATTTACAAATTACAGATTTAAATGAAACCTGCGAAACTCATTGGTAATCTGTCATAAGACAGCGAGACTATTTTTTTTTTATTTTTATAATTTTATGAAAAAATAAATAAACCGAAAACTATCTAAACTAAGCAACTAAACTAATTACTCTAACTACAAATCTAAACTAATATATTTATCTAAGCTACTTATATTATACTAACTAATTAACTATTAAATACTAAATAACACACTGACCTGAAGTAACCCTTCAGGTTTGTCCTGTGTAAGATGGTTGATTCAGCTGTTTGATTGGAGGAAACCCGCATCAATCCTCTGCCAAACTCCAGTAAAAAGTAACCAGCAGTGCTCTTTCGAATATCGACAACAGAACAAACAAGACATAAAAGTTATGACAATCTTATGATTTACAAATCTTCACAGTTAGATAAATCTGCATGCAAAGATCTATACAAAATGATTCAATTAACAAAGAAGAGAAATCTGTCATTCATTAACTGAAACAAAGTAATTGTTGTAATTTAAAAATAGGAGAGATCAGATACAGACAACATATAAATCAAATCACATCAGCATACAAAGAATTATGATAATTAAAGTAGTCGATAATTAATTGCCAACTGATATGAAAAAACTTGAAACAAAAGTTTGATATATTGAAAGCGAAAGCTGTTACAAGACATCAACTTTCGTCTCAGTCTGGATCATAAATCCATAGTCTGGTTCTCCCACAGTGAGGATGATGATTATTATTACAAAAATAAAAAGTATTTAAAGACCTCGCACAGGGTAAAACATCCCTGTGTGAATCATCAGAACAGTTTACAAAAAATCTAGGATGATATCCCAAGTCTGACTAAACTAACAACCTAAAATAAAAACTATATCACACAAATATCTCCTAGACTGCCAGAGCATGCCCAATTGATTATTGCAATTCAAATGTACCTGAAAGAGGACAAAAATGGACAAGTTAAGAGGATATTTTGTTGATAAAATTGATAAAAATCTAATTCTAAAGACTAGCTACAGAATCTTGCGATTCTGTAGCTGGTCTAAATCAAACACAGAATCGTATTAAAAATCAATTCGAATCTTAAAAAACATATTCAAACTATAAAAATATTTGATTGCTAAAAGCATCATTCAAATCGACACTTGTATGCAAATTGAACAAACTAAATCAAATGATAACAGAGATGGGTGCACTTCTGTTTAATTCGTTATCACCAATTCGGGTATACATAATTGTATTGGATAACCGAACAGTAATGAAATCGTTTTCATAACCAATTGAAATCAACACAATTAGTTTCTTCAGCTATCCATAAGATCACTGTCATATCCAAACGAAACCAACATGATCGTTTTCAAATTGATATAACTGTATTAAACATGTACAAATGACCTAGGCTATTAGCAAATCAAATCAAAACTGGTATGTAAATTGTCACAAATGAAATTGTAATAGGATATGTGGGATTTGTCAAACGTTCGTTATTGCCAATTGGGGGCAGACAAAATCGATTGCCAGTCAACGAAATCATCACTTGAATCAATTTCAAAGCGAACTATTAGCCGAGTTTTTTCATATGAATTCAACAGAGATAAAATATGTCGATCTGAACTTAACAAAATATTTTTTTTTTGAAGATCAAAACCAACGGAGCAACATCAAATCGATTTTTCGATACCAATACAACTCATACAAACAATAGTGTTAACTCAAAACACGCATCAACCAAATCAAAACGAATCGAAACAGTTTGGGTCAGATACTATCGTTACAAATCCACGATTATAGTAAGTAGATCTTTTGCATAGGTCAAATATAATCAAAATCCAAATGAGAATAATGATTCGATGCAAAACAGAGTCATTTTGAGTTTATTAGGAGCAAACGAAACTAATTAAAATCAAACCAATTCGACCATCAATCATAATTGATTCACAAACAAACCAAACCGAATCAAAACCAATGAATTGCTTATACTAAACTGGGAACGACAAAATCGCATAACCAAATCATATGTTCATTTAATTTTAGAAAAATAAATGTACTGTACAGGATTCATAGAATAACCATTTTTTATAATCAAACTACGAAAGAATCATTTCAAATAATGAACAAGACTAACCATAACCCAAAAATCAATTCATTATATTAATTCAAGCCACTCCTGAAACGAAATTAAAATTGAAAATCATACCTGGACAATATGAAACGACTTTTATTATGATAGTTTGGAATTGACGAAGGCTGTAGCTGATTCGACATTCCTAAATACGATCGAACTAGTGGTTTTCTTCTTCTTGTCATTAGCTTGAAGCTTGTCCCTTTCTCTTTTCAATACTGTAACTTGGTTTTCCAATGATTTGATTTTCGACTGTAATAAGGGAAAGTCGGTATAGTAGCGCTCCAGCCACACATTACATTGGTTACATGATGTCTGTTCGGGCTTCGAAATTACAGTCGAGGGTTTGTTCAGATCACCGAGGTTTTCATTAGGTATCTTGATCCTTGGGTAGCTAGGATTGTTCTTTAGGCAAGGGGGTAAATTAGAAACAAATCCATAGGGTGGCTTGGAGCATAGGCCATGGGAGTAAGGGTACTTTCCAGCTAGGAAGCGCTCGATATCAGAGTCCAAGTCTTCACTGAGGACTATGGGCTTTTGATCAACACTAGGTTTAGGTTTATTCCGAGCAAGTCTCGATATCAATCGAGCATTCTTTTTACCTTTGCCATCGACAATAGGGTTACCCTTGACTTTCTTGCTCACAAGATTTTTTACAGCCTCAGCCTTGTCTGTTATGATGTCGGGTAGGTCGATATCAGGGTAGACCAAGGGTTTGGGAGAGGGTAGAAGGGCATGAAAAGGCACGGGTGGCTCGACCTTAGTCTCACTGACCACAAACTTGTCGATTTGGACAGACTCTGAATCAACAAAGCCATTTCTAGACAGAAAAGCTTGCCAATTATCGTCGTGGAGGTTTAAATGATGAATGACGATGAGTCTAATCAAGCCATGGTGAAACAAGTTGTTTCCAGCCTTCTCACGTTTGAACCTCTTAGCCATTTTGTAAAGACTACGCTGGAAATAAAATGGCATGTTCAATGGATAACCCATGAAATTCATTAACAGTCGAAGGTGATAATGAAAAACCAATCCATACCGACCCTCACAGGTCACAAATTGTTTAACCATTATCAAAATATCGTGCCACCTGGGTTTAAGCGTGGAAATAGGCATACCTTTGTCACATGATGTGACTTTTCATGATACGAATAGCAAAGGCCATGGCACCTTGTTGACTTTAGAGTTTTTAAACCATCGCTAGCCCGTGGCTGCCAATCCTGTGGTAGAGCTTATGAACTCTTCATTCAGCTCAAGATGAATGTCACCTACTTTATCCCTACACCCATCAAAGGTATGGGCGAATTGCTATGCAACAAACAGATTGAAACCCTCAAACCTCTGTACAAACGTGAGCCAATCACTATCCTCTAAATCCTTACGGGCATTATCGAACAATAGCAGGGCTTGACAACTGTTTGGCTCTATTCACACCACTGGTGCCATAGATCGGAGCACACAGTGAGAAATGTGAATAAGCCAGGGTTTGAATCACAACATACACAGGGGCAGAACGCTCACAGGCTTACCCGAAACTAGCAGAGGTGAAACAGGGATAGAGGGAAAGACATTAATGACATATCGTGCGAAGGTGGTGGAGCTATTTTGGCTCATGCAAAACAGTCATATCCATAGTACAACCGCTGGCGCTTATAACTATTCAAATGAATATGCATATGTGTTAACAATTATGCCATTCAATCAACCAATGAAATCAATGATAAGTGAATTAATCATTCGCACGAGCAATAGTTATACCATAGTTTTAAAACCAAACAAATGAATCGAAACCAATACAAAGTGTTGTATGAAACGATTCATACCAAGGGTTTAACCATAACACCAATGATTTTTTATATAACCAATGTGCCAAGTGAATTGATCAAATAACATGTAAATCCAATCACTAATGCATCACAAACTCAATCACTCATGAAACAAAATTACATAATCAATCAAAGAATGTCAAATGAGTACAGATCAAAAGGTCTTGCCAACTGTATAATGATAAGTAAAATGTAAACGCAAAGGGCATATCAACAAGATAACGACAATTTAGTGACGATTTTAATGCGACTTCGAAAACCAAGTTTTCATGCTTGCAGTCGTGAAAACAAGAACGAAGGTAAATGTGCAAATAGCGCAAAAGATAAAAGTGTCGTTTTATTTGAGAATTGCGACGAAAAATTAAGGTTTGCAAAACACTGGTGTAGGCAGCTTATAAGGACAGTAGAAAAATGCTAATTGGCTTCCAACAATGGCGACACACTGGTAGAAGCAGTTATCTCTACCAAAAGAACAAACTCAGATTAAGATAACGAAAAAAATTCTAACTCAAAAATAACAACTAGAAAATCGTGTAAACATCATCATTAACCAAATATTCCAGTAGTGTTTAAAAGACGAAAACTGATAACAGTCTCAAGACAAGCGAGTTGAGATTTTAAAGATAAAATCTCCAGTACTGTTGACAGAGCCACTATTGCTAGCAGGCGTCCATAGCCTCGACAGGGTTTCCATTTAACCCACTCTGACATCTGTATCCTGCCAAGAAGTTCTAGATCAGAATAAAGGACATTTTATGGTTAAGAGGTTTCTTATTTGCAAATTTTCATATACCCGACATTGCTTCGCTGCC
>ML781662.1:333309-366307 GCA_009831015.1 Picea engelmannii
GGGGTGACACTAAAAATTATGATATTTTAGCATTTTTTTTTTCAGACCTCAGCGGAATTTTTTAGAAGTGTCCTTTATTAAGATCCAGAGATGTTTCATTTACAAAACCAACTTTCTAAGGCAGGGAGGCATCTTCTGAGTCATTCCCTTAAGGAATAGGGACAACGTAAAGAAATAATGGATGATCCCAACAAGATTATGTTAGAGATTGAAATCAGTTAATTTCTTTCAAACGACAAACTTTTGCCAATCACAGATGTAAATTTTAGAAGTATAAAATTGATGTTTATACAATTTTCTTAGCAATTATTTCAGTAAAGGAATTTTCTGTTTTCTTTGTCTGAATAGCTCAGTATACAGGTATGTGTATTTCCAAAAACACAAGCTGATAAACTCAAAGGAGAAATCAAAAACAAAAAAAAGCAAAAGAAAAAGAAAACAAAAAGAAAAATATGTACATAATAGACAAGGGTTGTCATCAAGCAAAGTATCTTTTCAAGGCTTGTCCATTCACCAAATAGGTGTCAGGCTGCCCCTCAAGATTCTGCAATTGGAAAGAACTGGGACCCAACTTCTCGGCAATTAAAAACGGTCCAAGCCATAAGTTTTGAAATTTTGTGTGCTCTCCCTTTCCCTCATGTGGTTTGTCCCATTTCAAGACGAGGTCACCTACTTCGAAATTCCTATCAGAAGTAGAATTAGAATCGAACCAGATTTTAACCAATAGTTGATGCTGATCTAACTTACGTTTAGCTTGGGCTCTTACCTCTTCTAGCTTCATCAAAGCGTTAATTCGGTTTTCCAAAGGGGGACAATCTTCTTCTTGAATTTTTTGCGATAACTGTAGTGAAGGAAGAAGAATGTGTGGGGGCAGAATTGCCTCTCTTCCATAAACGAGAAAAAAGGGGGAGTTACCTACAACATCTTTTGGCATTAACCTATCAGCGCAGAGCGCGTTTAACAGTGCATTGTGCCAATTTTTTTTATTTTTAGCCACCGTTCTCTTGATGATTTTAATCAAGTTCTTATTTGTTGATTCTGCCAATCCGTTGCCCTGAGGATAATAGCTAGCATAGTACTTCAATTTAATTCCTTTTTCCAAAGAAAACTCACTCATATCAAGAGAGGAAAAGTAAGAAGCATTTTCAAATACTAAACAGTCAGGGATACCAAAACGAGTGATAATATTCAAATTTAGAAAGGAAATTACTTGACTGGTGTTGACAGTTCTTAACGCGGCAGCTTCAGACCATTGGGTAAAGTAATATTTGGTTGTGATGATGAACTTATGCTGTTGTGAGGATGGGGGGTTGATCGGACCTATGATTTCAAGGCCCCACTGCTGAAAAGGAGAGTCTACTGAAACGGGCTGCAAAGGAAAGGCTGGTTTTTGTAACCGCCTTGATGCTTTTTGACAAATGATACACTTACGACACAAGGCATGGGCATCTCTAAAAAGCGTGGGCCAGTAATAACCAACTCTTAAAAACTTATAGGCAGTGGTGTCACCACCAAAATGACCACCAACTCCTCCTACATGCAACTCTAGCAAGACTTTTTTTGCTTCGTCTCTCTCAAGACAGCGCATCAATATGCCGTCAAAACTTTGACGAAACGGGATACCGTTAACCAGATGAAAGGAGGTATACTTTAATCTCAACGCTCTTCTTTTAGTGGGATCCAGGTGATTGGGTGCTGACCCATGTTCAAGACAAAATCTTATATCGTCATACCAACGACTGACAGAGTTTTGTGCACAACAGATTGCACTTTGATCGTGTTGTCCTAGGTTTGACGTATCGCTTTCTTCTTGCTGTCCTGCTGCTGAATCAGCAACTAAATTGCATAACCCTTGGACTCTCACTATTTGAGATAGGGTGATTTATAAGTCATACTACTGCAAGGAGGTGACCCAATTAGCCCTCTTTTCTCCTAGTTCCTTCTGCACTAACAGGTTCCTAACGGCTGGGTAAGGGACGATAACTTTTGTCCTTGATTTCAAAAGATAAGACCGGAAATTCTTGACTTCTTTGAAAACAGAGTAGGCTTGCTGATCTACCACTGGATAGTTATGTTCAACACCTTTGAAAGTAGAGCTCATAAAGGCTATGGGTACTTCGTTGTTTTCGACGTTCTTTTGAGTTAGGATGGCGGCATAGGAATAGTCAGAAGCAAAAGTGTAGAGTGTAAATTCTTGAGAAAAGTCGGGGCTCATGAGAGACAGAGCGTCTATTATGGCCTTCTTTATTGCATTAAAAGATTGATTCTCTAGGGGTCCCCAGTGATAATGGGTGTCTTTCTTAATTAAATTCTGTAAATGCCTGACCATTTCGGAGAAACTGGGGACGAATCTCCTCACGAAGTTAATCTGGCCTAAGAAAGATTGCATAGATTTTTTGGATGTAGGAGGGGGAAGTTTCGTGATGACTTGAGTCCTTTCGGGGTCGATAATCATCCCTTCGCTTGACACAATAAATCCTAAGAGTTTACCCTGTTCTACTGCAAAGATGGATTTTTTAGGATTCAAAGAGATGTTGTATTTACGACATCGCTGTAGAACGACTTGTAAATGAGCTAGATGATCATTTTTGTTTTTAAAGAATACGGTAACATCATCTAAGTAAACTACGGCGGACTGATTGATTAAGCCTCGAAAAGCAATGTCCATTGCTCTCTGGAAAGTGGCACCAGCATTAATCAATCCAAAGGGCATTTTTCGATAAGCATAGGTGCCCCACGGGGTACGGAAGGTAGTTTTAAGTTGGCCTGGTGGAGACATCAAGAATTGGTTGTACCCCGAGAAACCATCCAGTAAAGATAGCCTCTCAGAACCAGATACCTGTTGAATGATCTGTTCCATGGGTGGGACAGGGTAGTTGTCTTTATCAGACGCTCTATTAAGGTTTCAGAAATCGACGTAGAGTCGGATTTCCCCACTTTTCTTCCGGACAGGGACAAGGTTAGAAACCCATTGAGTGTACCTAACTGGAAAAATTATCTTAGCATTTAGAAGATTATTCAATTCTTTTTTAACGGTCAGTTCAAGCTTAGGGTGCATTTTTCTCAATTTTTGTTGGAAGGGTAAGGTTTGGGGTTTCATAGGAATAACATATTGTATGATGTTAGGGTCAAAAGTTTTAAGGTCATCATACGTCCATGCAAAGACATCTTTAAATTCTTTGAACAATTTAATAAATGCAACTTTTTCTTGTTTAGAACATCCTACCCCTAGATTAATGCACTGTGGATTGTCCTTAGTTCCCAAGTTTACTTTTTCATATGATAATGAGGAACTATTGGTTTTATAGTTGACCAATTTTTTGAATTTATCTTGAAGATCATAAAATTTCTCTAATCTAACTACAGATTTAGGGATCAAGTTTACCATGTCCGATGAATATTCAGGAGTTCTCGGATCTGGAATTACCATGAAATCGCACAAATTGTCATCGTGTGTGTGTTCGTCTATCACCGCGCCTTGAAAATTTTCTTCCATGTGCACAAAGTTAATAATCTGCTGATCGTTGTCAAAGACTCTCCAGTTTGTGATGTTGTCAGGAACGGATGGCCGGAACAACAGTTCGACAGAGAATGCATCTGGGGACAAGCCTTCTGTAGGAAAGAGTTTAGAAGCTACGTTAGCTAATAGATCTGCTTCATAGTTATTCAATCTAGGAATAGAATTTATATTGAAAGCAGCAAACTTATTCATTAAATTCCATACCTCAGATTGGTAGCTTTTAAGATGCGGAGACAAACAGTGGATAGAATCTCTTCCCTGTCTAATGACTATTTCAAAGTCGCCAAAGACAACCAAGTTTTGAATGTTCATATCCAAAGCTTTTCTGAGACCTTGTAGTAAAGCCTCATATTCTGCAGTGTTATTAGTACATTCAAATTGCAAGCTACATGCGATCAATGTTTTGTTACCTGCTGGGTCGATAATAACGCAGCCTGCACCAGCTCCTTCTTTGGACTTTGACCCGTCAAAATAAAGAGACGAAATTTAATTTCCATCGGGTACATGAGACCGTTGCGTAGAATCTATTGGCTGCACATATGCTACAATCTCAGACTATTGTTCTGGATTGGTGATAGTTGAAGCCTCGGCCATGAAATTGCCAAAAAAGGTATCCATCCCTTGTACTTCGGGTGAATCCATAGAAGGTGTAAATGGTTCGTTGGGATCGTTCAAATCTATGACTGTGAACTTAAGGTAGCGCTCATGATTTACCTTGATCTTGTTGGGCTTGCCATTCTCTGGAAGCCATAGATGAGACCAATTTGTTGTGAAATAACCGTGCAACTGCTCCAACCAGTCCCTGCTTAAAAACAGACCATACACTTCTGGAATATCCACAACAATAATATCAATAACTTGATGAACCTTGGGGTTAGAAAATAATCTTATAAGCACATTCTTTAGTTCACCTATAACTTTAACATTGGTTTGATCGAGTTGTATGATTTTTAAGGTGGATGGTTCAACTTCGGCGTTAATATTTTGGCATACAGACCATGGCATCACATTGAATGATGCTCCTGAGTCTACCATACAATTGTGCACGTTTCTATTAAAGATTTCTAACGTTAACAAAAAAGGAGGTATATTTTTGCGAGTACTAAGGGTGGTAGTTTGTGGCTTTTTACTCGCAGTTTCTAAAGCTACTTTATATACATTATTTACATTATTTACATTACTTATGGGAAGGCTTCCTTTATCTTGAGGATCAAGATTGTTTTTAGTGGAAGTCTTCTGAGGAACTTTGTTCTGCACAACCTTGTTACCACTTGAATTACCATTTTTTCCATTCTCTGAGATATTCTGTAACATTTTTTGTAGCAGAAATGGAAATTTCAATAACTCATAAACATAAATGTTAGCCCTTAAATTTTTAAGATCTTCAACTACATCATAATCTAAGTTGGGGTTCACATGACTCTATTTAGTCTCGGCTGGTTTAGATTGCTTTGGAGGCGAAGTTGTAGTGTTTACGGAAGAAGGTTTGTTTGTTGTCTTACTCCTGGTATTATAGGGATGTACTATCTCGAAGTTACCTTGAAAGATGCTATCTGAGAAGTGTCCAAAAATATTCAGAGAAGACTCCTCTTCTTGAACTATCTCTTGTTCAACTACCTCCTTAGGAATCTCAGGAGGCATCAAGTTATCTTGGGCTTCTAGAATTGTTTGAAGGGCGCATTGCAGACTTTCTAGATTAAGGCCTTCGGTGGTTGGATTAGGCCGGTTGGTAGGAAAAGGCTTCCAGAACTGGGGTTTGTAAAGCCCTTTGCTTGAAGAAGCTTCTTCGGTCATCCTTTTCAAGTCTATAACTTGATTTGACAGTTTTTGAACAACTTTAGTTAAGTTTTCTAAATCAGAGCTTCGAGGTTGTGTTTTACTTTGAGTAGGTCTAGGGAGGATTTCGATCTTCTTTTTGGAAGAAGGACTAGTCTCTATTTTGTTGCTAGTAGAGTCTTTAAGACTAATTATGTCTTTTTCAATCTGGCTGGCCTCCTCAAAGGCTTCTAACAACATGGCTTTCGTAGATCGTTTAACCCAAATAGCTATACTTTGATGCAAAGCTTTAGTATAGTATGCTATTATGAGATTCTCAGCGGGCCTGGAATCCGTGGGGATTCGGTTCTTAAGTGTTAAGAATCTTTGATTAAAGTCTTTAACTTTTTCTTTTGGGTTCATTCTTAAGTTAGAAAGATCCATGACTAGGACTTCCATAGGCTTACCGTCTCCGAACTTTTCCAAAAAGCACGACTCAAACTTTTCCCAAGACACGATGGTATGGGGTTGTTGGGAAAAGTACCATGTAGATGCATTGCCCTCGAAAGTATATGGGAACAACCTACAGACTACGTCTTCATGCTCGACATTGCGGAGTCTTATGGCTAACATAAACTTTTTAATGTGATCTTCAGCGATCTATTTTGAGTCAGGGTCAAACTTGGGGAGCCATTTCTCCGGATGTTTAGGTAAGGGATGCTGAGCTCCAGGTACAGCTACGACATCCTGGTTGAGCCAAGGTCTAGCAGGATTGTTCTGGTTGGCCATTGGTGTAGTGGGTGTGGAAGGCTGAGAAGGTGAACTGCCTTCGTCAGAGGAATATCCTCCAGAAGAGGAAGGACATGATGGAGGTGGTGAAGGAGGTATTCCAGATCCCCCTGCAGCAGGAGTGAGGATTGGATCTGTAGGGTTGATAGTGAGGTTAGTGCCTCCGAGTTATTCCCTGATATCAGATAAATCTAAAGGTTGGTCCAACGAATGGTTTGGTTGCCTCAAACGGGCTAAGGCACTATGAGTTCTTATGAGAGATTGACAGACAATCTCTTGTATGTCACCACCTATAGGATTTGGGGTTACTGGTTCAACTGTGACACGTGGATCATCGGTTGATGTGGTTGCTGTTTGAGGGGGAATATTATCGTTCGAATGACTTCTTGTCACTATAGGTGAGAGATTAGGTGGTGGAGGAGTCTTACAACCACCTCGTGCCATTAATTAATTTCAGTCCCTCCTTCTAGCACCATTTGTTGACGGGCGAAATTGACCGTCCGTCAACTGGAAGAGTGGATCTGGTCCAAGATTGTCTAAATAACCCAAGCCGTTTGGGATAACCCACCCTGATGGGTTTAGAAGCTCCATTGGCTGATCTAAGGTCCTAAGAAAACAAAAAGAAAACTACTCTAAATTAACTAATCTAAATGAAAAATAACAATTAAAACAAACTAATAAACTAATCTAACTATTATATATACAATCTACTATCTAATACTATAATAACTCTACGAATTTAAACATCTAACTACTAACATAAATAAATCTTATTCACAAATGTACAATATTTACAAATTACAGATTTAAATGAAAACCTGGGAAACTCATTGGTAATCTATCCTAAGACAGCGAGACTAATTTTTTTTTATTTTTATAATTTTATGAAAAAAAAATAAACTGAAAAATATCTAAACTAAGAAACTAAACTAATTACTCTAAGTACAAATTTAAACTAATATATTTATCTAAGCTACTTATATTATACTAACTAATTAACTATTAAATACTAAATAACACACTGACCTGAAGTAACGCTTCAGGATTGTCCTGTGTAAGATCTTTGATTCAACTGTTTGATGGGAGGAAACCTGCATCAATCCTCTGCTAGCCTCCAGTAAATAGTAAGCAGCAGTGATCTTTTGAATATCGACAACAGAACAAACAAGACATAAAAGTAACGGCAATCTTATGATTTACAAAATCTTCACAGTTAGATAAATCTGCATGCAAAGATCTATACAAAATGATTCAATTAACAAAGAAGAGAAATTTGTCATTCATTAACTGAAACAAAGTAATTGTTGTACTTTAAAAATAGGAGAGATCAGATACAGACAACATATAAATCAAATCACATCAACATACAAATAATTATGATAGCTAAAGTAGTCGATAATTAATTGCCAACTGATATGCAAAAACTTGAAACAAAAGTTTGATATATTGAAAGCGAAAGCTGTTACAAGACATCAACTTTCGTCTCAGTATGAATCATAAATACATAGTCTGGTTCTCCCACAGTGAGGATGATGATTATTATTACATAAATAACAAGTATTTAAAGACCTCCCATAGGGTAAAACATCCCTGTGGGAATCATCAGAACAGTTTACAAAAAATCTGGGATGATATCCCAAGTCTGACTAAACTAACAACCTAAAATAAAAACTATATCACACAAATATCTCCTAGACTACCACAACATGCCCAATTGATTATTGCAATTTGAATGTAACTGAAAGAGGACAAAAATGGACAAGTTAAGAGGATATTTTGTTGATAAAATTGATAAAAATCTAATTCTAAAGACTAGCTACAGAATCTTGCGATTTTGTAGCTAGTCTAAATCAAACACATAATCGTATTAAAAATCAATTTGAATCTTAAAAAACATATTCAAACTATAAAAATATTTGATTTCTAAAAGCATCATTCAAATCGACACATGTATGCAAATTGAACAAACTAAATCAAATGATAACAGAGATGGATGCACTTCCGTTTAATTCGTTATCACCAATTCGGGTATACATAATCGTATTGGATAACCGAACAATAATCAAATCGTTTTCATAACCAATTGAAATCAACACAATTAGTTGCTTCAGCTATCCACAAGATCACTGTCGTATCCAAACGAAACCAACAAGATCGTTTTCAAATTGATATAACTGTATTAAACATGTACAAATGACCCAGGCTATTAGCAAATCAAATCAAAATTGGTATGTAAATTGTCATAGATGAAATCGTAATAGGATATGTGGGATTTGTCAAACATTCTTTATTGCCAATTGGGGGCAGAAAAAATCGATTGCTAGTCAACAAAATCATCACTTGAATCAATTTAAAAGCGAACTATTAGCCGAGTTTTTTCATATGATTTCAACAGAGATAAAATATGTCAATCGGAACTTAACAAAATCTTTTTTTTTTGAAGATCAAAACCAACGGAGTAACATCAAATTGATTTTTCGATACCAATCCAACTCATACAAACAATAGTGTTAACTCAAAACATGCATCAATCAAATCAAAACGAATCTAAACAGTTTAGGTCAGATACTATCGTTACAAATCCACGATTATAGTAAGTAGATATTTTGCATAGGTCAAAGATAATCAAAATCCAAATGAGAATAATGATTTGACGCGGAACAGAGTCGTTTTGAGTTTATTAGGAGCAAACGAAACTAATTAAAATCAAACCAAATCGACCATCAAACATAATTGATTCACAAACAAAACAAACTGAATCAAAACCAATGAATTGTTTATACTAAACTGGGAACGACAAAATCACATAACCAAATCATATGTTCATTTAATTTTAGCAAAATAAATGTACTGTACAGGATTCATAGCATAACCATTTTTGATAATCAAACTACGAAAGAATCATTTCAAATAATGAACAGGACTAACCATTACCCAAAAATCAATTCATTATATTAATACAAGCCACTCCTGAAACAAAATTAAAATTGAAAATCATACCTGGACAATATGAAACGGCTTTGATTATGATAGTTTGCAATTGATGAAGGTTGTAGCCGATTCGACATTCCTAAATACGATCGAACCAGTGGTTTTCTGCTTCTTGTAATTAGCTTGAAGCTTGTCTCTTTCTCTTGTCAATACTGTAACTTGGTTTTCCAATGATTTGATTTTTTACTGTAATAAGGGAACGTCGGTATAGTAGCGCTCCAGCCACACATTACATTGGTTACATGATGTTTGTTCAGGCTTTGAAATGACAGTCGAGGGTTTGTTCATATCACCGAGGGTTTCATTAGGTAGCTTGATCCCTGGGTAGCTAGGATTGTTCTTTAGGAAAGGGGGTAAATTAGAAACAAAGTCATAGGGTGGCTCGGAGCATAGGCCATGGGAGTAAGGGTACTCTCCATCCAAGAAGTGCTCGATATCAGAGTCCGAGTCTTCGCTGAGGACTATGGGCTTTTGATCAACACTAGGTTTAGGTTTATTCTGGGCAAGTCTCAATATCAATCGAGCATTCTTTTTACCTTTGCCATCGATAGTAGGGTTACCCTTGACTTTCTTGCTCACAGGATTTTTTACAGCCTCAGCCTTGTCTGTTATGATGCTGGGTAGGTCGATATCAGGGCAGACCAAGGGTTTGGGAGAGGGTAGAAGGGCATGAAAAGGCACGGGTGGCCCGACCTTAGTCTCACTGACCACAAACTTGTCGATTTGGACAGACTCTGAATCAACAAAGCCATTTCTAGACAGAAAAGCTTGCCAATTATCGTCGTGGAGGTTTAAATGATGAACGACGATTAGTCTAATCAAGCCATGGTGAAAAAAGCTGTTGTCGGCCTTCTCACGTTTGAACCTCTTAGCCATTTTGTAAAGACTACGCTGGAAATAAAATGGCATGTTCAATGTATAACCCATGAAATTCATTAACAGTCAAAGGTGATAAAGAAAAACCAATCCATACTGACCTTCACAGGTCACAAATTGTTTAACCATTATCAAAAGATCGTGCCACATGGGTTTAAGCATGGAAATAGGCATACCTTTGTCACAGGATGTGACTTTTCATGATACGAATAGCAAAGGCCATGGCACCTCGTCGACTTTAGTGTTTTTAAACCATCGTTGGCCTGTGGCTACCAATCCTGTGGCAGAGCTTATGAACTCTTCATTCAGCTCAAGCTGAATGTCACCTACTTTATCCCTACACCCATCAAAGGGAAGGGTGAATTGATGTGCAACAACTAGATTGAAACCCTCAAACCTCTATACAAACATGAGCCAACCACTATCCTCTAAATCCTTACGGGCGTTATCGAACAATAGCAGGGCTTGACTACCGTTCGGCTCTATTCACACCACCAGTTCCATAGACAGGAGCACACTATGAGCAATGTGAACGAGCCAGGGTTTGAATCACAACATATCCAGGGGCAGAATGCTCACAGGCTTACTCGAAACTAGCAGAAGTGAAACAGGGATAGGGAGAAAGACATTAATGACATATCGTGCGAAGGTGGTGGAGCTATTTAGGCTCATGCACAACAGTCATATCCACAGTACAACTGCCGACGCTTATAACTATTCAAATGACTATGCATATGTGTTAACAATTATGCCATTCAATCAACCAATGAAATCAATGATAAGTGGATTAATCATTCGCATGAGCAATAGTTATACCATAGTTTTAAAACCAAACAAATGAATCGAAACCAATACAAAGTGTTGTATGAAACGATTCATACCAAGGGTTTAACCATAACACCAATGTTTTTTTATATAACCAATGTGCCAAGTGAATTGATAAAATAACATGTAAATCCAATCACCAATGCATCACAAACTCAATCACTCATGAAACGAAATTACATAATCAATCAAAGAATGTCAAATGAGTACAGATCAAAAGGTATTGCCAACTGTATAATGATAAGTAAAATGTAAACGCAAAGGGCATATCGACAAGATAACGACAATTCAGTGACGATTTTAATGTGACTTCGAAAACCAAGTTTTCACACTTGCATTCGTGAAAACAAGAACAAAGGTAAGTGTGAAAATAGCGCAAAAGATAAAAGTGTCGTTTTATTTGAGAATTGCGACAAAAAATTAAGGTTTGGAAAACACTGGTGTAGGCAGCTTATAAGGACAGTAGAAAAATGTTAATTGGCTGCCAACAGTTATTTGACTAATTGGGGCTTTGAGAGGTGTAGTACATATCTTACCTTGTTTTGCCTGAAAATGAATATATTTCAAAATTGTATTGAGGTTGTGCAACAGATGGTGAAAGCAACAATTTTTTTATGAACTCACAATGTCTAAATGTGAGTTTTGAAAAAAATTACCATTCTTTATGTCATCAAACATTCTGTAAATTAAGTCTAGAGTATCACAACCTTCTCATGATTTTGAGATGAAAATAAAGAGTTCTTCAAACAGATATGAAATTGGAAGTATAATTGATAATCATTAATCATCTTGATATGTCAAGATGTAAATAAAAAATTCTTCAAGATCCATGTAATAATAAATGCTACATTGAGAATATGATTACCTTTTATTATTGTCACTATAACCAAAGAGCACGTTGGGCAGGTACTGAAGAGGAACTGTAGGAGTTATGGATTCTGTAAAATGATCCAATTTAGAATATGACTTCCTACTAGAAACGAAAATAGGGTAAAACATATCCCTAGAAAAACCATCAATAAGAATGTGGTGTTCATCTATTACTAACTTTTGCTAGTTTTTCATTTTAGAATATCCATTGTGACCATCTCCTCCATGAAAAGGATCACAAAATTCCTCAATCCCATGACCAACATGATTGCCTTGTTGCTATATTTTGCAATTTTGGAATTTTGAACAACTACATTGATTGATTTTGACATTTCGTAAGTGTTTGTGGGGATTGTAGATACTTTCAATGCAGAATCATGGTCAAATCCCTTAAATGGTTGCAAGGAAGAAAGTGATTAAGATTTAACTTGTATGTTTCACTTTCTCAATCTAGTAAACCAATTTATCTTAATAAAATGTCTAGGAAAAGCACCCAAATCATAATTTTACCTCATACCCAAATACTTTGTACCCAAATACTCTTTGTACAATTATTTTTCAAGATACATTCAAGGAGTGATAGGGTACCAACTATGAATGGTATTGCATGGTTTAAAATCTTTTCTACTGGAAAAAAATGAGCTAGTTGATTTTCTTGATTCTTAAGTACATATTTTTTTCTCTATTAGCAATTTTGAAAAAAATGAAATGAGAAAATATCAACATGATCACAAACTAATGAGGGTCCATATGTATTTAAAATAAGTTGTTGTTGCTACTTCACATTCAAACAAGAAATTTCACTGTATACTTAATCCATGAACCTATCCATTTCCACAGACTAGACAAAGTCTACTTCCACAATCTATACAAAATCCATTTTTTCATCCCAATCATGGCTGAAAGGGTCTTGGATTGGAGTGGACCTTGATAGATAACTAGTCATGCAAGTACCCATATATAACTACAAATCCATGAAGAAATAGAGGCTTGGTAAGTTGTGTTTTCCTTTTATTTTTTCCTTGCATCATCATCCCAGATATTATTCACAGTCCACATCGCTTCACAAACAAACAAATGTTGTTCTGAATCTTTTGAACCTGCTCCATGAAAGATAAGAATCCTCAAAGTGGGATCTACTTTTGTCATCGTGGTCTATGTGATATTCGTCCCTAGAGACATTATTTGATTCTGACTTGGCATAATACTTCCATTACCCTAACTACCTTTACTACTATATTTACTTCCCTCATTAACTAAAAGTGACAAAATTCCAAATCTTACCTCAATTCTTGGGGACACACACATGGTTGTGGGTTCGACGCAGAGTCTGGCCTGAGTGGGATCTTATTCTACTGGATTGAGTTGATAATCCTTTTCTTTTTCCTACTCTTCTATGCATGGTATTCCTTCGATATGGATTATTAAACCAATGTCTCTTTCTTCGATCTCATTGTATTGGCCTTCTCTCTTAGCCACAATCCTCTTCCTACTATGTCTAAATATTTTACCACCACACAATACTCCAATCTCTTCATCCGTCACACATCCTTATTCTCTTGTCATCCTCAACACATATGTTATCATTCCTTATTTTTTTCATCCCTCTTTTCCATACACTCATAACATTCCCTTGTCATCCCTCAATTCCCCTATGTGCATGTTACACATTATTTTCATCACCCTTATGACCGTTAATGATGTAAACCTATCTGTTGCCTTCAGAGGGGTCAGTGGCCTGAATTCCTAAAGAAAGAAAGGAGAAGGACTTTTCTTGAGAGAAGAAGTTGTATTTTCCTTTGTAAAAACCCTATTAAGGTGGATTTCCACAGGTTGCACTATACACAGGGTGCGGAAATGCCCGATTTACGCACCTTTCTCTATAGCTAGGTTGCGGAGTTTTCGTAGGTTTCTTTATATCTAGGGTGCAGAAATTCCTATACTTGGGAAAAACGAGCGTCTTCTCGTTGCTTCTAGAAGGAGAAGCTTCTATGGTGAGGTGACCTCCAAACGGTTTGGATCTTACTTGATTTCATGATTTAGTGGGATCATCCTATCCTCCTCACCTTATCCTCTTCATATTATAAAAGGAGAGGAGTTCTCATGGAGAAAGTTAGATTGGCTTGTTATTGAGTTTTGTAGCTTGGAGTTTTTGTAGCTTGTATGTTGGCTTTGAGATTTTCTTTGTCAAGATAGATTATGAGTAGCTATCAGATCCATGGTCTCAAAATCCATGGAGCAAGAAGTGTGTGGGAAGCAAGGAACTATTGGAAGGAACCTGACAACATCATGGCATCTAGTTGTATATTTCTTCCACATTCTTTAATACAAATATATTTTTCTTTCCTATATGAATGTTATTTGTCCATATTGTACGATTCCTTGATCACGTACTGTAGTATACCTAGGTACCCCATATTACTTCCCTAGGTATACTACATTAAATGTAGTATACCTAGGGAGGTACCCAATGGGAATGTAGTTATGTGTTATTAGTGGAAGTCATTTAATATATGGGAATGTGGTCATTCAATGTAAGGTGGACTAGGTCCACTATATTAATAAAGGCCCACTATGGTAGTTGGATGTAATAAATGTGAGAAGGCTCTCTAGAAGGTTCCTAAGAGATAGAGAGAGCTATATAAAGAAGTGTAGGCAATGTAATGAAACATAGTGAAGAATATTGTGATTGTAAAAGCAAGGATTGTTTGAGGAGTTTTATCCTTCCATAAGGATTAATATATGGTGTTACCCTACCTCGAGGGTTTTCTGTGTTTCTTGTGTTCATGTTATGGTGAATGGTTTATGGTTTATTCTTGGTTATTTCTGAAGTATATTTGCAGATCTGGTATAGGTACTTAACACATGCATAGTTTCATATCAAATATACTCTGTTATTCTTGTCTTCGTTGGCTTCTGCTTATTTGCAGATATTTCTCATAAACCTTGTGACAGAGCTTGGATTGCATTGGCGAAGTTGGATCTTCGATATTTAAAAGGTATGTCCTCATTCCATTTCTCATTTGATAATTGAAATCTAAGGAAAGAGTAGTGTATTGTCTTGTTTTTTTCTAGTTTCGTAGTGAAGCTAGGCGGATTGATTTGTGTCCACACTTAACAATTAGACCGATAACAAAATTGGCGACCGCACTGGGATCAAATTGTTTCCCTAGTTTGTCTTGCTTTCTTTCTTTGATTGCTTGGTTTCTATTTTCTGAGTCACTGGGAGATCCAACTTGACTCTTTAACTGTTAAACTTCACTGGAAAACCTTCTTAATTTTTATTTTTTTCCATTTTTGTTTGATTTCCGCACCTTTCTTTGAGGAACAATGCGACAACTTGGGATTTCTGCACCCTACCTGTTTAGACCAATGCAGAAACTCCGCACCCTACCCATATCTGATCTGCAGTGATCAAGGATTTATGCACTATGTTAGGCTTCTAGCCTGCAACATTTGTGAAAAAAATGTTTTTGGTGGTTTTCCCTACCTAGATCTGTGCCATGGTACTGGGGTGATTTGTTGGGTCTGATTATAGTCTGCTTGACAAAATTTGGATCTGCTTTCAGTCATCTTTTCCTTATTTTTTCTTTGTTGTCTTTTGAAATATTTGGTCTCTTGATTTGAGTGTCTTTCAGTTACAAAGCATTGTTTTTCTTTCGAATTGTTTAGTGAAAGAATACTTCTTTTTTTGAATAAATCGTGTTAAAAGAGAAATTTAATTTGGGTTGTTTTTGTTTTGAAGTGATTTTCTATATGTTTTAGTGTCTCTTTGAAATAAAAAATTGTAATTTCTTGCCTTATATTAGATCAGGGGCTTCCTTGCATTTGAAGTAGCGAAATTGCATGATTCTTGGCATTTTTTGGTCTTAAATTCTGAAAGTTTTTTTGGGGGGGGGCATGAATAGTGTATTGGTGTACAGTCTCTTTTGCTTCAAGCCTCTGGACTTCATGCTGAATTTGAGCCGCTAGTTTCTTAAGCTAGGGGCTAAGTACCAACCATCCCTATGTTATGTGTTGGGAAGTCACAAGCATAGTTTAATGTGGTTCAAGCTTGTGTAAAAATGAAACCACCTACCTCAAGCATAGTTTCCTCTGGTTCAAGCTTGTGTAAAAATGAAACTAGGTTCAAGCATAGTTTTGGCTAGTTTCAAGATTGTGTAAAAATAAATCTATCCCAAGCATAGTTTTGTTTTATTTTAAATCTTGTGTAAAACTAAAAACAATCCTAAGCTTAGTCTTTGTTCATTCTCATGCTCGTAAATACATGAGAATAAGTTACCGAGCTTAGGCTTTGTTCTTTATCATGCTCATAAATACATGAGAATGTAAACGAGTATACTTTTATCACTTTTTCGGAGTCGTAAAGGTTATACGAAAAAAGAACCCCTTGGAGTTCCCTTTAATATATTTTCAGACTCTCTAAACATGAAAAGATTGTCGAGCAACCTTGTTCTTTTCATGCTCATAAATGTATTTGAAGAAAACATTTGATGGGCAATATATTATCATTTTTTTGGTCTCATCAAATTAATTTACGAAAAAGGAACTGAGACAGTTCTCTTTAAGTGTTTTTCAGACTCTCTAAACATGAAAACCCCCTAATTTTTCTTTCTTTGGACTCGTAAAACAAACATTGAAAGGCCCATATGGGACCGAGCCACTCCTTTCTAAGGTTCGTTAAACATACTCTGAGGGACTCATCCAAAGGATGAGCTTACATTTCAAGCATATGTTATCTTCCTCAAGCTTGTGTAAAAATAAAAAGGTACTCGCTAGAAATGGTGGGGGGGGGGGAATTGGGAAAGAAATGTACCTAATCCTGTATTCTAAGGAAGAGTCACTTTTGAACATGAAACCCTTTCACTCGCTTTATGTCTAGGTTGGAAAATCTTCTTGTCTCTTGATCATACACCTTTCTAAGATTACAAATTGGTCTGTGATCCCTATTGTTGAGTCAATGTTTCCAAGACAATTATCGTGTCATCAATATGCTCAAAGAGAAGTTCAACCTGGAAATCCTTCTATTGCATCGGCCATTTCTGCAGTCCTTAAGCCTTCTATTGCGTCAGCCATCCCTAAGTCAGTCCCGAGTCACTGGTTACTCTAATCTACTTCAAATCTTATTACCTGTTTTGTGTCATTGATGGGGGATACATTAAGGCCCTCCTGTGATGAGTCTTTTCCTATTGACTTCAACTTATTATCCAAAAATTAGACTTAGAAACTAATTGGTACCTTGGAACTTGCATGCCTCAATGGAAGGCTTCCTCACTTTTGACAGTGGGTTTCCATTATTGACCCTTGATCGAGAGATTCCACCGAGTGCTCGACTTCAGCAAATTAATTTTCACCCCTTGGATTGTACTAGTGTACCTTTGGAGTCATTGACATTAATGGTGATTTCCATCGTACTTGTTAACGGTATTCACTAATGACCTATAATCAAGTTGTTTCTACCATGTTCGACTTCAACACATGTATTCACATGGTTAGATTTGTACTATAGAATGGTGGTGATGAAGACCCTCAATCTTTTCTGACATATTCAGGTTGCGTTGGAGTATATTCAGTGTACTATTTCATAGATCCACGTTGTATGTCTCATGGCTATGTTCAAATTTGAGTCTTTTACACATAGATCCACAGTGTATTTTTGGTGGCTATGTTCATATTTGAGTCATATTGGCATGGATCCACGGTGTATGTTTGGTGGCCATGACCTATCTTACTTGACATGGATCTTTGCATATCAGCATTTATGCTTTGAGTCATTTGTATTCTGAGTATGGGAATGCCTGCCTCAGTGGTGATATATTATTGTATTGTACTTCCTTGTTTGTTGGCAGGTTTCTGACTGACATGTTCCTTGTTCCCTACACACACTCAACAAAGTATTTAAGCTATTACTCTATTCTAACTTCATACTTTGGGGGGCTCTCTGTTACACATTATTTTCATCACCCTTATGACCGTTAATGATGTAAACCTATATGTTGCCTTCAGATGGGTCAATGGCCTAAATTCCTGAAGAAAGAAGGGAGAAGGATGTTTCCTGAGAGAAGTTGTATTTTCCTTTGTAAAAACCCTATTAAGGAGGATTTCCATAGGTTGCACTATACACAAGGTGTGGAAATGCCCGATTTCCACACCTTTCTCTATATCTAGGTTGCGTAGTTTCCACAGGTTTCTCTATAGCTAAGGTGTGGAAATTCTTGTACATGGGAAAAACGAGCATCTTCTTGATGCTTCTAGAAGGATAAGCTTCTATGGTGAGGTGGCCTCCGAACGGTTTGGATCTTAATCGCTTTCATGATTTAGTGGGATCATCCTAACCTCCTCACCTTATCCACTTCAGCTTATAAAAGGAGAGAATCTCTCATGGAGAAAGTTAGATTGGCTTGTTATTGAGTTGAAGTGATTTTCTATTTCTTTTAATGTCTCTTTGAAACAAAAAATTGTAATTTCTTGCCTTATATTAGATCAGGGGTTTCCTTGCATTTGAAGTAGCGAAATTGCATGATTCTTGTCATTTTTTGATCTTAAATTCTGAAAATTTTTCCCCCTCATGGCCCGGGGGGCATGAATCATGTATTTGTGTATAGTATGTTTTCCTCATTTCTTGAGAATCTTGATATTGATGAGTTTAATAAATTTTGGTACATTGTGCATTTGGGAATGATAAATGTTCTCTATTTCTCGAGCATAGCTTTCATCGAAATGAAAATATCACATCTTCATCTCTTTGCATAACTCTCGAGTCGGTCAAAACACCACATTGTCCACGCCATCTTCCTTTTGAGTAGCAATACCCTTAAAAATAAAGCACTTATAAAAATTGATTAAACATTTTTATATTTTCTCGTAGCAAACCTACATTAAATTAGTTGCAGGGATTTGGAATAGGTGTGAAAGATAACTTTCCAAAGCTGCAAAAAAACATAGAATCTTGTGTTAGGAAGCGGCGAAATCCATTTGCTACATTTTGTCCTGGGAAGCCCTTCTCACACAAGGGTCAAACCTGAGGTCACATTGAGACTAGTAGAGTTACTCAACCTGCTTTGTTGGTCTTGGTGTAGAGATTTCACATATTATGGGGGTCACTTGAAGGTATACCCACAATGATGTGTGGAAACCTTTCAAGTTGATTTCGGGCTAGATACCATGCCCTTGCACGTGGATCGAATTATCAATTGTTTCCCCAGGCATCACTGTTGTAGTTGGTAACCTTAGTGGCCTATCTCTTTAGTATCTTTACAGGAGGTGACCGTGGAGGGGCAAGTCTTCACGGTACCTGGAATTGACATTGGCCAAAATCACTTGAGATCCTTGGAGGGTATACCCATGTTTATGTGTGGAAGCTTGCACCAGGGTGTAAGTCCATTAAGTAGGTCATCAACGTAAATTTTCCACTCTCTCTATCTCATCCCCTTCTTGCATTGTTCTCGCAACGTTGGATTTCATCACCAACTAGTGTGTTCATTGTGAGAAGGGTTTTTGTTTGCTTGCTTGCTTCCTAGATTTTTAGCATGTGTTGTTTGTTTTCCCTAGTGGACTCTAGATTGGATCTTTATTTTGATTATGTTGGTTCCTGAAATGACCAATGAAAGAAAACCCTACTCCAGGGGAACCTTCTGTTTTTCCTTCTCATGGAAATATGGTTCCTCCTCGCATCACTACTTTGAGCCTTCTAGGCCTCACGATTGGATTGTCGGTGTGGTTGTTTTCCACTCAAGTAATCCCAAATGTAGCTAGTTCTTCTGTTGTAAGCACTTCCCCACAAGAACATAAAACTCATGTTGATCCTTCACCTTCTTCACCAATAAGATCTTCTTTTCCTTCTTCACTTGTAAGGTCTTCATTCGTTTCATCTTCTTCGTTGAATGAAAAATCTAAAGCTAGTAACTCGGTGGATAAGAAGAAGAAAAAAAGGAAGATTAATAAGAAGAAAAATAAGAAAGGGTCTAAACCTCTAACCACTACTGGACATGTTGGAAAACCACTAGTTAGTGCTAATCGTGTTGGGAGTGTTGATGATTCCAAGGTCACCCAAACAAATCGTAAGCCCAAGTACCCTTGCAAGCTTTATAAGGATAACCATCTTCTTAAAGATTTCCCTGGTCTATCCAAGGTTATAGAAGCATGGTCTATGCACCCTCGCCAACCCATGTCATCAGCCTCTGAACAACATGCTGATGAACTACCGTCAACTAGTCAGGATACCCTTGGGAAGAAGAAAAGTAGAGTCAAGTTTCTGTGTATCTTATGTCATGGGAGGCATCAAACTCACATTTTCCCTCATATGGATGAAGCCTCGAAATTACTGGAAGACCTGACGGTTTCCCAACCTCAACTTCCAACTACTTATCACAAGCTTACTCTTGACCCACCTGTAGTTGATGGAATGATCAATTCGGTGCCTTCATTGGTCAGTTTGGTTGATCATATAGTCAATCTGGTCACATCCTTAGTTGAACTAGTTGACAAAGTGGTTGATCTGATCCCATCCTTGGTCGATCCCACTCTCCCATTAGAGAGTGCAAACAAAGTGGTCGATCTGATCCCATCCTCAGTCGATCCCACTATCCTGTTAGAGAGTGAAACCCAATCGATCAATCCCTTTCCACTTGTCAACCCCATTCTCCCCTTGGAAAATAAAACCCAAGTGGTTGATCTAATCTCATCATCGGTTGATCCTACTCTCCTGCTAGAGAGTAAACTTGATACTGCCCACATTTTTCTCGTTGATACAGACTCTACCGTGTTGGGGGGTATTCCTCCTTCTCCCGTGGAACCCCCTCCAAGTAGTGAGGACATCCCTTTTGATTGGGGTGTGCTAACTAGACCTCGTCTTCCCTCTCACATTTCTTTTCATATTACAATACTAGTTTGTGGTCAGGACATTCCTCAGACGCTGGTAGATGAAGGTGCGTCCGTTAGTATTTTGTCCTCTATTACTTGGAAATCTTTGGATTGTCCTCAACTTGCGCCGTTTACGCAAAATTTGTTAGCTTTAAAAAAAATAACCAGTCAACCTTTAGGTACCCTTCCTCGGTTTCCTGTAACTTTGGGAGGGAAAACTGTCTTTATTGATTTCATGGTAGTCCATGACCCCTTGGATTTTTCTTTGCTCCTTGGGCGAGATTATGTCTATTCCATGAAAGCTATTGTGTCCACTCTTTTTTGTGTGATATCTTTCCCGTACGATGGAAGAATTGTGACTATTGAACAAATTTCATTCATCAACCTTGACTGGATTACCTCCTTAAATGGTTCTTATATGCGGATGGTATCACCCCTGCCACAGGTAAATTATGTGGCATTATCTCTCATGCATTCAACTATCGATGAATATGAACCTCTCAATGAAATCTCGGTCTCTTCTAAATTATATCCGGTAGTTGACATGGTTATCTCTTCGGTAGGGCTATTGGAGCTTGATCTCCTTACCCCTATCGCAACCCTCGACATGAGTTCCTTCCAGAGTGTGTTTCTTCCCTCGAGTGAAGATCTCTTGGAGTCCATGATCGATTTTTGTCCCCTGACATGGTGTCCTTCTAGAGCATTGTTCTCTTGAAAGTCGTGATCAAGAAGAGAGTTTTGAGCATGATTTTCTAATTTCAAGCTCATTAAAAAGTGAAACCAGTCTTGAGCATGTTTTTTTTATTTCAAGCTAATTAAAAAATGAAACCACCTTCGAGCATAGTTTTCTAATTTCAAGCTCGTTAAAAAATGAAACCAGTTATGAGGATAGTTTTTTGCATCTCTGTAACAACCTCATTAAAAAATAAAACAAAACTTACGAGCATAGTTATTGTTTCTGTGTCAAGCTCATTAAAAAATGAAACAGAGGTATAGGGATTGAACCTGGATTCTTGAGCATAGTTCTTGTTCCTATGTCAAGATCATTAAAATATGAAACAAATTGTTCCCCCTCTCTGTTCGATTCAAGTCCTTCGTCTAGTATTTGAAGCTTCATTTCATTCTCCTTTGCAGTTGGATGAAACAGAGCTTGGGAGGCATTTGCTTCCAGCCTCTGGACTTCATGTTGAAGATGAGCCACTAGTTTCTTAAGTTGGGGGCTAAGTACCAACCATCGTTGTGTTATGTGTTGGGAAGTCGCAAGCATAGTTTTCTATGGTTCAAGCTTGTGTAAAAATGAAACCACCTACCTCAAGAATAGTTTTCTCTGGTTCAAGATTGTGTAAAAATGAAACCAGTTTCAAGCATAGTTTTGGATAGTTTCAAACTTGTGTAAAAATAAAATCTATCCCAAGCATAGTTTTGTTTTGTTTTAAATCTTGCATAAAAATGAAAATAATCCCAAGCTTAGTCTTTGTTTTTTCTCATGCTCGTAAATACATGAGAATAAGTTACCGAGATTAGTCTTTGTTCTTTCTTGTGCTCGTAAATAAGTGAGAATGTAACCGAGTATACTTTTATCACTTCTTTGGACTCGTAAAGGTTATACGAAAAAGATACCCCCTAGAGTTCCCTTTAAGCTCTTTTCAAACTCTTTAAACATGAAAATATTTCCAAGCGACCTTGTTCTTTTCACGCTCGTAAAAGTATTTGAAGAAAACATTTGATGGGTGATAGATTATCACTTTTTCAGTCTCATCAAATTAATTTATGAAAAAAGAACTGAGAGAGTTCTCTTAAAGTGTTTTTCAAACTCTCTAAACATGAAAAACCCCTGAGTTTTCTTTCTTTAGACTCATAAAACAAACATTGAAAGGCCCATATGGTACCAAACCACTCCTTCCTAGGGTTCATTAAACATACTTTGAGGGACTCATCCGAAGGATGAGCTTACATTTCAAGCATATGTTATCCTCCTCAAGCTTGTGTAAAAATAAAGAGGTACTCGCTAGAAATGGTGGGGCGGGGGAATTGGGAAAGAAATGTATCTAAGCCTATATTCTATGGAAGAGTCACTTTTGAACATGACACCCTTTCACTTGCTTTGTGTCTAGGTTGGAAAATCCACTTGTCTCTTGATCATACTCCTTTATAAGATTACAAATTGGTCTGTGATCCCTGTTGTTGAGTCAGTGTTTCCAAGACAATTGTCGTGTCATCAATATGTTCAAATAGAAGTTCAACCCAAAAATCCATCTATTACGTCAGTCATTTCTGCAGTCCTTAATCCTTCTATTGCGTCGACCATCCCTGAGTCAGTCCTGAGTCATTGGTTACTCAGATCTACTTCAAATCTTGTTACGTGTTTCATGTCATTGATGGGGGATACGTTAAGTCCCTCCTATGATGAGTATTTTCTGTCGAATTCAACTCATTATCCAGGAATTAGACATAGAAACTAATTGGTACCTTGGAACTTGCATTCCTCAATGGAAGGTTTCCTCACTTTCGACAATGGGTTTCCATTATTGACCCCTGATCAGGAGATTCCACCGAGTGTTCGACTTCAACTCATTAATTCACACACTTTGGATTGTACTAGTGTACCTTGGGAGTCATTGACATTAATGGTGATTTCCATCATACTTGTTAATGGTATTCACTAATGACTGGTAATCAAGTGGTTTCTACCATGTTTGACTTCAGCACATGTTTTCTCTTGGTTAGATTTGTACTATAGAGTGGTGGAGATGAAGAACCTAGATATTTTCTAATATATTCAGGTTGCATTGGAGTATATTCAGTGTACTGTTACATAGATCCACATTGTATGTCTCATGGCTATGTTCAAATTTGATTCTTTTCACATAGATCCACAGTGTATGTTTGGTGGCTATGTTCATATTTGAGTCATATTGGCATGGATCCACGGTGTATGTTTGGTGGCCATGACCTATCTTACTTGACATGGATATTTCGATGTTGACATTTATGCTTTGATTCATTTGTATTCTGAGTATGGGAATGCCTACCTCAGTGATGATATATTATTGTATTATATTTCCTTGTTTGTTGGCAGGTTTTTGACCAACACGTTCCTTGTTCCCTACACACACTCAACAAATTATTTCATCTATCACTCTGTTCTAAATTCATATTTTGGGGGGCTCTCTATTACACATTATTTTCCTCGCCCTTATGACCGTTAATGATGTAAACCTATTTGTTGCCTTCAGAGGGGTCAGTGGCCTGAATTCCTAAAGAAAGAAGGGAGAACGAATTTTTCTGAGAGAAGAAGTTGTATTTTCCTTTGTAAAAACCCTATTAAGGACGATTTCCGCAGGTTGCACTATACATAGGGTGTTGAAATAGTAGATTTCCACACCTTTCTCTATATCTAGGTTGCGAAGTTTTTGCAGGTTTCTCTATAGCCGGGGTGCAAAAATTCCTGTACGTGGGAAAAATGAGTGTCTTCTCGATGCTTCTAGAAGGAGAAGCTTCTATGGTGAGGTGGCCTCCAAACAGTTTGTATATTACTCACTTTCATGATTTAGTGGGATCATCCTAACCTCCTCACCTTATCCTCTTCAGCTTATAAAAGGAGAGAAGCTCTCATGGAGAAATTTAGATTGAGTTGTTATTGAGTTTTGCAGCTTGTATGTTGGCTTTGAGCTTTGCTTTGTCAAGAGAGATTGTGAGTAGCTATCAGATCCATGGTCTTAGAATCCATGGAGAAAGAAATGTGTGGGAAGCAAGGAACTGTTGAAAGGAACCTCACAACATCAAGGCATCTGGTTGTATCTTTCTTCCACATTCTTTAATACATATATACTTTTCTTTCCTATATGAATGTTATTTTCCATATTGTACAATTCATTGATCATGTACATGGTTTCATATCGAATAGACTCTGTTATTCTTGTCTTTGTTGGCTTGTCCTTATTTGAAGATATTTCTCATAAACCTCGTGACGGAGCTTGGATTTCATTGGCAAAGTTGGATCTTTGATATTTAACAGGTATGTCCTCGATCCATTCCTAATTTGATAATTGAAATCTAAGGAAAGAGTAGTGTACTGTCTTGTTTTGTTCTAGTTTCGTAGTGAAGCTAGGGGTATTGATTTGTGTCCACACATAACAATTAGGTTTATAACAATGCACGAAGGTGCTTAACTACTAGGGAAATCAGAATCCATCTTCATAACTCCTTTATCACAAAGAAACTTCTTGATCCATGTAGATAATGATTTCAAGTCTCTTCCGCGCAAACCCTTAAATAATTCTCTTTCAGCAACACTATATGATTGGGTACAATCTATAGAAAAATTAGTAATATAACCCCCCATTGTACTATCCATCCAGAAATAAACTGTGTACGATATCTTATTTCTTACTATATTAACTTGTTGAATCAACTCAGGGTTCCAATTTCTTAGAACAACAGTGTGAAATGTTCCATTCTTTTAAACTAACCTCTCTAACCACTCATCCAAAATATTAAGGAAGTCAACAAAACAAATCTCATGTAAATATGTGAATACATACCTCTGGAACCACTGTTCTAAACTGATTTGCGAGTTCTTATTATGACTTCTGGAAATCTTGTGCTCTCTTGCCTCCAACCACTTTCTGATCTCTTTCTTAGTCAGGCTCCACATTTCTCTCAAAAGTAGATCACGGTTTTGGTAAATGAACCATTTGTTTGTGCACAGTGGGAAGACTTAGGGTTCAACAATAATTCACCAAAAAAACCCTAAAGGTACCATCCCTTTCAGCATCATCTGCAAGAAAGTGAAGTCTCACTCAAGGTATCTATGGAGACTACAGAAACTAGGTTTCCATAGTCATGAAGGGATTTGAGGCATTCATTCTTACAAATTTACTTAACATTCATTCATTATACCATATAAAATATGAATAGAACCATCACATAACATATTCATATTAACCATTCATTCATTAAGTGCATGACATAATCAGAATAGGAAGCAAAACATCACACCAAAACACAAGGACACCATATTTAACACGGTTCACCCCAAACTGGGCTATGTCCACAACGACAGACTTATTATATTATTATTCAACATCATCTCTTACAAAAGGTGTGCACTGCACTCATACATTATAATTCAATTATACCCAAAATTCCCTTGTCGTTTGTGTATACAATGCACACTCAACTCAGAACTCACTTATTCATAACATACTCTCAAGCTAATTTACCTCAAAACCCTTTACATACTTATACATTTTCATTAGGGCTTAGCCCGTTACAAGATTGACCAAAATTTCTAACTAATTCTAACTAACTACCTCCTTTCGTGCGTGCTACTCCTGAAAAATCTCTAACCACCTTCTTCTCTTCCATGTGCGCTTCTCCTCGACTAGTCATGCAGTTTTCTCCTACACGATTCCCAAAACTGCCCCCAAAATGTCTTGCTCCAACACATAGAACTATATTGCAATCAGTATGGATATCATGCATATTTCTTTTATAAACAAATGATGGTGGGCTTCATGAATTCCAAAGTTTGGTTATGATGTGGGTGTTATAGTGTTTTTATAAACAATATAAAATTTATTGTATATATATCAAAACCCATATGGATTGATATGTTATATAACATGTTTATTAAGAATTGCAATGGTTAAAATACATTTACATGTTTATATTGTTGGCATTATATATATATTGGAAAACATGATTTATATTGGCAAACATGGTTTTATTGGAAAACATGGTTTAACTAGAAAACATGGTTATATCATTGAGCATGGTCATATGTTATGAAAGTGTGAAACTTTGTGGTGAATTCATGTACCATGAATATACCACTCGACACCATTTGATATGAAACTCAAATTTTGAGCTCACGAATTAATGCATCATACATTGGAGTTAACCCAACATCCGTCACATTGAATATGACAATTATGATATCAATGATGGATATATTGCACTAAATACCACACACAACTTAGTGTTTCCACATGGCAATAACCTTCAACTCAATATTATTGTCATTTTACTTCACACACATCACTATCTCTCGATCAATTCGTTGGTTTATTGATATGGATCTCATTAAGTTCACATTCATTTATTTGTGTTTTGTTTGAGCTCGAGAGCTCTACATAAGCCGCTCACCTAGAACCATATGGAGAACAATGGATTGGTTCCCTCAGACTTGGTGGTCGTTTTTTTCATTGAATGACTTGTACAATATGGCTATGGCTTGACACTTCACTCGCAAGGAAAGGTAAGCACTCAAATACACCTAGTTAAGCATTCACAATGTTTGTGTGTTGGTTTGATTTGAGTTTTCATATCCATATCTGTCACTCTATCCTTTTTATTCTCACCATCATATCCTAAGCTTTGATTGTCAAGATTCATTTTTTTCTCCCTATTATACGTATGTTTTTATTTGTAGTATTTAATGACCACGTTATGAATAGGCCCTCCCTTGTATTCATCACATGTTATCCTAAAGCTAGGTCATTCAACCCTATCACCATGAGATTCTCTCCCTTAACGCATTTCCATCTGCGTAATAGTTATGAGTAGTTTGTGGATGAATTTTTAAATGCAACTTGTGGCCAACCTTTCGTTGGCCTCAACGCTATATACATTATGTCATATTTAAAATCCATTTCAATTTGTAGATGATTGTATATTCATAGATATATGTTCAACATTGTACAAATAGAAGAAAGGATGCCTCAAACGCTTTGAATCTATTCATGCTCTCACATATTTGAAATGATGTTGTGTTTGTTCTTAAAAGTTATATATGGCTAGAATAATTTGGAAAACGATTGTGCACATATGAATATAATATAAGTATGTCATTTCATCTCTAATGTACATTGATACAAATATTACGCCTCTATCATATGTTTCATATGTCTCGAAAAGAATGTTGAGTTTTGTTCCATACTATGTCAACCTGATACCCTACCCATTGGTTATGAACACTCAATTTTACCAAACACATTTGGTATTTGTGTTTGGTTTTAAAGAGAAATGAGTTGTTGGGTATCTTTACTTGCCCCTAGTTATCATTCTAATTTTGTTTGTGGGTATGGTTTGTGATAGACATGAAACATATCAAAAGTGGATATCAATTGTGTTTTTTGTGGTTATAGACATAGACATTCACACACACAAATGGAGAGAATCACAGATATTAAAGCTAAGTGAATTTAGTTTGAAATGTTTTTTCATTCCAAAACTTATATTTAATTATGATAATTTATTTGTAGTTTGGATGGCCAAAGGATATGTATATTTGGATTGTGGAATGAATGTTAAATGATGTTATGAAAAGTGCAAGTTAAAAACACAGTGTATTGTATTGTATTGTATTGATATTTTCTCATACCTCATTCTGAGTTAGCTTGAAGTTAAAAAATAACTTTTGTTCTATCCATATGATCACGTATAAACAATTAGTCGACATTTTTTGTTGATAACGAATATTGGAAGTTACCAACTTCTTAGTAGAAAACAATATAAATGTTCAAGCCTCGAAAAGCATAAAGGGCCTTTTTTTCACACTTGTTACGTTATGCTTAAAGCAATTTTCTTGTTTTTAAAATTCATTCTATATCAGTGCACTAAGAATTACTAGGGTCTAACAGTTTTTTTGATAGCAAGATTTATTTTTTAAATGGAAAAACGAGAGGTCAAACCCTAATCTTTTTGTTTGCATAAGGCATATCTTATTGTTTGGTCACTGAAGTAAAAGTATTTATTGTTTCCACCATTAGCTTTTATAGTCAATTTTTTGGTTGCAGATACTAATACCAACATATAAAAGAATTCATACAACTTTGTTGCAGCTTTCTCATTCTAAATATTTTTTTTGTCATTTACATAGTAGTCAAGCGGTCTCGCAAACGATAGTTGTCTATGCAATAACATGTTTCTAGTAAAAAATTTCACAGAAGTCTAAAAGAGATTTAAGAATGTCATTCTAATGTTATGAGGGAGAAATATTGAATAATCAAGACTTTTTTTTATACTCATATTTTTTTTCTTTGAGTTCATTTTCTCTCTTCTTTCACTTGAATATCATTCTCTATCATTGTATATATCAGATTTTATAAGTTTATTATACAAATCTTAATTTACTGTTCTTACTTAATGTTATGTGCTAGTGCTTTTGTTGGTTTCATATCTTGTTGTTAATAAAATAATAAATTTAAAGTGGAAAGATAATATCATTCATGTGTTTTTTATGTTAATGGTACACATATGCCATGTTTTTTATCTATTTAAAATAATATCATATACATACTCTTTTTTTATTTTTATGTTATCTTTCCTGACTAATCATGAAGGTAGAGATTATGTTAAGACTTAGGCTATAAAATCAAGGTGATCATTCCCAACTTCTATTGGTTTATCCAACCAATAGGTTCAAAAGTTGACTTAGGAACATTCATTTCCTCTCATCAACAATTGTGTCCAATAAACATACCCTTTTCGTGAAGTTTTACGCAATTTCCACCATTTTTGGCATTTATGACCGAGATAGAGGACACCATACTAAGATTTGACCAAATCATCAATAATTCTATAAAAAGGATAAATAGTGTTCCATTTGAGAGACCTAGCTTGTGGGATCCAAGCCATCAAATTTGTTCACCTTGAATCTGGGAAGACACAGTTTGCGATGAGGCTGATTGGAATGAAAGGCTTGGAAATGGGAAGAGTGGGTGTCTTCATGGTAGGAAGGTTGGTAAAAGGAGTTGGGGCCCTGGAATTGACTCAAGAAGTGATTCATCTTGACAGAGACGGATTCTAGGGATTGTTGCACACCTCGCATATCATATTTGAGGGAAGTAATATCAAAATTAACGATAACAATATTGGAATTGATGTCCTAGATGTTATTCTTGTTATGTTCATTGTCGATGAGAAAGTTGGTTATTTCTTGGTTGCGAGTAAGATCCATTTGGGAATAAGTAAAAAAGGGGATGGTGGGTCCATGTATAAAAAGGGTTACAGGAGAGAAGTGCCACAGTTGGTGGGGTGAAGAGAGGAATCCAATGATATAGGTGGAAAATAAGAGTGTCAATAAGGGTAAGTGGGTCAACTGGAAAAAAAATTCTTAGAAGTGATAGGTACCATGACAATTAGGGTGAAGAGAGGAATCCAATGGGATAGGTCTTTAATAAGGGTGTTATCGGGACTACTATACTCTTTTTTTTCTACTATGGAGTTATATTTTGGCTTGAAGAATACTGCAGTGACAAAATGCCCAAAATTTTAACAAAGAAAATTATGTAGGATTTTTGCAACCTAGACAGAGGAGGAAGGGTTGCGCTGTAAAATTTCCCTTTTATTTATATTATGTTATCTTATGTTTCCAAGGATTAGGGTTCACAAGGTTCCTATAGATAATGGTTTTCCTTTTTCTATAGCTATTAAGTTTTCTGGAAACTTGTCACAGAGAATCTAGCTAGTAGAAAAATCACATAAATCTTGCAAGAGAGAAAAGAGAAAGAGATACAAGCTTGAAAGAAAGAATGAATTGTATTATTGCACATGAATAGTGAGTAATACATGCATATAAGTAGTCCTAGAGAAGCAATGAACAAATATTAGGGAGAAAATTCGCCAATATCATGAAGTACATGTGCCATGTGACATTGGAGTGATCTAAAGGAGTTTATGCTTGATGAAGATTTTGTTGAAGATGTAGATGTCTTTACAGATATAATGAAGTAGATGCACTAGTGAGATTTCAGTACATATCAACTTTCTCTTATTATAGACAAGAATATCCAAATCCCATACCATGTGAAGTTTGGATGAAACTTTTCAAATAGCACAATAGTTTCTGAAAAAACCATGAAAAATTGTTGATTTTAAAATGTTCATAACTTCACTTCCTAAATTCTGTTTTGGATGATTGTTTTGAAATTGGGTATTTTTCCAAGAGGAATTCAAATATTCAATTTTTTTATGGAAATTATGCTCAGAAAATATTGAAATTGAATATGAATTGCATCACCCCTCTTTTTGGCTCCTAAGATGCATGCATGGTGCACGTGGAATTCTCTGTGTGTGGCTTCTGAGATGCATGCATAGGAGTCTTTGCATGTGGCTCCTGGGATGCATGCATGGTGCATGAAAAATTGTCTGTATGTGGCTCCTGAGATTCATGCATGATATATTTTGCATGTGATTTAGAAAATAGATCTGAAATGGAGTAGACATCATCTTGAATCAATGTAGAAAAAGTTGTGCTGATACCTGTGTAGAAGGCTCTTCAAACTAAGAGGCTTGATCTTCCAGTGTATTTTCTGCTAGCTCTATCTTGTCAACCTTTTGCATGAAATATTTACAATCTTACTTATTCCCAAATAGAACCTCCAATATGGTCCATAGTTTGTCTAGAGGTCAGAGTGATTCCTCCTCTACGTGATATTGTAGTTCAAAATAAATAGACATGCAAATAAGTCCAAGAGCCATTTATTGTCTATTGAGAAAATCATTTTTCTCATCGGTGGAATAATTATTTTCTTATGTTTCCATATTTATTTAATATAACCCTCTAATTATAAGAAGAAGTATAATCTTTGGTTTCAATTCCAAATAATTGTGTGGCATAAGAAGAATTGTTGGTGAAAAATCCATTATATATTATTGTATCTTCGTCTTGAACCTGCAAATAAAGTGCCTACGTTATTTCTCCTAGAAACAAATCTATAATACCATGTTAAGTTTCGTGGAAAATTGTCACAGAGAATATAGCTAGTATAAAATCACATAAATCTCGTGACAGAGAAAAGAGAAAGAGAGACAAGCTTGAGAGAAAGAATAGATTTCATTATTGCACATGAATAATGAGTTATACATTCATATAAGTAGTCCAAGAGAAGAAATGCACCAATATTAGGGATTACATATGCCAATATCATTACATGCACCATGTTCCATAGGAGTGATCTAAAGGAGATTTGGACACTAACTCACTATAACGAGATTCAGTTTATATCTAGTCTAAGTTACTTTTTTAAGAGGAATCAATTTAACTGAGTGACAATTGTGGAGACCAAGAATAATGCATTCATGCAAAGGAAGTAAACCCTCATGCCATAAAATATAAGAAATGGATGCATGAGTGGTATTCCACTAGTCAAATGAGATCAACTGTGGCTGAACTGAAGTCCTAATTGAAGTGACAATGCGCCCTACCTTTTAGGAAGCACCCTAATTTTTATGAAATCTCCTAAAAAATAGGAGACCCTCTCGGTGACTAGAAATCCCTAAAAAATAGGAAAAATAATTATCAGGTGAGTGTGTAAGTGTGTAATATCTCCAAAAATATCTCTCTAATATACATGCAGGGTCAAATAGTAGTACTCGGCCCAATATCTCAAGGCACTAACTAAGGAGGCTTGACCGTACCCTTAGTCATACTACCTGATTACCCAGGTAATAGAGAGTAGTCTCCTCGAGTGTTGTTCTCAATGCCACTATAAAAGTTAGGTGGTCAATAGGATAATCTAAAGATGGTTTCAAGAGACCTATGGGACTCCCTATATATGCGAAGGTACGTGGGAGTAATGGTTGTGTACAGGTGTTGTATGATGTGGTACTAATTGAAGGGGTACCAAAAGGGGTTATATAGGTTTCTAATAAGGTGAACATTTGTTTTGAGTAACCCATGAAACTGTCTATATTTCTTGCATGTAGTCTTCCCCAACTGCAATTTTACCCATTGAACAATAGATCTCTATGTTTTAAAGATGCCGACAATACACATCTCTACCTAGTAAAAATATTCCCAGCATTTTTGCAGAGGAAAGTGCTCTAATATCACTTGTAAGGAACCATACATATTATAATATGGAAAAACAAAAATGTTAAGACAAATACCAGTGCAACAACAAAATATAGAGAAAAATAACACCAACAGTGGTAGCTTTATTGGTAGAAATCCAAGTTCACTTTCCTCTTTGAGGGGGTGTTAACGCTCTGTAATTTGCCTAAGGCTGCGGAGGCAATAAAAAAGGTAACCTCGAACCACTTTGTAATGTCCCCACTTTGGGACATCATCACAGGGCAGAGACTTATGATGACCAGAGTAGCCAAATGGATGTTATAGCGAGTACAGGGGTATTTGAGAGGCATTGTGGGGTCCAATTGGAATTTATCATCATATTCCATCATTATGAGCCATTCCACACAGGTTGGCTTTGGTTTCATTCCATTCCAACGATTTCCATGATTTTGACTATTTTGAGCTATAAGTTAATTAAAATCACTGAAGAGAGCGTTTTGGGCACATTACTTGGAAGAACCTCTCAGTGTAATAGCTCATTGGAATTGGGAGGAGAAGCACTATAGGATGGGATGGCTAGAAGTGACTTTCAGTGGCTAGGGAAGCCACAAGGAGAGATAAGGAGATTTTTAGAGGTAAAAAGGTTAATTAATTAATTAAAGTGATTTAATTAATTAATTAATTATTAATAAAATGAAAGTCACTTT
>ML781662.1:366357-377161 GCA_009831015.1 Picea engelmannii
GACGATTCGGTGGTGAAAGATTCCACCTATCTTGTCCCAAGCTTGGTCTTGGAGATGCAATACTCTCCCACACCATTCTAGTTCCATATCTACTCAGTTGTAGGAGGATTCTACATCAGTTTCATGTGCAGATAGAGAGAGGGTGCACTAGTTGAGGGATTCCAGCAAGAGGGGCGCACCATCTTTGGAGAGAGATTCGTTGTAGGAGATTGGCAGGGCCGTTGAGGATTCTATCACTCGGGTTTTCATTGTAGGGCCTTTGGCATCAGATCTAGTGCTTTCTGAGACAATTTTATGGCTCAGATTATTTCTTGAGCAATGGGGCGAATTGAAGAGAAGGAGGGCATTTTTGAGATCCAGATCTAGTCTGTCTGGAGGGGTTACACTTCAAATATGACCCTGAGACTTTACCTAGTGACTTGCAGTGTCCTGATCTATATTTTTGGAGATTTTCAGAGCATTTGGAGGCCTCCTTCAGCAGGGCCAAATTATCTAGGGTTTCAGTCATCTAGCGGGGCACACCATTCAGTAGGGGAGTTTCAGATCTACAAAGATTGAGAGGGATCTTGGAGATTTGGTCACCTGGGTTGTTCTTACCATCACCCGATCTATCAGTTGGCATATTTATTAGGGTGATTGGACACTTTTGACAGCAAGGCCGAGTTATTGAGGGTTTCAGCTTTCTATTGGAGCGTGGAATTCTTCAGCTGGAGAGTTTGGCATTCAGATCTGCTTGTATTGATCTTCATTTCTTATTCAGCCTTTGGAGGCATCTTTTGTATTAGCGGGAGCATTTTTTAGCAGCTCTTATCTATTGTTTATCTTCTTGGCCATATGTTGAGCATTCCAGATCGGCATCTTCATTGTAGCAGGTTTCTCTATTTTATGAATAAAGAAGAATTGAGATGTTTTGGCTTGTCTATCTTATTGCATATGGTTGAGGTATGTTCCATGGTCATCTCTTTCTGTTATTTGATGCATACACACATATAAACACATCTAAAAGGTAGATCAACAAAGTGTTTGACGAAATACCTCACTCAGAAAAAGTTTAAAAAAGACACCAAAACAGTGATGATCCTTGCATAATGGCTTGGGATCATTACACACTTGGAGTCTTGGATCTAGCCCTCCAAGACTCAGAGAGGTCTCTCTCTTTTCGATTTAACTTGGTTTGTATGGGATGGATTTTAGGCTAGCTATGAAAGTAATGAAAGTATGGGGTTGGGGTTTTGGTTTTTAAATAGTTGTTTTGGGACAGCAAGGAGGGCCATTGGGCAAATGGGGTCTGTGCTTAAATGTGTGATTCACTCTCATATCTAGACAAAGCTCTTACACAGGGAAAGGTAGCGGAAATGTTGGATCGAATTAAGTTTTGATGGTGTCGATTTAAGGAAGAACTAGGGGAGGAAAAAGCCAAGCAAAGGAGCAGCTAAGAATTCCTTAACTGAGCTTTTTAGAAGAGTAACATAAAGATTATCAAAAGAATAGATGGAGAGTATTTTGCCAATAAATTCTACTCTGTTACTATCTTCTGACAATAAGAAATCGAAAACAAGTGTAATGATAACAGGAAAACACTTAACAGAGAAGGGAAACGCCCCCAACACCTCTGCATAGGAATCCTATAAACAACATGTCTATTACTGATTGGTCATCTAAAGATTACAGAGAATATTCCTGAAAAAACCAGGACCCCAGTCTAGCAAAGAAAATTAAACCCTTCAGGTTGAACCCCCTCACACAGGTCGAACCAAAGGGAAACTTCACACAGGTCCCAACCCTCTCCTGTCTTTTACATCTGCATAAAATAAGAAAAATTTCCTCAGCCTTTCCCAGGACTCGAGGTCTATCTCTATTTTCCAAAAATAGAAAGCAGTTACAATCATGCATGACATCTGTAAATTGTCTCCTAAAACAAACCAATAGTAAATTAAAGGGAAACTAAATTTGGTAACTGTTGCCTCGACATATGGCATACTGGAGGTTGTTTAAGATTTGCTGGTGAATAGACTCTAACAACATCAAAAAAGATAAATGCAGAGTCAGTCGAATGCTTGAGGTTGTTGGAGATTTGCTGCCAGCTTGAGGATCGGTGATCTAACCACTACCATGTGTTCCCTGATCTTCCTCAAACTGCTGCCTCGAATCCTGGAAAGCTGATCTGGTGTTTTGACTACCAGTTGCATTCAAAAAGATGCCTCAAAACAAGGATGCTCTGCCACATCAAGGACATCTTAGCTAGTATATCATTAGCATTAGAAATTGCTTTGGCAACCATGGACTGGGATTCTTTTGCAAAAATTATCTCCTTTTCTAAATTTTCCACAACAGTCATAGTAGCAGCCAACTTAGCCTCCAATTGCTTCCTGCTTTTCTCTATTGTTGTTGCAGCTTGTTGTGCTTCAGCATCCTTCTCAGCTAGAATATTTATTCATTCCCTTTCTGCTTCAATGAAGTTCTGTCTCCTTAGCTATGCGCCTCTCTCCAACAGGAAGCTTAAGTCTTTTTCCATTCGAATGGTGGACAACACATTGACAGGTTAACGTTCCCTTCGCTAGTCTTCATGATATCTTGAGGTCGAGCAAGTATTTTGTCAATTGAAAGAGACACCTATAGATACTCTCCTCTCTCTTTTAAACTCACAAAAAACAGAGAAGGTGTTACCTCAAAGTATCTCTGCAACAATAGACCATTGACCTTGAACAAAAAATGACCAAAATCTGCTAAAAGTTGACTGCTGGTTCCAGGACACTCTGCTTTCTGAAATGGAAATCTCAATATTGGAGCATCCAAATTAATGTAAAGAGAAAACCTGCTCTTGGTGGTGTAGTCTAAGATCGACATGAAGATCCTCAAACTTCCACAGATGATTTCAAATTATGGTTATTTAGAATTCGAGCTACACTTCCTCAGTGAAAGCTTGCCTAATAATTCTATGTCATGAAATCTGAATTTGATTTGGCTGCCACCTGTGCCATGATGATTCAAATGCCTAAAAACTAGAAAGATTGATACAAGTGCAAATTTTTGAGAGGCTCGATATTTTGCTTTTCTATTTGACCAAGTTTTTAACAGCCAGGTGCCCTAAAAACAAGGGCTTTGATCTTCAACTAGCTTCTCAAAACTCTTCTGGCAACTTCTTCCCCCTTTTCCAAATCACTTTGCATCAAACTTGTCTAGAACTGGTTGAGAAACAGAAGCTGCAAGGACTAGCACTCTTCAATTGTAAAGATAATAAATCCAGTAACAGGCTGGCAATATAAGCCTCAGCTCCATATTCATATAAGCCACTTGTTACAAGATTAATCCACAAAAACAAATCTGATCTTCAACTCCATGCACTTCTCTTTAACCAATAAAACAAAAAAAACACAAGAATTGACCCATTTTGCAGAATTACTTGTCCATATGTCTGCGCTTCTGTTTCCTGTGTGCATTACCAGTGTGATTGTTTCGACTAGGTTTGTGGGCCTTCTTACCACTACTGAAAATGGATGAATACACCATCAATATGCCAAACAATGGCAACGCCAACAAGGCAGATGCCATAAACCAAACGAGCTCTTTGGTAGCCAAAGTAGTTGTAAGCTCATACTTTTTTAATGTCTATCTGACAGAACATTGCAACTGGCGATGGTACTTTGTTGCAGTTGTGAGAAATATTTCATAGGCACAAGCAACAGGTTTTCTATATGGTTGCAAAATCACATTCTCTTTCTCAATATGAGGTTGTGAAGCAGCGACAAATTTTTCAATGGATGAGAGACAGGTTCAGTACGAGGGCGTGTTGGCTGCTTTGTATGGGAAACCGGTTCAGCTGGAGTGGGAATTGACTGTTGTGGATGAAAAACAGGTTCAGCAGGGGTGGAGACTGGTTGTTGTGTGTGAGAGACAGATTTCTCATGGATTAGGGGTAGGCTCTTTGTTGATCTGGCTAGAATGATCAGGTACGGACTTCGGTAAGCTCCCATTCGGTTGACCTAAAACAACCCTTGTTTGATTTGAACCAACCTACACCGGACGTGCAGTTTGATCTGGTATAGGAACTGATGTTGTTCCCTGACTATTCACAACAGGCACCATAGTTGGCAATAAAGGAACGGGAGTTGAGGGCATGGCCACGGTATTTTGAATAGATGAAGGAAGCTCAGGGGATAGAAGAATGTTCTCATCTCTCCTTGTCAGATTGACATTTGTTGCAATGTCATTTTCTTTAGAAATAGGCACTGATATTCTTGGATCAAAGACTACACCTCGCAGGATTGTATCAGTGTCTCCCACTCTAACCATCAACAAGTAACCAACATCAAATGAACCATCCAACACACCATGAATTGAATGGCCTACAAAAGTATTAACAGGAAACGAAGGCATTGATGAATCTATTTTCTTGCATCTTGGTTTCTTTTTCCCATCCAACCGTTGTGGTACATGAGCCTTCTCGCTTGGATATAAAAGGTGTTGTTTACGAGGGTGCCATGAGATTGTGAAACAACAATGACTTGATTTGTGTAAGGAACACAAATATCCTTGACTGTCTGCACATGGGGACTTAGCGATTCCTGAGCTTTAACCAGATGTGGCCTGATGGTATCCCTTGACACCTCATAACCCTCAATGCATGCTTGCTTCCCTGCATTTGACACCTTGAATCTGGTTCAAACACTTGGCATAGGGTTTAGAAGCTGTGTTTTATATATTTTTTTGACTTTTTGTGGGCAATATCCCACATTCACGAGGACAAAAGATAAATGAGTATTGATATGTGTCAATAGCCACAGTGTATTTCGATGAAGTGAGCCCGAGGCTATGCTTTGGAGTTTGGCATTGGCACTGGCACTGGCTTGTGTGTTTGTTGTTGGTGTATGAAATGGCGCTTATCCTCGGTCTTGAGTATTCGAAGGTTGGCCCTAGGCCGATATAATTTTTTGGAAAAATATTTGTTAAAAAATTTATATTTTGAAAAACCAAAATAGAACACTCTGCATAAAGGTCGAGGGGCCAATTTTGGCTTAAAAGACCTAAAATTGATTATAAAAACCAAATTTGGCTAGTAAACCACAAGAAAAAAAAAATTCCATTCAAACCAATTCATAATTTTTTGCTAAAAATGCACCGGAAATCACCTTGAAGCTCGCGTGCAGGTTATTGGCTTATGCTTGGTCGGAATCGAGCACTTTGTGCTGCCTTCACTATGCGTAATGAGCAAAAGCATAATGCCTGAAATAGATAGATAGAGTTAGAATACTGATTCCCCTATTATATAGGGTTCTAACATAGGCTCCACTTGGGGAAGATAGCTCCGAAGGAGATGTCTAGAACCGCTAAACTCTGAATTTCGCAGACCGGCTGATCATTGGGCTGCCTCCAAATTGTAAACTGAAAATAAAACTATGAAGAGGTAAAAAAGAAAAGTGCTCATCATGTTGAGCTTATTGGCTCATTCCTAGCTACCCTACATTGCTAACAGTTACTGCTTCAATCAGGTAATGAAAAAGTGCCAATGAAGCCAACCCAACAGTTGATCCCATGATTGGGTTTCCTCATCATGCTTGATGAAAATCAAGGCTGAAATATGTACTGGCAACTGGTGACATATTTGTTCATTATAGAGAATACATGTTTGAAAACTCAAGCTAACATAAACCTCCATGTAATCTGCTATAGGATCAATTAAAGCATGATGCATGATATTCATTCCTAGATCTTCTATGACTAGTAGATCAGTTCCATCTTCAAAATTAAACACTGCATCTACAACTTCAGCCTTATACTTGAAAACATAATCATCATCAATCTGCAAATCAACAGGTAGTACGATTTCCTCTTGCTTTGGAGAAGGAAGATTTTCCAAGAATTCTTTGTGATCTAGGAGAAAATTTGCTCGATTCCAAAATACGAAACACAGTCATCAAAAAGTCTTCGTCAATGTGAAATTCTGCTAACTTACCCCTGAATTCTTCTATGGCTTCACAAGATATAGGATTTACCACATACCCTGTCATCTTGAAGCATCATCAAGGCTTTGAAATCTGGATTCTTCGGCAGTGAAGTTGCTTGTGAACTTTGAAGCTCGGGATCTTGAACAATGGAGTCTCCAGGTGAATGGTACAAACTTCCTGTGTTTGGCTTCTGTTCACCATCAGAAGTCAAAACTGAACTTGAAGTGCACCTCTGGAGAAGTCCCCAGTGGAGTCACCAAAATGTTAATGCTCTGTAATTTGCCTAAGACTACGGAGGCAATCACAAAGGTAACCTCGAACCACTTGGAGTCTTGGATCTAGCCCTCCAAGACTTAGAGAGGGCTCTCTCTTTTCGATTTAACTTGGTTTGTATTGGATGGATTTTAGGCTAGCTATGAAAGTAATGAAAGTATGGGGTCGGGGTTTTGGTTTTTAAATAGCAAGGAGGGCCATTGGGCAAATGGGGTCTGTGCTTAAATGTGTGATTCACTCTCAGATCTAGACAAATCTCTTACACAGGGCAAGGTAGAGAAAATGTTGGATCGAATTAAGTTTTGATGGTGTCGATTTAAGGAAGAACTAGGGGAGGAAAAATCCAAGCAAAGGAGCAGCTAAGAATTCCTTAACTGATATTTTTAGAAGAGTAACATAAATATTATCAAAAGAACAGATGCAGAGTATTTTTCCAATAAATTCTTCTTTGTTACTATCTTCTAACAATAAGAAATCGAAAACAAGCGTAATGATAACAGAAAAACACTTAATAGAGAAGGGAAACGCCCCCAACACCTCCACACAGGAATCCTGTAAACAACATGTCTATTACTGATCGATCATCTAAAGATTACAGAGAATACTCCTGAAAAAACCAGGACCCCAGTCCAACAAAGAAAATTAAACCCTTCAGGTTGAACCCCCTCACACAGGTCGAACCAAAGGGAAACTTCACACAGGTCCCAACCCTCTCTTGTCTTTTACATCTGCATAAAATAAGAAAAATTGCCTCATCCTTTCCCAGGACTCGAGGTCTATCTCTATTTTCCGAAAATAGAAAGAAGTTACAATCATGCATGACATCTATAAATTGTCTCCTAAAACAAACCAATAGTGAATTAAAGGGAAACTAAATTTGGTAACTGCATCCTCGACATCTGGCATACTGGAGGTTGTTTAAGATTTACTGGCGAATAGACTCTAACAGCATCAAAAAAGATAAATGCAGAGTCAGTCGAATGCTTGAGGTTGTTGGAGATTTGCTGCCAGCTGTAGGATCGGTGATCTAACCGCTGCCATGTGTTCCCTGATCTTCCTCAAACTGCTGCCTCGAATCCTGGAAAGTGGATCTGGTGTTTTGACTTCCAGTTGCATTCAAAAAGATACCTCAAAACAAGGATGCTCTGCCACATCAAGGACATCTTAGCTAGTATATCAGTAGCATTAGAAATTGCTTTGGAAACCTTGGACTGGGATTCTTTTGCCAAAATTATCTCCTTTTCTAAATTTTCCACAGCAGTGATAGTAGCAACCAACTTAGCCTCCAATTGCTTCCTTCTTTGTTCTATTGTTGTTGCAGCTTGTTGTGCTTCAGCATCCTTCTCAGCTAGAATATTGATTCGTTCCTTTTCTTCTTCAATGAAGTTCTGTCTCCTTAGCTAGGTGCCTCTCTCCAACAGGAAGCTTAAGTCTTTTTCCATTCGAATGGTGGACATCACATTTACAAGTTAACATTCCCTTCACTAGTCTTCATGATATCTTGAGGTCAAGCAAGTATTTTTTCAACTGAAAGAGACACCTATAGATACTCTCCTCTCTCTTTTAAACTCACAGCAAACAGAGAAGGTGTTACCTCAAAGTATCTCTGCAACAATAGACCACTGACCTTGAACAGGAAAATGACCAAAATCTTCTAAAAGTTGACTGCTAGTTCCAGGACACTCTGCTTTCTAAAATGGCAATATCAATATTGGAGCATCCAAATTAATGTAAAGAGAAAACCTGCTCTTGGTGGTGTAGTCTAAGATCGACATGAAGACCCTCAAACTTCCACAGATGATTTCAAATTATGGTTTATTTAGAATTCGAGCTGCACTTCCTTAGTGCAAGATTGCCTAATAATTCTATGTCATGAAATCTGAATTTGATTTGGCTGCCACCTGTGCCATGATGATTCAAATGCCTAAAAACTGGAAAGATTGATACAAGACAAAATTTTTGAGAGGCTCGATATTTTTCTTTCTATTTGACCAAGTTTTTAACAGCCAGGTGCCCTGAAAACAAGGGCTTTGATCTTCAACTAGCTTCTCAAAACTCTTCTGGCAACTTCTTCCCCCTTTTCCAAATCACTTTGCATCAAACCTGTCTAGAAATGGTTGAGAAACAGAAGCTGCAAGGACTAGCACTATTCAATTGTAAAGATAATAAATCCAGTAACAGGCTGGCAATATAAGCCTCAGCTCCATATTCATATAAGCCACCTGTTACAAGATTAATCCACAAACACAACTCTGATCTTCAACTTCAGGCGCTTCTCTTTAACCAATAAAACAAAAAACACACAAGAATTGACCCATTTTGTAGAATTACTTGTCCATATGTCTGCGCTTTCGTTTCCTGTGTGCATTACCAGTGTGATTGTTTCGACTAGGTTTGTGGGCCTTCTTACCACTACTGAAAATGGATGAATACGCCATCAATATGCCAAACACTGGCAACGCCAACAAGGCAGATGCCATAAACCAAATGAGCTCTTTGGTAGCCAAAGCAGCTATAAGCTTATACTTTTTTAAGGTCTGTCTGACACAACATTGCAACTGGCGATGGTACTTTGTTGCAGTTGTGAGAAATCTTCCGTAGGCATAAGCAACAGGCTTTGTATATGGTTGCAAAATCACATTCACTTTCTCAATATGAGGTTGTGAAGCAGCGACAACTTTTTCAATGGATGAGAGACAGGTTCAGTACGAGGGCGCATTGGCTGCTTTGGATGAGAAACGGGTTCAGCTGGAGTGGGAATTGACTGTTGTGGATGAAAAATATGTTCAGCAGGGGTGGAGACTGGTTGTTGTGTGTGAGAGACATATTTCTCCTAGCTTAGGGGCAGGCTCTTTGTCGATCTGGCTAGAATGATCAAGTACGGACTTTGGTAAGCTCCCATTCGGTTGACCCAAAACAAACCTTGTTTGATTTGAACCAACCTGCACCGGACGTGCAGTTTCATCTGGTATAGGAACTGATGTTGTTCCCTGACTATTCACTACAGGCACCATAGTTGGCAATAAAGGAATGGGAGTTGAGGGCATGGACACGGTATTTTGAATAGATGAAGGAAGTTCAGGGGATAGAAGAATGTTCTCATCTCTCCTTGTCATATTGACATTTGGTGCAATGTCATTTGCTTTAGAAATAGGCACGGACATTCCTGGATCAAAGACTACACCTCATAGGACTGTATCAGTGTCTCCCACTCTAACCATCAGCAAGTAACCAGCATCAAATGAACCATCCAACACACCATGAATTGTTTGGCCTACGAAAGTATTGTCAGGAAACAAAGGCATTGATGAATCTATTTTCTTGCGTCTTGGTTTCTTTTTCCCATCCAACCGTTGTGGTACATGAGCCTTCTCGCCTTGATATAAAAGGTGTTGTTTACGAGGGTGCCATGAGATTGTGAAATGACAACGACTTGATCTGTGTAAGGACCACAAATATCCTTGACTGTCTACACATGGGGACTTAGCGATTCCTTAGCTTTAACCAGATGTGGCCTGATGGTATCCCTTGACACCTCATAACCCTCAATGCATGTGTGCTTCCTTGCATTTGACACCTTGAATCTGGTTCAAACACCTGGCATATGGTTTAGAAGTTGCGTTTTATATATTTTTTTGACTTTCTGTGGGCAATATCCCACATTCACGAGGAGAAAAGATAAATGAGTATCGATATGTGTCAATAGCCACAGTGTATTCCGATGAAGTGAGCTCGAGGTTATCCTTTGGAGTTTGGCACTGGTGCTGGCTTGTGTGTTTGTTGTTGGTGTATGAAATGGCGCTTATCCTCGGTGTTGAGTATTTGGAAGTTGGCCCTAGGCCAATATAATTTTTTGGAAAAATATTTGTTAAAAAATTTATATTTTGAAAAAACAAAACAGAATACTCTGCATAAAGGATGAGGGGCCAATTTTGGCTTAAAAGACCAAGAATTGATTATAAAAACCAAATTTGGCTAATAAACCACAAGAATAAATTTTTTCCATTCAAACCAATTCATAATTTTTTTCTAAAAATGCATCGAAATTCGCCTTGAAGCTCGCATGCAGGTTCTTGGCTTATGCTTGGTCGGAATCGAGCACTTTCTGCTACCTTCACTATGTGTCATGAGAAAAAGCATAATGCCTGAAATAGATAGATAGAGTCAGAATAATGATTCCCCTATTATATAGGGTTCTAACATAGGCTCCACCTGGGGATGATAGCTCCGAAGGAGATGTCTAGAATCACTGAAATCTGAATTTCACAGACCAGCTGATCATTGGGTTGCCCCCAAACTGTAAACTAAAAATAAAACTATGAAGAGGTAAAAAAGAAAAGTGCTCATCATGTTGAGCTTATTGGTGCATTCCTACCTACCCTACTTTGCTAGCAGTTACTGCTTCAATCAGGTAATGAAAAAGTGCCAATGAAGCCAACCCAATAGTTGATCCCATGATTGGGTTTCCTCATCGTGCTTGATGAAAATCAAGGCTGAAATATGTACTAGCAACTGGTGACATATTTGGTCGTTATAGAGAATACATGTTTGAAAACTCAAGCTAACATAAACCTCCATGTAATCTG
>ML781662.1:377211-406641 GCA_009831015.1 Picea engelmannii
TGCTATAGGATCAATTAAAGCATGATGCATGATATTCGTTCCTAGATCTTCTGTGACTAGTAGATTAGTTCCATCTTCAAAATTAAACCCTGCATCTACAACTTCAGCCTTATACTTGAAAACATAATCATCATCAATCTGCAAATCAACAGGTAGTATGATTTTCTCTTGCTTTGGAGAAGGAAGATTTTCCAAGAATTCTTTGCGATCTAGTAAATTATATAACTGAATTTGAGAATCCAAAAGTTCAATATCATTTTTGAACTTTTCAATAACTAGCTCAAGAAAACAAATTTTACTTTTAGGAGAAAATTTTCTCGATTCCAAAATACGAAACACAGTCGTCAAAAAGTCTTCGTCAATGTGAAATTCTGCTAACTTACCCTTGAATTCTTCTATGGCTTCACAAGATATAGGATTTACCACATACCCTGTCATCTTGAAGCATCATCAAGGCTTTGAAATTTGGATTCTTCGGCAGTGAAGTCACTAGTGAACTTTGAAGCTCGGGATCTTGAACAATGGAGTCACCAGGTGAATGGTACAGCCTTCCTGTGTTTGGCTTCTGTTCACCATCAGAACTCAAAACTGAACTTTAAGTGCACCTCTGGAGAAGTCCCCAGCAGAGTCGCCAAAATGTTAACACTCTGTAACTTGCCTAAGGCTACGGAGGCAATCACAAAGGTAACCTCGAACCACTTGGAGTCTTGGATCTAGCCCTCCAAGACTCAGAGAGGGCTCTCTCTTTTCGATTTAACTTGGTTTGTATGGGATGGATTTAGGCTAGCTATGAAAGTAATGAAAGTATGGGGTTGGGGTTTTGGTTTTTAAATAGTTTTTTCGGGACAGCAAGGAGGCCCATTGGACAAATGGGGTCTGCGCTTAAATGTTTGATTCACTCTCAAATCTAGACAAAGCTCTTACACAGGGCAAGGTAGCGGAAATGTTGGAGCAAATTAAGTTTCGATGGTGTCGATTTAAGGAAGAACTAGGGGAGGAAAAAGCGAAGCAAAGGAGCAGCTAAGAATTCATTAACTGAGCTTTTTAGAAGTGTAACATAAAGATTATCAAAAGAACAGATGCAGAGTATTTTGCCAATAAATTCTTCTCTGTTACTATCTTCTGACAATAAGAAATCGAAAACAAGCGTAATGATAATAGGAAAACACTTAACAGAGAAGGGAAACGCCCCCAACACCTCCGCACAGGAATCCTGTAAACAACATGTCTATTATTGATCGGTCATCTAAAGATTACAGAGAATACTCCTGAAAAAACCAGGACCCCAGTCCAACAAAGAAAATTAAACCCTTCAGGTTGAACCCCCTCACACAGGTCAAACCAAAGGGAAACTTCACACAGGTCCCAACCCTCTCCTGTCTTTTACATCTGCATAAAATAAGAAAAATTGCCTCAGCATTTCCCAGGACTTGAGGTCTATCTCTGTTTTCCAAAAATAGAAAGCAGTTACAATCATGCATGACATCTGTAAATTGTCTCCTAAAATAAACCAACAGTAAATTAAAGGGAAACTAAATTTGGTAACTACTGCCTCGACATATGGAATACTGGAGGTTGTTTAAGATTTGTTGGCGAATAGACTCTAACAACATAAAAAAAAAATGCAGAGTCAGTTGAATGATTGAGGTTGTTGGAGATTTGCTGCCAGCTAGAGGATCGGTAATCTAACCACTGCCATGTGTTCCCTGATCTTCCTCAAACTGCTGCCTCGAATCCTGGAAAGCTGATCTGGTGTTTTGACTGCCAGTTGCATTCAAAAACATGCCTCAAAGCAAGGATGCTCTGCCACATCAAGGACATCTTAGCTAGTATATCATTAGCATTAGAAACTGATTTGGCAACCTTGGACTAGGATTCTTTTGCCAAAATTATTTCCTTTTCTAAATTTTCCACAGCAGTCATAGTAGTAGCCAACTTAGCCTCCAATTGCTTCCTTCTTTGTTCTATTATTGCTGCAGCTTGTTGTGCTTCAGCATCCTTCTCATCTAGATTATTGATTTGTTCCTTTTCTGCTTCAATGAAGTTCTATCTCCTTAGCTATGCGCCTCTCTCCAACAGGAAGCTTAAGTCTTTTTCCATTCGAATGGTGGACAACACATTGACATGTTAACATTCCCTTCGCTAGTCTTCATGATATATTGATGTCGAGCAACTATTTTGTCAACTGAAAGAGACACCTATAGATACTCTCCTCTCTCTTTTAAACTCACAGCAAACAGAGAAGGTGTTACCTCAAAGTATCTCTGCAACAATAGACCACTGACCTTAAACAGGAAATGACCAAAATCTGCTAAAAGTTGACTGCTAGTTCCAGGACACTCTGCTTTCTGAAATGGCAATCTCAATATTGGAGCATCCAAATTAATGTAAAGAGAAAACCTGCTCTTAGTGGTGTAGTCTAAGATCGACATGAAGACCCTCAAACTTCCCACAAATGATTTCAAATTATGGTTATTTAGAATTCGAGCTGCACTTCCTTAGTGCAAGCTTGCCTAATAATTCTATGTCATGAAATCTGAATTTGATTTGGTTGCCACCTGTGCCATGATGATTCAAATGCCTAAAAACTGGAAAGATTGATACGAGACAAAATTTTTGAGAGGCTCGATATTTTTCTTTTCTATTTGACCAAGTTTTTAACAGCCAGGTGCCCTAAAAACAAGGGATTTGATCTTCAACTAGCTTCTCAAAACTCTTCTGGCAACTTCTTCCCCCTTTTCCAAATCACTATGCATCAAAACTATCTAGAACTAGTTGAGAAACAGAAGCTACAAGGACTAGCACTCTTCAATTATAAAGATAATAAATCTAGTAATAGGCTGGAAATATAAGCCTCAACTCCATATTCATATAAGCCACTTGTTACAAGATTAATCCACAAACACAACTCTGATCTTCAACTCCATGCACTTCTCTTTAACCAATAAAACAAAAAACACACAAGAATTGACCCATTTTGCAGAATTACTTGTCCATATGTCTGCGCTTCTGTTTCCTGTGTGCATTACCAGTGTGATTGTTTCGACTGGGTTTGCGGGCCTTCTTACCACTTCTGAAAATGGATGAACACACCATCAATATGCCAAACACTGGCAACACCAACAAGGCAGATGCCATAAACCAAAGGAGCTCTTTGGTAGCCAAAGAAGCTGTAAGCTCATACTTTTTTAATGTCTGTCTCACAGAACATTGCAACTTGTGATGGTACTTTGTTGTAGTTGTGAGAAATATTCCGTAGGCATAAGCTACAGGTTTTGTATATGGTTGCAAAATCACATTCGCTTTCTCAATATGAGGTTGTGAAGCAGCGACAACTTTTTCAATGGATGAGAGACAAGTTTAGTACGAGGGCGCGTTGGCTGTTTTGGATGGGAAACGGGTTCAGCTGGAATGGGAATTGACTGCTGTGGATGAAAAATAGGTTCAGCAGGGGTGGAGACTGGTTGTTGTGTGTGAGAGATAGATTTTGTCCTGGCTTAGGGGCAGGCTCTTTGTTGATCTGGATAGAATGATCAGGTATGGACTTTGGTAAGCTCCCATTTGGTTGACCCAAAACAACACTTGTTTGATTTGAACCAACCTGCACCGGACGTGCAGTTTGATATGCTATAGGAACTACTGTTGTTCCCTGACTATTCACAACAGGCACCATAGTTGGCAATAAAGGAATGGGAGTTGAGGGCATCACCACGATATTTTGAATAGATGAAGGAAGTTCAGGGGATAGAAGAATGTTCTCATCTCTCCTTGTCAGATTGACATTTGGTGCAATGTCATTTGCTTTATAAATAGGCACTGACATTCCTGGATCAAAGACTACACCTCGCAAGACTGTATCAGTGTCTCCCACTCTAACCATCAGCAAGTAACCAACATCAAATGAACCATCCAATACACCATGAACTGATTGGCCTACAAAAGTATTGTCAGGAAACGAAGGCATTGATGAATCTATTTTCTTGCGTCTTGGTTTATTTTTCCCATCTAACCATTATGGTACATGAGCCTTCTCGCCTGGATATAAAAGGTGTTGTTTACGAGGGCGCCATGAGATTGTGAAACAACAACGACTTGATCTGTGTAAGGACCACAAATATCCTTGACTGTCTGCACATGTGGACTTAGCGATTCCTGAGGTTTAACTAGATGTGGCTTGATGGCTTCCCTTGACACCTCATAACCCTCAATGCATGTGTGCTTCCCTGCATTTGACACCTTGAATCTGGTTCAAACACCTGGCATAGGGTTTAGAAGCTACGTTTTATATATTTTTTTGAATTTCTATGGGCAATATCCCACATTCACGAGGAGAAAAGATAAATGAGGATTGATATGTGTCAATAGCCACATTGTATTCCGATGAAGTGAGCCCGAGGCTATGCTTTGGAGTTTGGCATTGGCGTTGGCGCTGACTTGTGTGTTTGTTGTTGGTGTATGAAATGGCGCTTATCCTCGGTGTTGAATATTCGGAGGTTGGCCCTAGGCCAATATAAATTTTTGGAAAAATATTTTTTAAAAAATTTATATTTTGAAAAACCAAAACATATCACTCTGCATAAAGGCTGAGGGGCCAATTTTGGCTTAAAAGACTAAAAATTCATTATAAAAACCAAATTTGGCTAATAAACCACAAGAATAAAATTTTGCCATTCAAACCAATTCATAATTTTTTGCTAAAAATGCATCGGAATTCGCCTTGAAGCTTGCATGCAGGTTCTTGGCTTATGCTTGGTTCGAATCGAGCACTTTCTGCTGCCTTCATTATGCATCATGAGCAAAAGAATAATGCCTGAAATAGATAGATAGAGTCAGAATACTGATTCCCCTATTATATAGGGTTCTAAGAGGGGGAAACCTCCAATATAGGAGAGCTCTATTACAATAATTCTAGAAGTGGAAACTTCTATTAAGTCTTCTTACATTAGACTTGTTCACATTATTATATAGGCCTTATTTACTAATGTCGACCTTTATTACATAAAAATATTCTACCTACGTGAGGAGTTAGGGAGGTTAGTTCCCTAACATAAAAAATGATATAGTCATTTTATAACTTAATGTAAAACTTCATTAGCATGGATATATACATGGTTTTTTGCTTCTAGTGTCTAAAATAAATTGGTTGTTAGTGCAGTAAAAGTTTTGACGTATGTTTATGGATACATTGTTTTTTTCTTTCATGGTGTGAAATTGATTACATGTGTGTGGGATATTGAGTTTGTATATATACATGGCTTTTATTTTCATGATTCATACAATGTAAAATAGAATTACACTAATCACTAGTCCCATCAATATTCAAATATTGATATAATTAATAGTTAATAGTTAAAATAATAGTAATGATGACAATAATTACATTAATAATTATTATAATTAGAATGCAAGAACTAAATAACTAAATCGTTACTAATAATTATGTTACAAATTTGATGTTAAAACAATGAAATTTTAATGTCGATAAGGTGCAAGTTGTAAGTTTTAAACCTTTGAAGTAAAGAAATGCATATATATTCTTAAGAAAAAGAGAAATTAATCAATGGCTCATACACATAGTACACAACGATTTACACTAGAAACCCTTAATTGAGAGAAAACCAACATTCCTTGGTGTTGCACCTCTCAAATCTTCATTGTATTAATTTCACGATTTGAAATACAATATATACAATATTTTAGGTATTTTGTAGCTACCAAAACCCTAATCCCTTAATCCAGGATTAATTTAGAAAACCGCTAAAAATGGCGAAAAATGCTAGAATAGAAAAAAACACCAAAAGCTAGGGAGGGATCGTCAAATGCAGTTGTCAAATCTAACGCACCCCCCCACACACATGCAAAAAATATAACACCTACCCAAAAAAAATTGTATCTATTATGGAAATAAAAAATATGCTAATATGACACTAAATAATAATCATGATGCGTACATGACACTAACAAAAAGCCTGAGAAATATAACATGATGCTAATATGAAACAACAATGGATAACAATGGTACATATTAGATGATAAAAGAACATAAAAGTGATGTAAAATGATGTTAATAATATGGGAATATGACTCAAAATGAATAAAAGAAATTGTTTTTTGACACTATAACAACCCTTATTTGACTCAGTGATGATTCCCACATTGAAACATAAATGCCCATATCAATGCACCATGGTGCTAATATGGTGCAACGTATATTCTTCCAACACAAATGAGAATGTGAAAACGACATGCTCTGTGTTTTCTGCAATAATATCTAATGAATGATGGCACAAACATGACTCTTTATGTGTTTTGTGTAGAAATAAATGACACATGACGATGCAAACATGAAACTATATAACACATGTTGAAAAATATGATGTACAATTGACACAGATGTGATGTAAATAGTGATGCACCGCTTAGAATCGTGTTTTTCATCGTCCAAACTGAAATTTTGTTCTAAGAAAATTGCATTAGGAGGCAATGCTAATTATGCCACTACAACCCTATAATGTAGTAGTGTTGTAAGCCGTTTAGGTTGTCTCTATATAAATGTGTTCTGTAGTATTTAATAACATCATATAAATTCCCTAGAGAATTATTAATGGAATACACAATTGTCTCAAGGGATGTGATTGTGAATAGGTGGGTGGCCACCAATATCCACCCGGATCACTTATGTTTGATCCATTTTTGTTCTCTTGGATTCTCATGTTCATGGATGTATGATTAAATATGAATAAGTGTTAAATTGGTGACAATTGTCTAAGTATACAAGAGTTGTAGTAGAGTAGGAGTGTGACTCGTTAGTATCTTAGAACGGAGTATGGGTATGCTCTAGGTGAAGAGGTATAGTCCAGATGAAGTATCCTTGGTGTTGCCAAGAAACCAAGTGAGAAACGTCGTGGTGTCGCATTCCCTCAATAGTTGCACGATCACAAAGCAGACTCTGGGTACATGATAGGTAGTAAGAATATTGTACATATAGTTATATGGATCCTTCACATGAAGTTTATGGGAGAAACAATGGTAATGAAAACCTAGGGTTGTTTTGTATGAATTAAAAAATGGGTTGTGGCTTTTATTGTTTTTCAACATCACATAATGCATTATGGAGGAGAAAAGGAGGATTTTGGAGCACTAGAGTAGTGGATGTGACATGATGGAAAAGAGGAAGGTTGGAATTTATACCATTCATTGCTTCCAACAATTTTAGAGACATTTTCTCCCTCATTCGTTTGAATGCAAGATTCATTGTTATCTTTACACTTATTAAATTTCATGAATTCATAAAGAAAATAAAAATATTTTATTCTTGTTGAATTGCACCCTATAATTTATATTGACATGGAGGATACACATTATCAAATCCAAAACCCACCACCTTCAATTGAAGAAGTTCTCAACCCTAAGCCCCAACCACCAACTTGAGATACAAATGCTAACATCAACAATGGCATTAAAACACTTACAAACCTTTCAAGTCCCTCCTTTGATGAGTCTTTTCCTATCAACTTTAACACATCATCTGGGAATTATAATTATAAACCAGTTAGTACCTTGGGACTTGCATGCCTTAATGGCAAGCCTCCATGCCTCTGACAGTAGGTTTACATCATTGACCTCTAATTGGATGATTCCATGAATTTCTGACGTCAACTCATTTATTCACATTCGTTGGATTGTAGTAGGGTACCTTGGGAGTCATTGACATCATTGGTTATTTCCCTCACACTTGTTAACATCTTACCTCAATGGCCAATAATCAAGTGGTTTCTACCATGTTTGACATCAAAACATCTATTCACATGGCTAGATTTGTGCCACATCAGGATTGGGATGAAGACCCTGGGTTGAGCATTCACTCTGTGATTTTCTTTTCCCAGGATGTGAAGCAGATCATTTGATCATGCTGATATGTAGATTGTTACATAGATCCACATTGTATTGGTCTATGGCTATGTTTTATCACCTCGTAGCTCTACTATTTATTTCTCATGGCTACGATCAGTTCATGTCATGGAGGTATGGATCCACATTGTATCTTTGGTGGCCATATCCTTAGTAAATATTTTTCATGGATCCATAGTGTATTGGTCGGTGGTCGTGCTTTGATTCATCTCATATTCCAAGCATAGGTATGCTTTCCTCGGAAATGGAACATATATTAATATTTTTTGATGGTTGTTTGCAACTTTTCAGGCTCTCCAACTCCATGCCCTTGCATTGAAGAATTGTAAAGTGTTTCAGACATCAATTTCTCTTATGACCTCACACTTTAGGGGGCATACTATTACACATCAAATTTTCACACCTAGGTACCTTTCCCTAAGTATCGCAAGTGTCGTAAAAGTGTCATATGCACCTTTCTAATTGTCAGATACACCTCGACACCATGAAATAACATATGTTACAATTCCTAGTCAATGTGGAGGAGAAATATATTATATGAAGGTTAAAATACTATGTGCACATGAATTATTATTAATATTCATGAAAAGGAAATTAATTTAATGTGAGAATACACCTCACATTTGGTTTCCTATTTTTTAGGGGAGGTTGAGGATCTCATGGATGGTTGAAATATTTCCTCCTTAAAATACTTGAGAGATATTTCCTCCCTAAAATCCTTAAGATATATTTTCTCCCTAAATATATTGGAGATCCCATTTTAGTGGATATGATGAGTGATCCTCTCCATGGTGGTTAAGCCTCAAAATCCTATATAATGAGGGATTTTCCATGCAAAAGAGGAAAAAGGAATATTAGAGGTATCAAACTTATGATCTTGGGAGGAATCTTTTAGATATCAAATTTATGATCTTGGGAGCATCGTGTAAGGGATAGATGAAGAGGACTTGGAGAGGTTGTTGCAACTACATCTATAGATTGTAAGTGTCTTTTTAATTTTCTCATTAATATATGCTTGGCCTATTTTCTTATAGTTTATGTATCTTTACATATGCTTGTCTATTATGGATGAATTTGGTTTAAAATAATCTTGGTAGAGTAGGAAGTCTTTTTTTTTCTTCGTTTTCCATTGCATTGTAGATATCTTGTCATGTTAAGGATCTTGGAGATCAAGTTTAAATTGGATTGAGAGAGGACAAGCTTCGAAACAAGGTTCATCATACCTTCTCCCTCTATTTCTTTTGATTATATTAACTATATTTAAAGGAATGTTAGTGTCCATTTGCATCTTTCTGTCTCAGTATTAGGGGTCTAGAATCCAAGGCAAGATCCACCTATCCATAGGGTGATGTTTCCATAAGAGTCTTGTCATGAGGATTGGATTCCTCACATACTAGTTGGATCTGAGATCAACGAGCCAGGTCTTGTTATGAGGGTTGGATTCATCATTTCTTAGTTGGATCTGAGAACTACACCTTGGGTCTTGTATTAGAGTGTTGGATCTCTTATATTCAATTGAATATGAAGATATTAAAGGATGATTTTATTTGTGTTCATTCAAGTTAAATAAATAAAATAATTATATTTTATCTACTTCATATAGTTTGTGTTATACAAGTTTATGAATAATTAATTGAAATGCATATATCTTATTCAATTAATTTAGTTAATCTATGAAAGTGTGGAAAATGGTCAAAAGTTCCAGACACTGATTCACCCCCCCCTCTCAGTGTTAGTGTGTGTTTCAACAATTGGTATCATAGCAAGTTCATTCACTACAATTTAACCACTCAATTGTTCTAGAGAGAAAAAATGGTATCAAAGTAAGGTCTCTTCAAGGAAAAACAATATAATCACTAGAATGAAGATCTAACTAAACACACAAATGGATGAACAAATGGCTCTCTCCACAAATGAAGATCCTTTATTTGATGGAACATACTACCCTTCATGGAGGGAAAGAATGAAAATTTATCCTAAGTCAATAAGATCTAGAGTTTGGGACTTAGTAGTAAGTAATCCTTGGTACTTAACTACCTCAACGAACAAATCCAAAACTGAAAAAGAAGCAATGAGAAACAATTCAATGGAATTAAAAGCAATCCATAATGGATTGTCAGACCGAATCAAATAAAATATGGGGCATTGCACCTTTGCTAAAGTATCATGGGTCCATGTAGAGAGTTCTTATCAGAGTAAAGTATAAAACACAAAAAAAGAAGACAATGCCATCAAGGAATTGATGCAATCTCCTGTCATCAATAAAGAAGACAACTCAAACAAGGAATTGATGCAATTCCCAATCATCAATAAAGAAGACAACTAAAACAAGGAATTGATGAAATCCCCAGTCATCAAAGAAGAAGACAACTCAAACAAGGAATCGATGTAATCCCTAGTCATCAATGAAGAAAACAACTCCATCAAGGAATTGATGCATACCTCAGTAACCACTAAAGAAAAAATATTGAATCTTAAGACTGATGTTATAACTGCATTAGAAGATATTCATATGGAACCAGGAAATGGTATATATATTGAAGTTCTTATGGAGGCTCTTTACAATCTCAAATACACAACTATGTGAACTCTAGAAGAGTTGGAGAAACTTCAAAAGAAAGATATGTTGCTACTGCAATAGTTAGATCAATCTAACAATCATGAAGATAAAGAACAAAAGATTTAGCTAGAAGACAAAGAAGAAGAGATCAATAGATTAAAGATTGAAGTTGTTGATCTAAAAAACGAAATGAATTAGTTGAAGGAATATGACAAACTCAATAAATGCACAAAAGAATTAGAAGAAACAAAATAAATGCTCAACGGTTTAAAGACTCAACTTGAAGAAGCTAAGGAAATAGAAGAAGACTGGAAGATCCAGTTGATTAAGGAGGAAGAAACATGTCACGTGTTTGATTTGGAAGTTATCAACCTCAAAAAGAAGAATCAAAAGACAGAAGCAACTGTCAAATTCTAAAACATCTCAACCATCCTGGATAAGATCTGGAACAGTCAAAGACCAAATGATGGAAAAAATGGCCTTGGGTACAATAAGAAAGAAGAAGGAGGCAAGTGGAACACCATTCACAAACATGAGAAAGGAATATCCTCCTGAAAAGGAAAAAGTGCAATCACAAACCATGAAATTTGTTAAATAAGGAAGCTATAAAATTAAAAAAAAAGAAACATATCAAAAGGAAGACTTCTCATGTCACAACAGACTTGTTGGTTGTGGAGCCTGATTATATTCCTGATTCATAGGTTTGTTTTAGTCGTGCTTGGACCCCATTTCTTAACGAGTAGTGTGGGAGGGATTTTCCCACCACAACTATCACTAGGGGGGTCTGGGCAGGGGGGGGGCATGGGGCAGCGATAATTTTTGTAGCCCCACCTTAGCAGGCGATTCTGGGACAGCGCCCCTGAAGCGAAATTTTGGGAAAAATGACCTTGTAAAATTAGGTAATTTCATAGTCAATATGTATCGTTCATTATAAGGTTGCAGATTTGACAATAGAAGTTATTTTAGGGATTTGTTCCCTAGAAGGAAACCCTCTTTTACAAGTAAATTGTATTGTGGTTGTGTATTATCGTGAATATTGTATTCTGAAAGAGGAGGTTGTGAGAGAAATAAGAGGAAGTTACAATGAGTGTGTTGTAGGTTGTATCCCTTCATTTTGTTGTATAATAAAAATGAAGGACCTAGAAATTTCTCTAGTGGACGTAGCCCACACTGGGTAAACCACACATATTTGTATCTCTATTGTATTGTTTATCTTCTGTGTTTTAAGTTTGCATTTTTTTATTTTGTTTCTCCATGATCCTGTTTTTATCACAAGACTTGAGTATGGAAACAATTTCAATGGTTATTTCTTTTCTTGTAAAATCTTTGGTCACAAGGCATTGGAATGCAAGAGTCCTGAAAAAAAAAATTTAGGAAGGTCCAATAACTTAATTAGATGTTGGAGATGAAATTATGTTGGAAAAAAAAACAATTTTTTTCATACTATGAAATGGTACAACTCTGATGAGTTTGGGCACAAATCCCAAGATTGCAAGAAATCAAGAAGACAACCCATGATAAATAATCCATACAAGTCAAGAAGGAAATATAATGAACTTTGGAAGAAAATAAGAGAGGATAAATCTTAAAGGACAAATGTAGAAAATAAATGTTCATCAAACAGAGTGCCCTATGGAAAGATACGGAGAAAAAAATATGAAGCAGAATGTAAGAAAGTTGATGAAGATGTTGCACCTAAAAATGAAGAAATTGATAACAATAAACTGATGGATGAAACTCCTAATAAATAATGTGAAATTCAAAGCTTTTCATATGAAAAGGAACAAGCTCAAGGAAGAAGAATTTCTAAAGAATAAGATGAAGAATGTTATGGTATAGAAAACAATGGTGATGATGATAAACTCTAAAAAGTAAATTAGTCTGTAGAATAGTGTGATGAATAAAACAAATAATATCTAAAGAAGAAAGAAACAAAAGGAGTTCAAAATATGTAAATATAGAGTATGAACAAATCAAAGTTATTAATGATATGAAAGAACAGTAAAGATCACTTGGAATAAAATAACTAAAGAATATCAAGAAGAAGAAGAAATAGATCAAGAAGATCAATAAAATTCACACCCTTGTCCATTATGACAAAGGAGAAGACAGTAAAACCCTATCTGAACAAAAAAATCCAAAGAGATTGAGATAAAAGACGGCACATTCACAGGGGGAGAAAAGTAGTAAATTTTTTCTTTCCTTTGTCATTGATGTCAAAAGAGGAGAGGTAAACAATAAAAACAAAGTACAAAATAAATAGGACAAAGATAGGGGGAGCATCACCTTAGGGGGAGAATCATCTTAGGGGAAGAAGAAAAATATTCCCTTTGTCATTTTTGTCAAAGGGGGAGAGATAAAGAGTAAAACAATGTGAGCTCAAAGGACTCAAAATACAGAATACATTTCACAAGGGAAGTAAGATACATTTGAAAGGACTCAAAGGGGGAGATTGTTGGCAATTTGGTTGTCATTAATGTCAACCTTGATAAATAGGTGAATTATCATTGATTGATTGGTTTGAGAAGCATTGTCAATATTGGACATATTGTTATGAAGGTGAATTTAATGTCAAGCATTGCCAATATTGGACATAATGTTATGAAGGTGACTTGAATATCAAGCATTGTCAATATTGGACATAATGTTATGAAGGTGACTTGAATACTAGTAGAAAGATAATATTGATTGATATATTGTATGGTCTTGATACACTCATCCTATATAGTATAAGGTTGAGATTGTCTCATTAAAATCCATGCAAAAAGAAGAAATTGTCTAGCTAAAAAGGGTAAATGGTTAATCCAATATGGATCCATACAAATCACAAATAAAGAATTTAATAAGACATGGTTCATTAAAAGTGATTTAGAAAATACCAATTGAACAAGAGTCCAAAGATGAGACATAATGTCAATGGTGGATGTTTGGTGAGGAAGCATTGACACCATCGAGTCACAAATTGAGTCGATTCAAACAACAATAAGGTCGACTATGTGGAAGTCGATCGAATACAAGACTAGTCAAAGACAAGTCGCCCGACTGCAAGCCTGCATATTGACGGAAGTCGGAGAAGACAATTCGAACAATTTCAAGATGCATTGAAGACAAGTTGACCAACTGAATGTTGAATTCGAAGGAAAAGTGAGTCGGGAAATACAAGTTGGTCAAAGAAAGTCGAGATGACCAAAGTCAAATTTCTCAAGTCAATTTTCTTCCAAGTTGATTCAGTCCAAAAAAGAAGTAACCTAAAGGTCGAAGTCGAAGAAAACTTAAATAAAGGTTAGGTCAAAGCTGAATAAATATGGGTCGACTAGAATTGAAATACTCAAGTCAAAATTTCTCCTATTTGAGTCAACCAAAAAGATGTTTTTTGGTCGAATGAGGAAGAAAATACAAAAAAGGGTGATACCAAGTCAAATATTTAGTGACTAGAAGCTGAGAGGGAACTGATTTTAATATAACCATCAAGTAAAATGTTTACAAGTTGATTTTAAATAATCACCAACAAAGGAGATATGTGGAGGCCAATTTAGAAATTCATGAAAAGGTAATATGTATTGAAGTCGATCTAGCATCCGACGATGAAATGAAAATATTGACAATTTTCTTTCAAATAACCTCCTGTATCGGCCACCTCGCACACTTTCTGGGGAAATTTCCCTTTTGTCATCTAATTGGGCATCTTCTGCAAAACACCCAGGTCATAGAATTTTAAAATATGTTTATGTCACTCCAGAATCTTCATACAAAAATCATTGTCTAGATCGGTGTATGAAAATCAATTAATAAAAGTTGTCATTTGTGTAAATTAAATGAAGGGGTGCAAGTTTCATTCCAAAAGGACACATTGTTTCAAAGCGACACCCTTTGGAGGAATATACAAGTAAAGGAATATGAAGGGAAGAAGGTGTTTTGGTGGATATATCTATATCTATATCTATATCTATCTCTCTCTCTCTCTCTCTCTCTCTCTCTCTCTCTCTCTCTATATATATATATATATATATATATATATATATATATATATATAATGGATTGAATGAAATTTCATTCTATCAGGTTGGTGTTTGTTTACAAGTTAAGTCTTGTCATGAGGATTGGATTCCTCACATCTTAGTTGGATCTAAGATCAACAAGTCAGGTCTTGTTATGAGGGTTGGATTCCTCATTTTTCAATTGGATCTGAGTACTACAAGCTGGGTCTTGTATCAGAGAGTTGGATCTCTCATATTTAGTTGAAGATGAAGATATTAAATTATTTATTTTATTTGTATTCATCCAAGTTAAATATATAAAAGAATGATATTTTATCTACTTCATACAATTTGTGTTAGAAAACAGGATCACAAAGCAATAAAATAAAAAAAATGTGGAAATAAAACACAGAAGATACACAATACAATAGAGACACAGATATACGTGGTTCACTCAGTGTGGGCTACATCCACTAGAGAAATTGTCAGGTCATTTCTTTATTATCATCCAACAAATGAAGGGATACAACCTACAACACAACTATTGTAACTTCCTCTTCTTTCTCTCACAGTCTCCTCTATCAGAATAAAATATTCGCAATTATACATAGCCGCAATACATTTCCCTCATAAAACAGGGTTTCCTTCTAAGGAAAAAAAACCTAACATAACTTCTACCGTCAGATATGCAAACTTATAATCAACGGTCCAGATTTACTATGAAATTACAGTATATATTTACAAGGAAATTTTTCCTTTCGGGGGCTTTGCTCCCAAACCCTCGCTTTCCCCCAGACCCCACAAGGGAGTAACCCCTCTCCACTCCCATGCATGGAGGATTATACATTCTTCCTAGGTGTAAAGTCTTCATGGGGTATAAACATGGCTGAAAACAAATACCTCTAAATCAGGAAGATAATCAAGCTCCACAACTAACAATATCCCACTTGGAGACTGATCTCAACAACTCCACCGTTGTTGTATATGCTGGACTATGATCTTTCTTGGACCTAGAAAAATTCTCATCTTCATTTTCATGCTTGAAGATGAACTGACACTGAGAAGAAACTCCGTTTCTCCTTGGTTACTCCCTTTGTTAACATGTCTGCATGATTATGGCTAGTGTGTATGTTTTCCAACTTCAAATGTCCATCTTCCAAGACGGATCGTGTGAAATGGTACCTGAGCTATATATGATTAGTCTTCAAATGGAAGGATGAGTTCTTTTCAAGATGAATGACACTCTCACTATCACAATACAACCTGTTATTATCTTGATTATTTTCCAATTCCTCCATAAACCTATGTAACCAAATAATTTCTTTACTGGCCTCTGTAGCAACAACATACTTTGCTTCTGTTGTTGAAAGTGTAACAACCTTTTGCAATTTCAAAATCCAACTTATTGTTGTTCCACCTATAGTAAAAAAATACCCTATGGTTCTCCTCCTACTAGCTTTATCGTTTGCCATATGTGAATCAACATATCCATGTAGAACAGTGTCTGAACCTCCAAAACATAATGCATGAGTAGCAGTACCTCTCAAATACCTAAGAATCCACTTTAATGCCTCCCAATGTTCTTTACCTATATTGTTCATATACCTTCTCACAACTCCCACTACATCTGCAATATCTAGTCTTGTGCAAACCATCACATACATCAAAATTCCAATTGTTGATGAATAAGGGACCTTGGACATGTATTTTATCTCCTCCTATGTGTTGGGACACATTTCCTTAGTTAATTTGAAATAGATGGACAAAGGTGTACTAACTAGTTTTTCATTTTGCATTTTAAACCTCTCCAACACCTTCTCTATGTACTCACCCTGAGACAATGCCAATTTGTGATTTTGCCTGTATCTTATTATTCTCATACCAAGGATTTTCTTTGTGGAACCCAAATCCTTCATAAAAAAGGAATTAGCTAATTTCTTCTTGATCACATCTATATCCTACATATTACACCCTATAACAAGCATGCCATCTACATACAATAGCAAGATAATATAGCTTCCATTTTCTATCTTCTTAAAATAAACACATTGATCATAATGACATCTACTATAACCTTGTTCTGTCATAAACCTGTCAAACTTAAAATACCACTGTCTTGGAGCTTTCTTTAGGCCATAGAAACTCTTCTTCAACCTGCATACCAAATTCTCCTTCCCTTTGAACTCGGACCCCTATGGTTGTTTCATATAAATCCCCATGGACAAAAGTTGTTTTTACATCTAATTGTTTAAGATGTAAATCTTCTACTACCAAAAGACTTAAAATAGTCCTAATTGAAGTCATTTTAACAATAGGAGAAAATATTTCATCAAAATATATACCTTTCTTATGTGAAAACTCATTTACAACAAGTCTAGCCTTGTATCACTTTTTTCTTCCATCTTCTTCGTTCAACTTGTAAACCCATTTATTTTGTAATGTTATTTTTCCTGCAGGAAACCGAACCAAATCCCAAGTCTGGTTATTTACCAGGGAATCCATTTCCTCTTTCATTCCTTTCTCCCACTTCTTTTTGGTGTCTACCTGCATTGCCTCTTCATAACATTTTGGTTCACTAGAATCATTCAACAATAAATAATACAATGAAGGAGAGTATCGTTTGGGGGTCTATTTAACCTGGTAGATCTTCTAACAACACTTGCAGGAGTTTGAGGTACATGTTTCTCCTTTTGTTGTACATTTTGATTTTTTGGTTAGTTTGGAATTTCTTTTTCAGTGATCTCATCAAGTGTTGTGTATTATGGTTTTTATTTTTCTTTTATCTTTCCCTGTAAATAATCTTTGTACTTGACCTTCTCATTGAATATGACATCTCTACTCCTAATGATTTTATGATTTTCATAATTCCATAAACGATAACCAAAATCATTAACATTGTATTCAATAAAGTTACACTTATTGGATTTTGCCTCAAGATTTGTTCTATTTTCTTTATCAATATGGACAAATGCTTCACAACCGAAAGTCTTTAAAAAATAATAGTTTACCTTTTTACCTGTCCATGCCTCCTTTGGAATTCTACCATCTAAATAGCTTGGAGTTCCTCTGTTTATTAAGTAAACAACAATATATACAACATCTTCCCAGAAATGTAAGGGAAAACCAGCATGCAATCTCATACTCCTTCCATACTCCATGATCATCTTGTTCATCCTTTCTGACACACCATTTTCTTGTGGTGTTCCTGGAACCTTCTTCTCTCTACAAATCCCATGGTATGAACAGTAATAATCAAACTCCTTGTTGCAATATTCACCTCCATTGTCTGATTTGAGACACTTCAACCTTTTTCATGTCTCATTCTCACCCAAAGCTTTCCATCTCTTCAAAGTGTCAAAAACATCATATTTTTTTCGAATCTGTACCATGTAACATTCCTAAAAAAACACTTCATCCATTGTCAATCCCTAGTCAATAACTTCATCTTCCTTTCCTAAACAACACTTTTATTTTGCAATTTCATTTACCACGTATATGTTTCTTTGAGTTCTTATCACTTTTATTTGAATCAAACACAACATTATGTCCTTGATCACAAATATGACTTACACTCAGCAAATTATGTTTCATGTCTTCAATAAGTAGGAAATTTTTTGTTGTGGCATCCTTGATTCCTAGCTTGAATATACCTCTTCCAATGATTCTCGTTGAATTGTCATTCCCAAATGACACTAATCCATATCATTCCTTCTCCAAACTCAGAAATATGTCTTTATCACCTGTCATATTCTTTTATCATCCACTGTCAACATCCCATCCTCGCTTCTTGTGCTGAGCTTGTAGAGCAAGGTTACATTCTTTATTGTTGAATTGATCTTTCTTTCTTACCCATATACTTTGTGGTTCTGGATTATAAATGTTGTAAGTTTGATTTGTTTCTCTTGGAGGAATATTAAAAATGCAGTCCTTAGCCACTTGTCCAAAATTGTTGCACTTGGAGCATTCTGCCTCATTACTCAACAATCAAAATATGTTGTAATTTCCATTCTAAGATTCACGAGGTATTCTTGGATAGTTGTTTCTTACGTACCCTTCATCAATGTTTTTGTTTCTGATGTTTTCTTTACAATTCATGACCTTATGTCCAAAGTTATTACATGAATAACATGAACCAAGAAAAGTAGTTTGATACATGTGAGTGGAAGATCTTATGAGTCCTCTTCTTCTTGAGGTATTTCTATAGTTGGGTAGAGCTGATATTGAGTTTTGAATCTTATAGTTGGTGTAGTGTCTTTGTAATCTTCCCCTTGTTTTTTCATGTCTTCTTCTTTCTTAGGAAAACCTCTGATTGTCTTTGCATAGATTCTCATATCCACTTCTTGTATTGTTGATTTGGATCTTGAGCCTTTCTATGTCTGTGTCTGATTGTATCCTAGTTCAGATCTGTCATAATAAGGCCTCTGACTACCGATGACAATGTTTAATATCTTAGTGTTGTTTTCCTGCATATAGTTCTTCTAGGGATCCTTCCTTAAAGTGACTACCTCTTCTTCTAAGAGTTCAATGGTTTTGTCTTTTTCTTCCAACTATTCTCTAAGTGCTTCTTTTATTCTCTTGTCTTCTTCATCTTGGACTTTTAACTTCATAATATTCTACTCGAATTCTTTGGAGTTCTAAGATTCTTGTTTCTTCTTTAGTTCCTCCTGGAGTGATTTGTTTATTTTCTTTTCCATTTTTATAACTTCAATGGAACTCCACAATTCTTCCATGATATCATCTTCTCCCTCTTAATATTCCTTTTCAGAGCCTTATTCATCAAAGTCTTCTACTGCCATGAATAGTAGTATTTATATATTTCCATCACTGACTTCATCTTCATCCGATGAGGAACTGTATTCCTTCGTGCAGAGACTTTTCTTAAAAAATATATTTTTTGTATCTTTTGCCTTTATGTATTTGTTTCCTTTTAGCTTCATCTTCTTCATTTCTTTTCTTTTTTGTGGGGACATTTGTTATAAAAATTACCAACACCATCATAATTAAATCAAATCAATGGAATCTTACCTTCGTAATTTTTGGTTCCCGATTTTAATCCTCTTACAAAGTTGGATATTTCTTCATCGTCTTTTGAATCATCGTTGTCGATGGAATATGACTTTGGCTCTTTCTTGTGAACTGACTTTGGTTGTTTCTTGTTCTTTTTATTTGATCTTTTGGATTCCTTGAATGTTTCTTCTTTCGTAACTGGATTGTTTTGATTTTCTCTCATCTCATAAGTTATGAGTGTCCCATGCAACTCATCCATGGTCAGTGTAGCTAGGCCCTCTCTTTCTTCTAGTGATAAAATCTTTGAATAAAATATCATTGGTAGAGATCTTAGTACTTTTTTTACAGCAACTTGTTCCTTTATCTCATCTCCCATACCTTTCATACTGTTTACTACTTCATCAAATCGTAGAAATTAGGTTCTTATGTCTTCATCCTCATTCATCTTCAGTTGTCCGAACTTAACTCTGAAAATTTGAAGATTGGCTTCCTTGAATTTCTCATCTCCTCTGTATATGTTCTTCAGTTTGTCCTAGTTGTATTTTGCGGAATCACAATGCATAACTTTGGTGTCTATTGATTTATTCATACCATTCAGGAGTGCACTTGTGGCTCTTGAATTATTTTATTCAAATTTCTTTCCATCTTTATCTTTTGGAGGAGTAGTTAGTACTTTGTATTCCTCTACTATTGATTGCCAAACATCAAATCCTAGTGGTTGTATGTGGGTATTCATTCTTGTACTACATAAGGAATAATATTCTCCATCAAACTATGGTATCCCAATATTAGATTAATCCATGATCTCCTTCTCATTGTTAAACTACCTCTTGAAGGACCTACTCTGGTACCAATTGTTGGATTACTGAGAGGGGGGTGAATCCATAATGAGCAATTTTAATCCTTTTAACCATAGTTTATTCTTCGACAATATTTAGCAGTTTATCTTTAACATTCAATAGATCATCAATTGGATAAATATAAACAACATCACATCACAATAGATACATAATACACCAGTATTTACATGGAAACCCAAATGGAAGAAAACCACATAATGTTTTTCTTATATATTTATCAAAAGAAAACATCGATTGGAAGCACCAACTTTTGATTCTCCAAATACAAATGGGAGGCTCCAACCCCATATTCTAAGGCTCCAACTTAAAGGAAGATACAAATCCTTGATTCTTTGGCTCCAACTAGAATGAGGCTACAACCCCCTAGGTTATCTGACTACAACCACCTTTCCTTGCCCCGTCCTTCTACACTGAAATATAAGTGTAGACCAATTGTCATGGACTCTGCCACTGTCACAACCTCTATCACAACTCTGTCATTGTCACAACCTCTGTCACAACTCTACCAGTGTCACTATCTATGTCACTGTCACAACTTTGTGATTGTCTCATCAACCTGTATCTAATCATCAACCATCTAAACCCATGTCATACCATACATGAAGTGTATACTAACATACATACTATCTCATGCATCAATCATGAATAAAAAAATACATCAACAATGAATAGTGAATCATGAATAAAGAATCAACCATGTACAATCTGTGCCATATATCATACATCAACATATGCAGATCTGTACCATGTCATCAATGAATTATCTCAACCAACCTATGCATGCCCCTCATGCATACATCACCATACAACATAGATATCCCTCAACTAGGTACGGGTATCTCAAAGATGTAAACTATCATATGCAGATCTGTACCATGTCATCAATGAATTATCTCAACCAACCTATGCATGCCCCTCATGCATACATCACCATACAACATAGATATCCCTCAACTAGGTACGGGTATCTCAAAGATGTAAACTATCATAACCATATCAATGTTATACCAACATGAGAGTGTTGCTCACTCAACCAACTAACTAGCATATACCATATCCAATTACAACACCAACCATCCCAATAATGCCTCAATAATTCACAACAACATAATCAAATATAAGTATCAAAACAAACATGTAACCATACTAGAACTTCTATAGCTGACCTGAACTTGTAGAATGTTGACCTAGAAACTTGCTTTCATACTCTAGGGAACTGGCACCAACATCTACTCAATTTTTCATGACCTTTTCACATGTACACTACTTCCTCTTCTACAACCTGCATATGTACGCACTTTCCTACACTACAACCTGCATATGTATGTACCTTCCTCCACTGCATCCCACGTACACCTCAAAAACTAGTGTTTTTCTGAAACTCTAAGATTTTTGTCGTCAACCCACCTTTTCTACCTCATAAAATGATGCTACAAACTTATCAAAAGATCACTAGATCACAAGATAGATAAGAAATGAATAAACATGTGAGCGTACTTATGAATGACTCCTTAAGGTGCTTATATACTTGTGCTAGATAACTCCCTCTCCTTAATTTAGGTCTTCTAGGGTTTTCTAATTACAACAACTTTACCCCTTTGACAAAGGCTTATAACAAACTAGGGGCTTCTTATCCACTCTCTCGGGCTTCCAACTTTACAATATCATATCTCCCTAATGGTGAGGAACCACATGGCATTCCACATATCACTGAAAATGACACGACGAGAACTATCCATATATGAATATGTGACCATCATTTACTCCAAACTTCATGACCAAATTCCATTATCAACTACGGGATCCTTAACCATGCTTAGGTTTTTGTTGTAGAATTATTCAAAGTGTCTTCTTGTGACGGCCATGCTTAGAGATACACCATAAGGGGACTAGTTTAGAGACTTCTCCAAATATACCCATCATATCAGTTGACATCAATCAAATATTCATTGACATCAATGACAACCAACTAACTAAACTAATTGTCCAACAAAAATATGTCAAGTGCCCTCAAATACGGAATTACCATAAATGTTTAATTCTCTACAATTTGTACATTCGTTGTCTTCATACCTTGAAATGTTGGGTCTAATATTCATTTGACCATTAATCCCTTTGAACCTAGAACTTTTGATTTATCTGACAATGTGAGATTGATGCTAATTTACTGCCATCAAGATTTAGATCTATTTGTCAAAAATAGAAAAAGATAAAAACAAATATCCAATAAATTAAGGATTCCGACTTGTTCATATTATCTTCTTACTCTACCCCCAAGTCTCGATTCTAATCTCCTTTAACATTTTGTCTATTACAAAAAAAATCCACCTATAGATTAATTTTCAATAGTAGACTTGAAGGTAAACTATGAATGAGACCCCAAGAGGCTCGACACCTTTATCATATGTATTTTTCTCAATCTCAATAATAGTTGAGACGTTCTAACATTGAAAATATCCACGATCTTGTACTTTAAATAAGGATTCTTGACATAGAATGGAATCGACATAGACATGATAATAAAAATCAATAAAGCAAACAATGCAATACCATCTGCATTGATATTTTTCAACAAAGAAAATTTGTCTCTCATCATCGAATCCATCTTTTCTGTGAGCTATTTTGAAACTGAATCGACCTTTGACATCGAATATCTTGGAATATGAGTAGGCATATCTTCCTCGAACCTTCTTTGTGAATACCAAAATTGATGGATTGAGCACTAAGCTTGCAAAACTGAGACATTGTGATATCTCTCAGATCTCATCAATATTATACCATACAACAAAAAAATTGTGTCCAAAGATACTTTAATAAAAACCCATCATTCTTGGAGATAGAAACGATCAACCTTGCAAAGGAAGTTTGATCCTTAAGTCACATGAAAAATCATAGATTAAAAATTCTTCAATGGGAAGAGAAAACAATTGTTGGAATGGTGAATTCTTTTGTAGTGAATATAGTTTAAAATTGTCCTTTAATCCCTCTCAAACACCATTTTTTATAATAGATTTCATAATTATACTTCTCTAGGACACAGGGATATGCGATTCCTTCTCTCCTTGAGGTATATTAAACTCTTTGTTATTTTGTAGCTTTCACATGACCAACCAATGGATCCTTAGAACGTTCTTGTGTATTATGTGCAATGGCAAGGTCATGTATGAACTGTGAATCTGGCTTAAAAAGGAAACCATTCAATCTTCCCATACTCACTGTATAAGAATGATTAATGATAATTCCACCAATAATTTCATCACAAAATACTCAATCAAAAAAAGAACAAACAAAATTTGATATTGATACACACTTATCATGAAATTCCCCATAGCACAATTTTATATGAATTGAATGTGCCCTGAATCACCATAACAAATTCAAAAAAGCGCCACCAAAAAACCCCAAGTTAGAGTAACCTGTACAATTTTCATCCCAATGAGTTTAACGCTTGGACACCTACCTTGAGAACTTGTTAACTTATCTACTTGGCACTCTTTGATGCTTGACTCATTTGAATTCCTTTCATGGAATCTCGGTGTATGTCAAGTTGACTTTCCAGATTCCATGCTCACATAACAACTCAAATAACATTTCTATTGATAGATGACAACCGATGTTTGTATTATGTTGGGTTGGTTGTTTGACTATTGTCTTGTGTTTTCATTTGAAAATAAATGTGAGTTGTATTTTGGTAGGTTCTACCTACTATGCTCTGATGACATTCATAATTTGGATGTTGTATGAAACTTGATGGCATGTTGTCCTTTGGGACATTGTCCTTTGCATGTCTGGTTTATATATCCCACTTGCATTAGAAAATGGTTATTGCTATTATTCATAGACATAGGTGTACATGACTCTACCCAATGCGTCGTGCACTATACTCGGCCTGTGGGCTCTTCCTTGGTGCTCAAATTGTTAATTTTTGAGCTATTATTAGGTTTCTTTTCAATTTACTAGATAACAATAACATAGGTAGGATCACTGCATACTCTTCAATATTTCAACAATATCAAACATCTTCAGTATTTCAACTTCATACTTCCCTTATTTTAGGAATATCTTCTCTGGGCTCTGCCAGACCTCTTCTCTGGGCTCTCCCATACCTCAATACCTAAGAAATAGTGCAATAGGACAAGGTCTTTCATCTCAAATTCTACATTGAGCTTCTTCTTACAATCAGTGATGAGATTTTCTTTTCCAGTTAGAAATAATTCGTCCACATATAACAAAAATATAACAGGCTCATCATTCATAACCTTGAAGTAAAGGTTAGAGTCAATGTTACTCTTGGTAAAGCCCAAGCTCGTCAGAAAACTGTCAACTCTTCCATACCAAGCTCTAGGAGATTGTTTTAATCCATACAGAGCCTTATTCAATCTGCATACATGAGTCTTTTTGTCTTCAACTTCAAACCCTTGAGGTTGTTCTATATACACTTCCTCTTCTATGACACCATTTAAGAAAAAACATTTCATGTCCATTTGGTGTAGCTTCCATTCAATCTTAACTGCAAGGGCTATGATGGTTCTGATTGAAGTTTATCTATCTACATGAACAAATGTTTCATCATAGTCAGTTCCTTCATTTTGATAAAATCCACAAGTAACAAACATTTCTTTATATTTCTCAATACTTCCATCAACAACATGTTTTATCTTGTATATCCATTTGGAAGATACCACATCATTTCTCTTCAGTCTGGGAACTATTTCCCATACATCATTATTTATAATGGATCGGTATTCTTTTGTCATGGAATCTTCCCATTCTTTCTTCTAAATGGATTCTTCAAAAAAAGTGGGTTCCTTTTCTAAGAGATCACGCATCAAAGCCATGTAACTAGAGAATGTCTTGGGTTTCTTGACTTGTCTCATGGTTCCTTCAGGGACACCATACTTATCTCCATATTGAATAAGTTCCATTGCCGAGACTGGATTTCTCTTGTGGGAGATCATCATCTAGGGAGGTTATTTAGATTCCATTATGTCATGATATTTTGGAATCTCCTCATCAGGGGAAGTTATGACTTCCCTCACTGGTTTTGCAACTCTAGGAGCTACAAGTTCTTATTCAGATACTTCTTTAAGATGACATGTTCTTGATTTCTTGAGTGTTGCATATTCATCAAAGGTTACATCTCTGTTGATATCAATAAGATGGTAACCTGGTATATAAATTCTGAAGGCCTTGAAGACCTCACAGTATCCAACAAATATTCCCTTCTTTCATGAAGTGTCCAACTTGTTTCTCTTCTCTTTAGGAATGTGTACAAATACTGGACATCCAAATATTTTGAGATGAATTACATATGGTTTCTTTCTAGAGAACATCTCTTTGGGGGTTTTGAGCCCAAGTGCACTATGGGATAATCTGTTCTGTACATATGTTGTTGTTCTTGTTGTTTATGCCCATAAGTGCATTGGAAGATCTTGATCATGGATCATAGTCTTCATTGCTTCCATTATAGTTATGTTCTTTCTTTATACTACACCATTTTGTTGAGGATTGTAGGGAGTGGTGAGCTCCCTCTTGATCCTGACATATTTACAAAAGTGTAAAAAATATTTTGAGGTGTATTCTCCTCCATTATCTGACCTGATTATCTTGATCTTTCTTTCAGAGAGATTCTCTATCAAGGCTTTGAATTTATTGAATTTATCGAACACTTCATATTTTGAGTTCAAAAAGTAAACCTAGGTTTTGCGAGAATAGTAATGAATAAAAGACACATAGTATACATACCCACTGATGGAGGTTGATGGCATTGGGCCACATACATCTAAGTGAATGAGCTCCATGACTCCTTCTTCTTTACTGTCTCTTTTTGGAAAAGGGTTCTTGATGTTCTTTCCTTGTGCACATCCGTTGCACACACCTTCATGATCAACCTTGAATTCTGGTAGACCTGTGACTTACTTGCATACATATGGTAATGTCTTATAGTTGACGTGGGCTAGTATTATGTGTCAAAGTTCACATGGATTCTCAATGGAATGAGTCAAGGCTACTTCTAAGTGACCTTTTAGCTTATACAAGCCACCTTCTTCTTTTCAAATAACAATTGCTTCTTCTGTGGTTTTTCTTTTGGGCCACATAAGAAATTCTCCATCTATGAAAGAAACTTTGAAGCCTTTCTTATCTATGAGCCAAGTGTCCTCACCAGGTGCCACTAATCCTGAGAGGGAAGGGATTAAGACATAGTCTTAAATCTGTGCTTTTATCATCTTTGTGGGTGGCTCTTCATCTTCAACTGTATGGGCATGGTGCCTTTTGTTTCTCTTCTTGTATTCTTCTCTTATAGCTAGACATTTTTTAGCAATATGTCCCATCTTGTCACAATGGTAACATTGGTAGGATGAGAAATATTTTTCTCTTCTTTGACCTTTCTGAAACTTATGGAATCTTCTTGGAGGGTGATATTCTTTATGGATGAATTTGTTTGGGGAGTGAGACTCCTTATGTTGATGAGTATATTTATGGAAGTATGACCTCTTCCTTCCTCAATTTGTGTGATCATATGGGGCTTGATATTCATTTGTTGATAGTATTTCTTCTATGTTAGCTACTCTTGCTTCTTCTTGAACACATTCTTCCCAAAGACTGTCAAAGTGTATTTTCTCCTTGCTGGCACAAATAGTTTGGATGAATGCATCCCAAGGTCTTGTGAGGCCATGAAGAGCTGTCATTATGAGTTCATCCTCATCTGGATTGTCTCCAATTTCTTCTAGCTATTCCATGAATTGTGATATTCTAGAGAAATATTCTTAAACTGTTTCTCCTGTATGCATCCTTGTACTTTTGAGTTAAGTTCTTAGATTCATATTTCAGTTGATGTTCTTTCCTTCATACATTCTGGTTAGGGCATCAAAAAATTGTTTTGTAGTTTTATTTGAATCCACTTGAGGAATTAAGTGATATTTAATAGAGTCTACAATGATTCTTTTGGCCCTGACTATGTCCTTTTGGTGTTTTTCTTTAGCTACAACATCGGTAGGTTCTGGTACATATTATTTAATGAATCTTGCTAGGTCATTCTCTTCCAGAATGAGTGAAATCCTATACTTCCACTCCTTCTAGATTGTCAACAAGCTTAGTGCTTGCAGACATCTTGACCTGGAGCTAGGAAAATGAACAAAAATTGAAACTGCTCAGAATTGACCAGGAGGTGTGCTTGGTTGAGGCAAGTATCCTGGTGCAGTTATATTTCAGAAAATCCAAACTTTGCCCCTTCAAACGGGGCCAATGAAATTCTAGACTGGTACTTCTGGTACTAGTTCTGGTTTCTTGATTTTCTGGTTCTTTGGTTTTTTGGTACCATTGAAAACTAGGGTTTCACTTTCTAGGAGTTTTGTCCACTGAAAAAGTGCACTGAGGCTTCCAAACAGTTCACTAGGCTAGGGCACACTTCCTTGATGAGTTTTAGGCTGAAATTCCTCTTCAATAAAAAGAACTCTAATTTTCTTATACGGAAACAATGATGTTTTTTCTTATCTAGTGAAAGGTGCTCTCTTCATCTTAGCTCTAATACCATGTTAAGTTTTGAGCTATTATTAGGTTTATTTTCAATTTACTAGATAAAAATAGCATAGGTAGGATTACTGAGAGAAAAACAATCACAAGATACACAACATTTATCCTGGGAGACCCTTGTGGGGGAGAAAATCTAGCAAAAACTTCCTTAATATAGATAGCCAATACAATGCCAAGATAATAAACCAAAACACTAGAGTATATCCAACAATGAGCAATGTGCCTCTCTCTTCCTTCTTCTCCCAACTGTAGATGCCAAACTTGTGCACTAGATGATCAAATGAGTGAGTGAGATAATGAGGTGTTGACTTCCTTTATTTATACATGATGATAGGGGATAGAAAGGTGTCTCTTCACTGGGCAGGACCGGCTTTCCTTCTTAGTGGTTAAAACCACTTTAATTAGGCCTGGGGGATGGCTTCTTAATTTTCATAATACAATTAGGGTTTGACCAATCCAAAAAAGGGGGTTTGGTCAAGTACAAGGCCCAACATGATCAATCCATAAAAGGGGATTGATCTAATGAATAATAACTCAATAATAAATAGAATACACTTTGCAGTTACAATATTTCAACACAACACTTGTCACTTGGGTTCAATTGAGTATGGTGTTTATTTATGGTTATGTCACTTGTAATATGGTTTCGGTTGTGACTTGGAAATTGGGATTTAAACATGGGACCAACAAGTTTATTTGCCAAAAGTTTGAATAATAGACAAATAAAATAACGTCATTTGTTTTAAAATAAATAATTTTTTTATTTTTATTGTCTTTGGATTTGAGAAAGAATGTGGCAAAGGAAAAGTTGGAATTCTCAAATGAAAAAAAAAGGAACAATAAAATAGTCTCCTTAGAATTTTCAAGACAAACATGGATGGGAGACTCACCAAATTGAGAATTTGAGAAGATGGAAGATCTCAACAAAATTTGACAAAATATTTGGAGGCTTTGGAAAAGTTGACACAAAGTTGGAAAGAAGGTTAGAGATTTTTATGGGATCAAATTTAGGTTCCAATAACCGAGGTTTGGAAGAATAAATTCATGCAACAAACCTATTAGTTGACCTGTTGATTTCGTTACCAGAACTTAAATTTCTAGTAACGACATAGCAATTTTGGGTGTTAACACTTGGCTCCATCCGGGGATGATGTCCTCCCTATGAGGCATCAAGAACTTGTAGACCCTTTTCCATTTCTACTCCGATCTCTGAAACCCATAACCTACTCATCATACTCTAAAACCCTTAATTCCTAGATGATTCTATCTGAAATCAAACCACACATTGAAAACAATCTACAAACTGAACTCAAACTGAAAACCAAAGGCCAGAATATCAAGCTTATTTATGTACATTGATATACTCTAATCAACTGAATATTTCTTCCTCATTTGTAATCACATTTCCAATGTAGCTAGGTAAGATATTGATTGATTAACAAAGCTTCATTCATGTAACTGTTGGTCACTATAATTGCTTAATTAATTTCAAACAACCAAGTGAAACATAAATTATCAACCCAGGGAAGTCTTTTGTTTCAAAGATAGCTGCGCACTATATATGCTCAATTCCAAAAGCACT